>VDFB02271358.1:473125544-473456949 GCA_007258455.2 Sequoia sempervirens | reverse complement strand
GGGCATAAAATGTTATCACTTATGGATGGATTTTCAAGTTACAATCAAATAAAAATTGCACCTGAAGATCAAGAAAAAACAACTTTCACATATTCTTGGGGCACTTTTTGTTGGAATGTAATGCCTTTTGGGTTGAAAAATGTAGGAGCTACATATTAAAGAGCAATGACCACCATCTTCCATGACATGATGCACACTTTTATGGAGGACTATGTAGATGATTTGTTGGAAAAATCATTCACCAAAGAAGGACATTTGGAAATCTTAGAAAAGATCTTCACCAGATTAGAGAAATTCAATGTGAGGTTAAATCCCAAGAAATGTGTATTTAGTGTAGCATTAGCTAAACTTTTGGGATACATTGTGTCGGCCAAAGGAATTGAGGTAGATCATGTGAAGGTCAAAGCTATCATGGAGATGCCTCCTCCTAAAAATATCAGTCAACTTAGATCATTATAGGGATGGTTTCAATCCATCAGGAGGTTCATCACACAACTGGCTGACAAAACTCATCCTTTCAATCATTTATTACACAAGAATGTTTCTTTCAAATGGGATGAGAAATGTGAAGCAGCCTTAAATCAACTTAAGAAATATTTGATGTCACCACCAATACTGGTACCACCAACTGAAGGAAAACCATTGCTACTCTACATTACAACAACATAGATATCTTTGGGAACTTTATTAGCACAAGAAGATTTTGTAGGAAAGGAAAGGGAAATCTATTATATCAGTAGGACCTTGAATGGTTATGAGATCAATTACACCTTTATTGGAAAACCTTGTCTTGTGGTAGTATTTGCTACTCAACAACTAAGACATTACATGTTGATTGACACCATCAAACTCATAGCCAAAATTGATCCATTAAAGTATTTACTCAACAAAGCTATCTTGATAAGAAGATTATCCAAGGGGATAATGATATTGAGCTTGATATCTAGTATTTAGATAGGAAAGCAATCAAAGTTCAAGTCATAGCAGATCAACTAGTTAAAGCACCACTACAAGAGGATCATCCAATGAGCATTGAATTTTTAGATATTGATGTCCTTACAATGTCAACACAACAATGGCTGCTATATTTTGATGGCTCTTACACACAACATGGATCAGGCATAGGAATCTTATTTATCACACCTCAAGGACACACCATTCCAAATTCCTATAGATTAATGTTTCCCTACACTAAAAACACAGATGAATATGAAGCACTGATCATCAGAGTCAAAGTGGTAGTTGAATGGAATATCACAGAGTTGCATGTCTATGGTGATTCAAAACTAGTCATTAATTAGGAAACGTTGATTACCAAAAAAAGGATGATAAATTGATACCATATAAGAGAATGTTTGATGACTTCAAAAAGCACTTTGTGGAGATTAAATTTGAGCAGATTCCAAGAGGTGACAACAAAGCTTCCAATGCTATGGCAATCATTGCCTCTCTCTTATAGATTCTTGAAAAGTGAGCTTGTTATGAGTTCATGGTGGAACAACTATTTAACCTCACCTATGATAACCCTTAATCCCAAGTCATATACCATTTGGCCCAAGTTGATGCTTCTATCTATGGGAGAATATACACCTATCTTAAAGACAATACCCTCCCACCCGATTTACCCCAAAACCAAAAATGCAACTTTATCCAACAAGCAACTCGACATACCCTAATAGCTGATGTACTTTACCGATGAGGTCTTGATGGTACTCTCCTTCAGTGTCTTGAACGTAACAAAGCTGAAACTGCTTTATGTGAGGTCCATGATGGTATTTGTGGGACACATTCAAGTGGCCTAACTTTAGCTAAGAAACTCCTACATTTTGGATACTATTGGTCAAATATGGAGGAGTCCTTTCAATATGTCAAAAGATGCCAAAAATGTCAAATCCATGGAACCCTAATACATGCACCGACACAAGAGTTGCAACCATTCACATCAACATGGCCTTTTTATAAGTGGGGACTAGATCTTGTGGGGAAAATTCATCCATCTTCATCAAATGGACACAATTTTATCATCACAACCACAAAATACTTCACAAAGTGGATTGAAGTTGTTCCCCTAGCCACCATCATAGGAAAACAAATTGTATCATTCATCTTGAATTATACCATCTACCGGTATGGCATCCCTCAATCCATTATTACTGACAATGGTAGACCTTTCAAGAATCAAGATGTTGAAGAACTTTGTGAGAGGTTTCACATCTAGCATTAGTTTTCTACATCTAGCATTAGTTTTCTACATCGTACTACCCTCAAGGAAATGGCCAAACAAAGGCCTCAAACAAAACTATCCTAAAAAATCTTGAAGAAAATTGTCAACGATGTTGGACGTGACTGGCACATTCAACTGCACCCTACTCTATGGGCTTACAAAACCAATATCTACACCTCGACATGAGCCACACCCTATGCTCTAGTCTATGGATTAGAAGCCATTCTACCTATTGAGGTTGAGCTACCATCACTGCCTATGTCATTAAGAGAGATCATTTTAGATGAGGATTGCAAAGTGTCTAGGTTACAACAATTGGAATTATTGGATGAGCATCATCAACATGCAGTGGATTACCTAAAAGCATATCAGCAGAGAATATCCAAATGTTGCAATCACAAAGTAAAGCCTAAAACATTTCAAGTGGGTGAATTAGTCTTGAAAGAGAACCCCCGTAACCAACATGATCATGAGAAGAAGGCTAAATTTGAACCAAACTAGTTGGGTCCCTCTATTATTGTATATGTCTTTGGATCAGGAGCATATCAGTTGTCTAAGCTTGAAGGGGATTTGTTTGATGAACCCCTCAATAACCTACATCTCAAGAAATTCTACACTTGAATCATCCAATGCATTGGTAAAAGTCTTGAAAAAAATACAAAAATACAAAAACATAAAAAATGTCCTAAAAATTACGTCTCCTGATGAAACTAGCAAACAAAGGCCTCAAGAATAACAAAAAAGAGAAAAGAGAAAAATTTAAAAAATCAAAAATCAAAAGAATAAAAAATCACAAAATCTAAAAGCTAATAAAAACAAGTAGTGAAAACTCAGCAATGCACTACATTTTCTTATTAGGATCATGATGGGCCAAAAAGTGGCTTATATGATGGGTATGTGGTTGATGACTTTTTAACCCAAAATTGATGAAACGAAAAGGGTTTTAAAAGGATATTCTTAGCTTTCCACCAATACAAATTATGCTTTACTTTGAATTTAATAAATAATTATTATTTATTTTCTATTTGAATTATGACTAAAGTCCTGATTGATAGGTTGATTGAAAACCATCTATAACTTCTAATAGTATTACTTTTTGAATCGAACATGGCCACATTCTTCATACTATAGATTAAAAAAAAATTGAATTTTCATGAAGTTTTGACCGTTGTTAGTCAAACATACACTTTATATTTTTGAAAAGTTGTAATAAAAAAATCATAATTAATTATTTAATTGGAAAAAAATTACAAAAAAATATGCATCACATCGGGACATGAGTCCTCCACTTATATATAAAATATTATAAAAAAATATTATCATTTTATTGTAGTTAGGGTGGTCAGACAGACACCTACTTCTTATTTTTTCCTTGAAATTTAAGTACTACTGCATTGAAATTTCAAATTTTCACCAAATAGGATTTTTTTTTTTGAAATAAACCTAGTAGTTTAGAAACTACATTCAATTTGTTGCTATTATATTCTGGTTATTATTTTGAAATAATATAGAGAACTTATTCAAAATTTTACGTAAAATTTCCTAACTTTGGTTTTCTGATTTTTTTGCCACTTAAGGGCCTATTTTTTCCATGATGATCCTGCACATACCCTAGCTTTTCCATCTATTTCAGAATTCTAACCATTTTCTTTCACCATTCACTTTCTCCATCATTATGACTATCATTGGAAAGCTTCATGTACATATCCTGCCATTACGATCATGTCTCACACTAGACTAGGGGGAAAATCCTAAACTCACTAGGGGAAATAAACTTTGAACTTGAACCAATAAACAAATAGTAGTAGGAAAAACACAACGAACACAACAATCATAGTGCAACTCGATATTGAACATCAACCACTATCAGTAACACATCAACCATCCAAACCAAACAACCAAATCAATCAAACCAAAAGTAAACTTTAAATGGATGATGTTCCCTCTAAATCATGGATGTATTATGTCAAGAATGAATGTTCAACTATTGTACTTTGTTTTTGTTGTCATATCTTTGGAGAAACTCAAAGATGTATTGAACTAGAGGAGCTAGGAAGGAGTATGATTTTTCTTTGTCTACTATATGTGAGTTGATCATTATTACTGTGTAAATTGTCGCAGGACGTGCTCTACAAAGTATCACTAATGACATTTTGAATTTGCATAGTAAAACAATTAACTCTTGTCTTCTTATGCAATAAATACTCATGTCATCTTGGTTTAATTATACCTAGATTCTTGTGTTAACTTGCAATATCAAAAATCATGGAAGTAGTACTCAAGTCATCATGGTCTAAATATACCATCAATGCTTGGACTCACTTTCAACATTTTAAAGGCTTAATGATGATAAAAAGCATGAAAAATCGGTTGTTACGAATGACAACATTTGCATATTAGATCTTCATGGTTAAATTATATTGCATCCATGTTAGTTTGCATCGGTATCTATGGGGTTTCCAAAGATGCAACAATTTCACAATGATGTTGTCTCTTATCAATGAATTGTGTACACTTGACATTAAACAAAAAAACATCAGTTGCATCATCATTTGCATACATATAGAAAACACAATCAATTGCATTCATCCATCTATACATCACATCATGATATCTACATCAAAACACACAAAAAAAGAAGTGCATTGCATCTCACTTCCATAATCCAGATCATTTCATCAAACATGACATGGCATAAGAAGATTGAAAGACATATCCAATAGAGTAAGATTTCCAAGAAGAAAAAGTTGTTGAGAAACATGATTGGATAGAAAAGATATAATGCCATTGTTATGAACATCTAAAACCAGTAGTGAAGATGAGTTTGTTATTACTCAAATCTAAGACTGACAAAGGACTAACCGGATCATCACATACACATCATACATCATTTGCATAATAAAATCCTTCTCACATAGCATAAAACATCATTCATAAAGCATATAGAATCATTAATCATGCATTACCATATCATCATTGCATAATCATCATAATCATCATGATCATCATCATATAAACATCATAAACAACATAGAACTAGGCACCATCACATTATCATACATTCATCCATTCACTGCATTATCTATTTGCATGAGAAAAGTGAAAAAACATAAAAAGCATCACATTTCATTGGCATAATAAAATCCATCACATGCATCATAGGCATCATTCATAAAGCATCATAGAATCATAACACATTAGTTGTATCATCATTAACATCCATAGCATACCATATCATCATCATCAAATAGAAATAAAATGCATCCATCATAATCATCATGATCATCATCATATAAAACACCACATAGCATATATAATAGAAATTAAATGCATCCATCATAATCATCATGATCATCATCAAAAAGACATCATATAGACACATAGATCGATAATCATCGCCACATATCATATAACCTCAAAATCATAATGTCAAAGTGTACAAGTATATCCAAAGGTATAAAGAGATACATCAATATAAAAAATGGTAGTGTATCATAATGTCTCAAATCAAGAGGAACATTGTGAATGTCTCAAAAACATTAGTGTATACATGTCCAAAGTACATCAGAAAATATTAAATGAAGCTATGTTGTGCTGCCCTCAGACGGTGCCAACATCACTAGACCAGTACCCCCTACACCAAGATCTCTCTGATCTCCTAGAAGTGGCTATGTAACACCTTTTCTGGTGGTACGAGACTGGGATCTACTAGACTGGGACTACACATAACTCTCTCGACGCTCTAGAGGAACTGCATCATGATATCTCACTCTATAAAACTCTACCTCCTGAGTGGTATGACATATCTCTCTGAAATAATTTGATGCACCAATAACTATTGTAGTCTGTTGTAGTTTGTCAATAGTGCCCTCAGCCTGATCAGCCTGACATCTTAGAGTATCCCTCTCAGCATTCAATGTAGCAATCTTCCCCTATATCTATCCCTATGCTTAAGCCTATGCCTGGACCTGTGCGAGCTAGGCCTATTGTCTCACAACATCCCTCCCAGCCGTTAGTGTCTAGATCTGTCCCTATGCCTATGTGAGAAAAGCCTATACTTGCTCTAGCTGACCTTGCAGTGTCTGAACCTGCACCTATAAAGCAACTATTTGTGTGTGTTGTTGTTGCGAGGGTAGTCTAGTCTCCATGTGTTGTTGTGATGGGGCTACCAATGATCACCTCTTGTGAAGCACTCTCATCTCTCCAAAATTCAGCCCTGGTCCTCCTCCACCCTCATCTCCACCCCCATCACCATCAACATCTCTGCCTCCTCCATCTCCATCACCATCCCCGTCATCACTTGCATCCCCTTCTCCTCCTCTCTCTATTGTCTACGCCCATGACCTGCTAGCCCGTCCTCCTCTAACAATGGCATTGGCTCATCTGGAATGGTGATATATGGGAATCGATGCAAGAACATGTACTAAGCATACTCCTTTGATACCAGAGCCTTGATAATCTCTAGATGAACATCCCAAATGATGGTTTGTAGACCCTGGAATGTTACAATAGATGCATCATATGACAACATAGGTCCCCACACTATTGCATCCACCCATCCCCATGCATAATGTGCCATGCCCTAGGGCATCCCCTACATTGTTCCATACTGCCTCAGTACCCACAACAACAAGAATCTCTCAATAATAAACTGGGTCTACCTAATCAAATACATGAACTAACACAAAAATGGCATCTTGGTGTTGTCCTCTAGTTACTGCTTGCAATCATGATATGCCCACCATGTCACAGACTCTAGATCATCAAGAATCCTCCTCCAGTACTCTAGGTTTCCTAGCCTAGGCTGAGCAATTGGACCAACATAAAGGTGTACATATGGCCTCATGGTAGGACACTGTCTCTCTCCAACTAGTTGTGTGACTAATATATGCTCCCAGGCCTAGACCTAAAGTAATGTGACCCCAACTAATAAATTGGCCCCACAAAGATAGACCTATTGGTGTAAGTCATGGTACAAACATGCGAGCATACAACATCCCCACACATATCTAGTGCCCTGAGAAATCATGCTCTCTAGAATTTGCCCCCATCCAACTAAAAGTCCCTTTGACCTGTGATCAGGACAAAGGAACCCTCCAATAAATCCATCTAGAACAAACAAAAAAGTGGCATAAGCATCAACCATATCCCTCCAAGGAATCTCATAACCACATATATGCTCATCCGCAAATACTCTACGCAGTGCATCAGTCCCACCCTGCTCTTGAGAATCATATAAGACCAACTCCCCCATAATAGGTATTCGCAAAATTTGATATACATCCTCTAGAGTAATTGTGATCTCACTAGTGGGTAAATGAAAAGTATTACTCTCACTATGCCACCTCTCTGGTAACGTTGTCAACAAACCCCTAGTGATCCTAATCTTGGGCATATCAATCAAAGACGACAATCCACATCATGTGATCATGGCTACCTCAGGTTGCGTCAGGTGGGGTGTCAAATCCCACGTCCTAGGTAAAATCTCTCTAATATGTAGACTCGTCAAAGGATCCTATCATCACAAAATATTGCAAATTAGTAATCTTGTCAATAAATCAAAATGAATCAGTCTATCAATCTAATCAACTAGGTGAGACTGTGATGAAATATCGTGAGCACCAATCTATCATTCAACCTCGCCTATCATGAGGTTCATCAATCAATTCAACCTTGCCTATCATGAGGTTCATCAATGAATTCAACCTCACCTATCATGAGGTTTATCAATCAATCAATGCACCTTGCCTATAATGAGGTCCATCAGTCAAGCAAACTATCATTGATCCTTACCTATCATGAGGTCAATTATCAGTAATCAATCATTGAATCTCACCTATCATGAGATCAATGGACACCTAATCTATCAACATCATCAATCATCATCAAATCAAAGGCTGACATGATCAAAAATCATAGAAATCATAGATTTTACTCAACAAAATCATCCATCTGGTTTAAATTTCACCAATGCGCTAAAATAGTCTTTCTATGCACTAAAAAAATCTATGTGCTAGAAAAATTCATCAATGCACTAGAATAGAGTTTGTATGTGCCGAACTATCATATGCGTTGGACAATTTCATGGATGTGCCAGAACAAGGTCTTGATGCGCAGATTCATCCTATGCGCTACATCACATCATCAACGCGCTAAAGGATTCTATGCACTACTTCAATTAGTCAATGTGCTAATTCGGGTTACCTATGTGCTAATTCATTTATCCTATGCACTAAAATTCTAATCCTATGTGCTAAATTTTTTGATGCACTAGAACAGTCATTCTATGTGCTACGTCAGGTTTTCAATGCGCTAAACTAATCAAATCCAAATTCAAATGTGAAAAACGTGCCAAAAATGAAATGCACAAATTACAAGAGAGGTTTTTGGGGTACATACTAAAGGTCCGTACGCTGTTGGGCAGTTGTGACGTCTGATGCACTCAAACCAATGTGTGTGGTAAGGGATCACCATTTTTCTCCAAATTGCTAAATTGCTAATCACTCTCAAGTTTTCAAAATTACCAATGCACAAATTAAGTTTTAATCTAAATTTTTAACATTTTAAAGGTTAATTAAATGGGATTTTGATGGGGTTGTTTTATTTTATTTTCAAAGGGGCTTTAATTCATTAAATCATCACCTAGTGAAGCAAACATCAATTTTTGAGAGATAAATTGGTTCTGAATCATAAAATTTGAGATCATCATCAAATGATTGAAAAATCATCAAAATTTTCAAAAATTCCAAAAAAAAATCCTAAAAATCCAAAAATTCACCTATTTATCTCCCAAGGGGGCATATATCTATCATCACCTAAAAATTAGCATCTAGGGCATCGAAAAAAAAATTTGTCAACATCAGTAGCAAAATTTTCTTTGAAGCAACGTGTAAACACATTACTTCAAAGAGGGGAAAAATATATACACCTAAAATCAGTCAAGACAATTAATTAATTAAATACTAGCTATTTAATTAATGAACTCCTTTAATTCATCTACTTATAAATAAATTCTCAATTTATTTATATAGTTCACAATTTTCTAAATTATTCACCCTAAACCACATTCTTCTAAATTTCATTAAATAAAACAAATTTCTATAGTTTGTTTTTATTTAATTAAATATCTTCTCACTAAGCTTGAATAATTTCAAATTCAAAATCAGTCACATGTCTACAACACTTTTGGTTATGTCATCAAATGTCACATATAATTAAATATGACTAATATTTAATTTACATTATTTTCAACCAATTATCTTCAACAAACTTTTAACACATGGCTTATTTCTCACACACTTTATTCCTTCCTCTATTTGCATGTTTCCCTTGGTCAAGTGAACATCCTTCTTGATTCTTCCATCTCCACCTTTCATCCCTCATGTTTGAATCTGGATCGTCGATCGCTACCACACCACAAGGTGCTTTTAAAATCCTATAAATACAACCCTTTGCTATAACATTGATCATCACATCTTTTAGAAAACTTATTATGCAAGAATAGCTTTGAAGCATTTATAATTTGATCATTTATCATTTAGCAAGTTGCATTGTTTTATCATTCTAATTTAGAATCATGTCTTAGTTTGTAATTGCATTTTAGTTTATCATATCAATAGTTAATATTTGAGCATATGCAGAATCATTTTAGCTTTTTATACAACATTTGTATCACATAATATAGCATCATTATCATTTATTAATATCACCATTATCATAGCATTATGTATTTCATCACATAGTTTCATGTAGGAACTTAGATTTCTTGCATTATACAACATCTCGTTTCTCAAGTTGTCATTCTAAAAATCATAGTGCACATATAAAATCTGAGAGCCAAATGATTTAATGAATCCTTGAGAATAGAGAACAATGGAACATTTTTAAAAGATTTGTTTTGCCACAAGTAGATTAGTTTTGTGATTCAAATATTTAATATAATGCATCTCATTGATGTTTGTGTGTTTTATTATTGATTTAGTAACCCCCACAATTTCACACATACACTAAGGAATTGTAGTGCCCCTCCCAGTTACAACTTGTCAGTGAGATATCAGTGTTTCAACTTCATTGATTTCTTGTGATTTTTGTTGTGGTTCCTATTATTTCTTTGAATGGTGTGTATGAACCACCACATATTCAATATGATGTTCCTCAACATGTCAATTATTGGCATTTTCTCTGTTTATATACCTTGATTATTGTTACGGTTCAATTCAATCGTGTGCATTATATATGCAATTATTAAATGTGAACATAATTATTGATGTGCAAAAGGAATTATTTATATAATGTATTTTACTTTTATATTTATTCTATTATACCTCATTGGGTGATTATGTTGTGCTTCAACTATATATACATTGAGCAGGTACCCTTGATGTGCATTGAGTGTATGCAAGTATAGGGTTATTTCCACACCTGGCTATATAGATCTAAGTTATTCCCTATTGGTAGTTGATTTAAAGATGTCACACTAGACATCCCTATCTATTCTCTAATTTTACTTGAATTGAGTATGGTATCATGTGTCATATTTGACCAATATTCACTAGGATATGAGTTAGAGTTATTCCAAAATTCCTATATGTTGTGGATGACTAGTGAATGTCTTATTAAATTGATGGCTTAAAATTTACATTTTTTTTAAATGAAATGTTCGAACCTTAAATGAATTCCATGTTGGTTATTGAAATATTTTTACTTTTCAAAAAAGTAGAAAACTAGAAATGATGTTAAGTATTATTTAAATCTTTTTTGAAATTCCTTAAGAAATGCAGGTTATATGTGATTTAATTATCTTGTTTGAATTCATATTTTCATAATTTAATTGAATGTGGTCTTACATGAAATTAAATTGTGAATTTGAATGATATATGTTATTGAGGAATGAATTTAAATGCTTTTTTGGATTTTTGGGAAAATGAAGATAATTACAAATTAAGAAATAGGAAAATGAATTTTATATTATTTTTAATTTGAAAATTAAAAATGCTAAATAGGGAAAAAAAAGGTTTTTTTTCATTATGAATTTTGGGGAAAAATTATGAGGAGAAAAAACCTCTTTTGGTGAAATTTTTAATTGTCAATTGGGAGAGCAATCAAAAGGGGAATTTGTTGGGACCAGATTTATTGGGATAGGAATTGGAGGGGGATTGTGTGTGGGATTTTTTCGTATTCATTCATTTCGTACACTTGAGGTAACCTCCATTTTAATTTTTTTCATAAGCTCAAGTAAATTATTGTTAAACTCTTATCATTTTCTCACTTTCTTTCAATATGAAAGGTTGGATTAGGATTGAGTGTAAAAATATTACAATGTATTTTTCTTGATCAAAGTTCATGCTATATGTTTTCTTTAATAATTTTTTTGGGAAATTTCCTTTAAACAGGGTTATAATACCTATTTTTTAGGGAGTTGGTGAAAATATGAATTTTATAGTTGATAATGGGTGTTGGGAACTTTTAGAACCAAAGGATATTCTTGAATTTTTGAATTCCAAAATTTTTTATTTTTCAAGAAACTTTAATAGAGTTTGAAGAAAATTTCCTAGTATTTTGTTTGTTGAAAGATAAGAAAATTTAGAAGTTTTATGTGAAATATGATGTTTTTGATTGTTCAAACAAAAGTATACTTCTTGAAATATTGAAATATATGTTGTGAAAACATGTAAAATTTGGATAAAAATGGAAATTATGCTTTGTTTCCCGTTCCACACTTGTTAGTGAGTTTGAAGATCCTAGGAATAAGGTACTAGGGAGGGTATGGGATTCACTACCAATGTGTACTTGATTCAAAGATGCAAGTAGGTTGATAATGAGTGGGGAGTCATCTAATCAAGTGATAATTAATGAAACATGGGTAACTAATTAACAAAGATAATGGATGCCTCTCACATTCCTTGAGTGCTTGTAAAGGCTAAGGATATTTGGGAAGACATGTCTGCTGAAGGACATTGGGTCTTGTAAATTCAAGTATCCTCATTTTTTATGAGAGGAGCACTAGACTATTCATAGCAATAACAATCATGATGACACTTCCTATTATCTCTCTAACATCTTTCCCTAGTGGCTTTTGTGTTTGTGATTTTCCATTCATGAGTTGGTCCAATAGAATTCCTTGTGTTTATTAGTACTAAGTTACCTCATGATGATTATATGATGTGACATTAGTGATTTTTTCCAATGTGTATTTATGATGTGACATCAGTGAGATTTCCCAATATACATTTGTGATGTGACATTGGTGATTTTTCCCAATGACGGATTGTTATATGATAGTTGTGTTGTACCAAATGAGGACTTGTATTTGATCCATCGTATGATATTAGATGAGTTCTTTATATGATGTGTATTTTGTGTGTATTATTCATGTATGGTGTGTGGGTAAGCCATATCCCACTTTGTTTGGAGTGATTATTGTTCTTGTGGCTCATGTGACTATCTCCCAGCATGGTGGGAGTAGATATGTAACATCTCGCTACACAAACCCCAAAGGGTAAGAGCCAAAAGAGGACGAGATACATTTTTTTTTTAACATAAAGGATAATTTACACAAAAGCAGGTTACAATACGATATAACAATCACAAACATAGCCAAGCATGGTTGAACATAACCCCAAGGAGAGGACTAAACCACCCTCCAAAGAAAAATCCAAACAGAACAAATATAAGAGCTCCAGGGAAGATGCTCTGGAACCTTAGCAACGCTGCTCCGGAACTTACAGCGCTGCTCTAGAACTCTAACAACACTGCTCTGGAACTTGCAGCTTGGCGCCGGAACTTCCAGCTTGGCTCCAAAACTTCTCAGCTCAGCACCGGAACTTCCCAGCTCAGCACTAGAACTTCCAGCTCAGTGCTGGAACCTTGGGCAGTGCTGCTTCGAAACTTGAACAATGCTACTCCGGAACCAATGCAGCAACAACATAGCCCAAAAATTGAAAGCAGCGATGCTTCGAAACTTGTACAGCTGCAACACAAAACATTAACAAAGGGCGGCGATGCTCTAGAACCTTTGCAACTACAACGCAAGGCATTAACAAAGGGTGGCATTGCTCCAGAACCTTTGCAGCCTATAACAAGAAGGTAAAATACAACCAAAGCTTGGATTTTTGCATGTAAAATGATAAAGAAGGGCCATTATGATAATCAAAATACAAGCAAGTCTGATACCAACACCGAAACTCATAAATTAAATGGAAAACATCTCATTTCTTCTCATTAATTAATAAGTTTACATCTTTTCTTTCAAGAGACTACAATATACATAAAGGAATGCACATAGATACAAATGCATAACCAAGAATAAGAAACATCATCTGATAAGTCATGAACAAGAGGGAACACTTCCAACTGGCGCTCCAATAACCTATACGTAGGTCCCCAATGGCAGTGGTAACGCTTCCCTACCATGTGGACTCAAAAGAGGCCACCCCACCATGCTCGGAGGTAGTCACAAGGCCCAAGCAACAAACAAGGCAAGGGTAACAAAAGGGCCAACTCTCACATCAGACACAAAGTAGACATGGAATACAATGCATTGAAGTCAATGCCACACATGAATATGCTCAAACAATAATAGGCCAGTTACTAATGATAATTGCAAGGTATGAAGCACAAAAGTCTAGACCAGATGAGTAAATCTCAAACATGCCCGAATCAACGCCCTGCAGACAAATAACTCAACGCCCTGCAAACAGATAGGCCTTCTCGTTTAACCAAACGAGGAATCCATAGCAAACATGACACAATGAAAAGCCACAAAACGTCATAAAATACAATTAAGATAGCCAAGCAACATTGTTGTTAGATCATTTTAATAGATAAAATCTATCAAGAGACTGTGGCACAAGATAGTTTCAACTGATGTTCAACGCATGAGAATGAGGCATAAAAAAAAATCCTAAAACGATAAAAGTGCCCGGATCTAAAATCGAACAACAACCCAGTTCGTATTTTGACGTTTCCAATTGGATTTCACTTATATTATTTTATTTTATGACCCGAAATAGGGTGTTGTTCAGAAAATGTCATTTTATGCATGGTTGGGCAAAAATCATAAAAAAATGGAAGTGTCCAGATTTAAAATCAGACGAAGACCCAATTCATATTTAACGTGTCTACATGGAATCCAATTTTCATTTTCATTTTTATCAGACGGTTAAAGAGCAGCAAACAAAAATGTCATTTAACAAGAGGGCACAAATTTTGCCCAAAATGAAAGTGACCAGAATGAAAATCTGCCAAAGACCCAATTGAGGTCTTGGAATTTCTAAATGAAATCCACCATTAAAATTCATTTTTAGCGCAGGTATAATGAGCAGAAATAAAAAACATTCTACCAGGCGGCACAAATTTTGGCCGAAAATGAAAGTGTTCGAAATACGTTTTGGACTCCAACCTAGTTGAGATTTGGGCATTTTTGGTGTGTCCCAAAGCTAGATTAGAGTTTAGACTGAGGGATTTGTACAAATTTAAAAAAAACTCATTTTTCCCCAAATTAAATTCCATAACCAAGCTAAAAGAAAACTAAACAACCAAATGCCATAACAACACCCAGCAGCCAAGATTCCCAAAGCATTTGAAACATGCACTCATTCATACATTTATAACTCAAAAAATTCAAGTAAGACACAAAAGAATACCTCAAATCAGCCCAAATATGAAAAGAAGAAAAACTCTTTCAGCAAGACACGACGAGATCCCAAAACGAAGCAGCACAACAACATAGCTATCTTGAGCTTCTGGTGCCATTGCCCATAAATTTATTCTCAAAAATTCTACATGTTCTTCTCTCCCTCATTTGCCCAATTCGTGGGGTTTTCTTCTCTTTCCCCAAAACAAAAATTTTCTTCCCAAAAGAAGAATGACTCCCCCAAAAAAAACAAAAAAGGAATATATATTTCTCAAAGACAAGGTTTCCCCTTTTTATTTTTAGCTCAACTCTTCCCACAATAAAATGAAATAAAACATTTTATTAAGAAAACTAATAATGCTCTCAAAAGAAATTAATTAAAATAAGTAATTATCCAATTGACCAAATACACAAAGCTCCCCAAAAAGGGTTAATAAAATCATTTAATATTTCCAACTAAAAAATATCATTCTCTCGAATGATCAATAAAATAATTTAAAATCACATATTTTAAAATCTCAAGGGTAAAACCAATTAAATATCCCATCAATAAAATACTATAAAATGCCATATTTAAAATCACGAAAAGATGCCAATGAAAACACATCATAACACTGACAACCAAAATATACCTCTGCATAACAAATTCACAGAAACCAAGACAAAATAGCTCAATAAGACATACTGGTAAGGCACATACAACAAAAAGGTGCATCAGAACTTACGGCGGAAAGGTGCTCCAAAAGTTACTATTAGGTAACCAAACGGTAAGACATCCAAAAGGAAAATACTACCCTAATAGGGTACAGTGGGCTAGGGTAGGGGACATTTGGCCTGTGACTACCTCCAGTAACCACCATCAGGGAAGGTACGCTCAGACCTGTGAAGCCAGGTGGAGTTGGTACCTGGTACCTGTAACATACACACAACATAGTACTTGTGCATATACATATATACATAGCTGAAGCACATACTACATCCTGACTGTAGTTAGCTACCATATATATCAGTTAGTTGCATCATCATAGCTAATCATGATAACCTTTCACTTAAACAACAATATCTAACCTCATTATTATAACTTTTAACATTTAGAATATCAATTCAAAATCAAAATACTATCTAACCAGACTGAAGTTAGAGAGGTGTTGCAAGATACTTTTGGTTCCATGAGGTTGAGTGGCATGGAAACCACCATTAGGGATCAAAGGATCATGGTGGAGTCAATTATTACTTCAATTTAATAGTAAAGGTTCCTCATGCTTTCTTCCATTTTTTGACTATGATGCAATTTTAAATGTAAAGGATATTTGAGTCCTATTTGATGTAATTGTAATATTATGTTATTTTAGAAATCTCAAGTCTTGAGATGGATTCTAATCCATGGATAGTGGCTAGTGGAACTAATTGGTAGTGACATGACTCGATGTTGAAATCAAGAACAATCACTGTATGTATGTTTATGCTTATGCAATGTATTGGTAAAATAAAGTTAGGAACATTTCATTTAGAATTAAATTGAATGTAGGATTGTTTTCTTTGGGTTTAAAAATAATGTATGTTTCTTGGAGTAGTCTTGGATAGTGTTGTGGGCCCATTTTTGTAGTTATCCTGCTCTTAAGATCTCATTCCTAAAGCACCATGTCATTTAAGGCTCTCTTGAAGCCTCTTGTGAGATCTTGAAAACAATAAAAAGTGTTGTATCTCTTAAAGTAGGTGTTTTCTTGCTTAGGCTAGGAATCGGGGGTGTTGAGGAGGTTATTACACTCCTCCCTACCCTCTCCTTTTCTTATCGGTGGTGTCTAGCAATTGGGGAAATCAAACTCTTTGTTTGACCTGAATCATGTTTTGGTGCTTTTTGTTAGAGTAATAAAGTCATCACCTAATTAATTAATTAATAATTAACTAATTGGGTCACTTTATGCTTTATTAAACTTAAACTAAACTTAGGAGTGCTTTTATTTCATTATTTACTTTTATTAATTAGTTGCATTTTGCATGATTAAAGATTCTAATATTAGAACATGTTGTCTCATTCATTCCTATGAGGACACTTTTCATATTCTAATCTAACCCTAATCTAGGCTTAGCTTTCATCCTTTCCATAAGGATTGATTCATTGTAATTATTTATCAAATTATGTATGGTAGCATATTCATGACAATTGTTCACATAAAGCAAATTGGTGTTTTTCATAAAATTTGAGTTGCAGGGCAATCATGTCTTGTTTATTTCTTCACAGTAAGATAGGTTTATTGTTGTAGGTGATTCATGGAGTTATGGATATTGCAGACAAATCATTGTTTGTTGAGTCTCACAATATAGATCTTGAGGATCATATTGAGGACATACATCTCCTCTATCTTGATAGTCAGATTATCACTGTACACCTACCATTATTAGTGCATTCAGAGGCTATATTTCAGGATTCTTCACATTAGTTTAGATTTGGCATCATTTGTTTCAGTTTGGACACAAAGATTCTTCAACATCCTAGCATGGCAAAAATTTTGAGACATATTGGTTCATCACTCTTCACATTCACAGGGTTTCTTCGACATTGTCCTTTGGATTTGTTTCTTCCCAAGGTGAGGAATGTTATTTTCTGCTTCAGGATCTCTTTCTAGATTCTACATCAGTCATCCACCATTACGACAAGAGTTTCTCCATTATGCGAGGGCCTTCAAGTATCTTTCTATCTCTCCTATGGAGACCATTGTATATGCACTTATGTTATAAAATTTGTCTTCGGGGGGTATCATGTTATCCACCTTCTATCCTTCTTCTATTAGTGCATTACATTCTTTTCTTTTCTCTCTTTTGGAGGGGAGTTTTATTCCCATGTGGTTTCCTCCCTTTCTCCTTTTGTGAGAGATCGTATGTTGTACATGGGTACCTAATCAACCATTAGGGCGTGACCCATTCATGCATCCATCAAGTATTTCTTTATCATAGTTTAGTTTCTCCTTAGTTCATCTTAAGGGGGGGTGTACAGTGATAATTTGACTATCATGATAGAGGAGATGTATGTCCTCAATATAATCCTCAAGATCTACAGTGTGAGACTCAACAAATAATGATTTGTCTGCAAGATAAGAATCCCATGATTACCTAGAGGATCCTTCTTTAGATTGTCTCTTACCCATGGCTACTACATATTGTAGGGTATGTGTAGGATCATGATGGGCCAAAAAGTGGCAATATGATGGGTATGTGGCTGACGACTTTTTTTTAACCCAAAATTGGTGAAACGAAAAGGATTTTTAAAGGATATTCTCAACTTTCCACCAATATAAATTATGATTTACTTTGAATCTAATAATTAATTATTATTCATTTTCTATTCAAATTACAACTAAAGTCTTCATTGATAGACTGATTGAAAAAGGGTATGTGCAGGATCATGATGGGCCAAAAAGTGGCAATATGATGGGTATGTGGCTGACGAGTTTTTTTAACCACAAATTGATGAAATGAAAAGGGTTTTTAAAGGAGATTCTCAAATTTACACCAATATAAATTATGTTTTACTTTGAATTTAATAAGTAATTATTATTCATTTTCTATTTGAATTACAACTAAAGTCTGATTGATAAGTTGATTGAAAAACATCTATAGCTTTCAAATGGTATCACATTTTTTTAATCCAAAACACGCCACATTCTATGCTTCACATACTATAGGATTAAAAAAGAAAAATTGAATTTCATGAAATTTTGACCAAGTTAAGGTGGTCGACATACAGTTTTATATTTTTAAAATTTGTAATAAAAAATCATAATTAATTATTTACTTAGAAAAAATTATAAAAAATATGCATCACATCGGTACATGAGTCCTCTACTTATATCTAAAATATTATAAAAAAATATTATCATTTTATTGTGGTTAGGGTGGTCAGACAGACACCTACTTCTTATTTTTTCCTTGAAATTTAAGTACTATGCATTGAAATTTCAAATTTTCAGCAAATAGATTTTTTTTTAAACAAACGTAGTAGTTTAGAAACTACATTCAATTTGCTACAGATTCTATTCTTACATATTTTTGAAATAATATAGATAGTGTATTCAATTTTTTACATGAAGTTGCCTAACTCTGATTTTTTTGAATTTTTTGCCACTTAAGGGCCTATTTTTTCCATGATGATCATGCACATACCCAAAACATCTATAGGTTTCAAATGGTATCACATTTTCTTAACACAAAACATGAGTCACATTCTATGCTTCGTATACTCTAGGATTAAAAAAATAAAAAATGAATTTCATGAAGTTTTGACCAAGTTAAGGTGGCCAGACATACGAGTTTTTAATATTTTTAAAAATTTGTAATAAAAAAATTCATAATAAATTGTTTACTTGGAAAAGAATTACAAAAAAATATGCATCACATTGGGACATGAGTCCTCTAATTATATCTAAAATCTTATAAAAAAATATTATCATTTTATTTTGGTTAGGGTGGTCAAACAGACACCTACTTATTTTTTCCCTGAAATTTAAGTACTACTGCATTGAAATTTCAAATTTTCACCAAATAGTTTTTTTTTTTTAAAACCTAGTAGTTTAGAAACTACATTGAATTTTCTACAAATTATGTTCTTACATATTTTAAAAAATATATAGATATTCAAAATTTTACATCAAGTTTCGTAACTCTGATTTTTCTAATTTTTTTGCCACTTAAGGGCCTATTTTTTCCATGATGATCCTGCACATACCCTATATACCCATTGATGATGCTAAATTAAAGGACCTAGAGTATCTAGTAGGTCTTGCACGTTCTGATGGATGAGAGGCTTGTCTCCTAGTTCCTACTCTTCAGAATGAGATTACACATGCATCATTTGTTGTTCCTGATGACATTAGTATCGCCACATTGGCCCCTATGGATTCAGTTTAGTATCATGACCATCTTCATCATTCATTTTCTGCTACATCATGGGATTCTTATCTTGCAGAAAAATCATTGTTTTTTGAGTCTCACACTGCAGATCTTGAGGATTATATTGAGGACATACATATCATCTATCTTGATAGTCATATTATCATTGTACACCCACCATTATCAGTGCATTTAGAGGTTGTATTTCAAGATTTTTCACATCAGTTTGGATTTGGCATCATTTGTTTCAGTTCAGACATCGAGATTCTTCAGCATCATATCATGGCACACATCTTGAGACATATTGGTTCATCACTCTTCACAGGGTTTCTTTGACATCATCCTTTGGATTTGTTTCTTCCCAAGGGGAGGAATGTTATTTGTCACTTTAGGATCTCTTTCTAGATTCTATATCAGGAATCCACCATGCGACAAGTGTTTCTTCATTGTGTGGGGGCCTTCAAGTCTCTTTCTATCTCTCCTATGGAGATCATTGTATATGTACTTATGTGATAGAAGTTGTTTTTAGGGGGTATCATGTAATCCACCTTATATCCTTCTATTAGTGCATTACATTCTTTTCTTTTATCTCTTTTGGAGGGGAGTTTTATTCCCATGTGTTTTCTCCCTTTCTCCTTTTGTGAGAGATTGTATGTTGTACATGGGTACCTCATCAATCGTTAGGGTGGGACCCATTCATGCATCCATCAATTATTTATTTATCATAGTTTAGTTTCTCCCTAGTTTATCTTAACGGGGGGGTTTTAGAGTAATAAAGATATCACCTAATTAATTAATTAATCATTAATTAATTGGGTCACTTTATGCTTTATTAAACTTAAGCTAAACTTAGGAGTACTTTTATTTCATTATTTGTTTTTATTAATTAGTTGCATTTTGCATTATAAAGCTTATAATATTAGAACTTGTTGTCTCATTCATTCCTATGAGGACACTTGTCATGTTCTAATCTAACCCTAATCTAGGGTTAGCTTTCATCCTTTTCATAAGGATTGATTTATTGTAATTATTTATCAAATTTTGTATGGCAACATATTCACAACAATTGTTCACATAATGCAAATTGGTGTTTTCATCAGATTTGAGTTGTAGGGCAATCATATCTTGTTTATTTCTTCATAGTGTGATAGGTTTATCATTGTAGGTCATTCATGGATCTATGGGATTAGATACATCAACTCTAACACTTTTGAGTTCTTAGGCTGTTGTATAAACACTTGGGCGTCTTGGAGGTCATTCCTTAGTCTATGGAAGCTCATTTTCTAGTACACTAGTGCCCATAGTGCCTGGGAGGTGTGTTAGGGACACAAGCTCCTAAATAGAACCCAAGCAATCAAAAAGGACATAGGTGCACTTGAAGGACACTAGAGTTGGGTGCAAATATCCTAGGATTTGTTGTTTTATGTTTTTTTCATTATTTGTAAGTGTTTCAAGGCCTGATATGGGGAAACAAATTGTGATCAAAGGTTGTTTCCCATGGTCTTAAGAGTCTAGGGATGTATATATCATATCCATATGTGTTTTCAATGTGAATTTTATTGCATATCTTGCTTTATTTTTTGTGCCTGCTTCTAGAGTTTCTCGATTGTCATCCTAGGGATAGGAAGATTATTCACCTAGTCTTGTGAAGAATTGGAAAGATTGTAAACCTTCATGGTTGATCTTATTTATGTTCTCAACATTCCTCATAGGTCAAGGGTTGTTTTACAGTAGTATTCTTCTACTTTAATGAGATCACATTGTAGTGGGATATCTTGGGAAACATGTGGTTATTTGGAAGTGACATGGTGTTATTCCAATTAGTGGAGAGTTTGTGATTCCTAGTTAGGAAACCTCTTATAAAGGTTGGTCCTAGTATTTTAAATTTTTTAAGTGATTTTGTATTAGGATTGGAGGTTGATGATTCCATCATCCTATCTTGGAGTGGTGTTGCGAGAGAATGTGATCATGGATTTGTCATTGGTTGATATATAGGTTTTGTCCTCTCTCTCATATGTTCTTTGTGGTGGATTTATCCCACAAGTGTTATTATTCTATTGTTGCCACCTTGCTTATGCAATGGTGAGGTTTTCTTGTTCTTTTTTTCATTTTGTTGTTATGTTTCGCATGACACTTGTGTGCAAATTGCTATCACATTAACGATATTGTCATTTTTTCCAAAAAAAAAATCTGTCAAATTTTGTTATCAACATGTTGGCTTGGGGATTTACAAGAATAAAAAAATAAAAAGATGAAGAACGAATAAATTCTGAATCTTGAGGTGCATTATAAGATATCATTAAAAATTAATCCCATGAAATATTTCAAAAAAGATAGGAATGCATTAGAAATATATAGTATGATATATGTCCATTTATATTGAAACCTTGAAAATTCTGATCAATATCCTAGGAAAGGCACCTAGGGCTGAAAATTATAATAAAATTGGAAGAGAAATGCAATCATCCAAATTCCAAGGAAATTTTGAGCTAAGGAGAATCAAGAATAATAATTAATCAATGAAAAAGAAAGACAAAAAGTGGAAGGGTGATAAAAAGACCAATAAAATATTCAATTAGTTGGAAAAATGTTGGAGCAAGAAGAAGGAAAAAAAGGTTGGATCTTGGATCTAGGGAAAGGGAGTGGAAGGAGGGGCTAGATTATCTCAATTATTTATTATTTAAATTATATATCTATGTTAAAACGAATTACCAATTAGTCTCATTATAGACTCCTATCATAATTTGTTAGTAATGTACCTACCTCTTATCTTGGTACCTTGAGGACAACACAATTTTAAATGATTGATGTTCAATTTCTAAGGGATTTTAAAGCTTAGGGTTATTAAATACATCTTGTATTGGCTAAAGGTAGGGGAACAAACTCCTTCCAAGTGGTTTTAACAACCACTTGAGATAGGTCGACCTAGTACACAACCCATTTTCTGTGATAATTTATGAATGCCAAACAAACTTATTGTTTCAATGGATTTGTGTGATTTACAATGATTGTATTATTATTGAACGACATCTTTGAGATGTTTCTCCCTAACTAAATTTAGGAACGATTTGGGAAGAAAATAAGTGAACAAAATGTTAGTCTAATTCAAGAGCAAGCAAGAATATATGACCTGAAAACACTATATATTAACCTTCATGAAATAACACCCTTATTTTGAGGATGGCTAAATGGATATGTTGCTTGAACACTTCCTTTCTTTTAACATGGTAAAATTGAATACTAAATAATTAAATAATTTAATGATATCGTTTCAACTCTTCTCTATGTCTCTTTACTAATAAGATATGGAACTAGCTAAGAAGGAAAGTATGAGTTTCACTTTCTCTATACTTACATATATATAAAAGTTATTATATATTTCTAGATGATAATCCAAGTGCAAGGAGTAGCGTGAACCACCTTATAACCCAAAGTATAAATAATAGTGTTTTCCCGTTAATCTTCTGAATTAACACACTTTTAGTTTTAGTAATTTGTAGCTTTTTTTTTTTCAAATTTTATTATGACTTCTATTTTTTGGTCTGGCCTGACAATGGCATAAAAGCACAGAAAATCAAATATATCAAACGGTGCTTGTGCTTTGCATGGGTTTTCTTCTATCACTCGTGCTTTATCTCCCCTGCTCTAGGTAGATTATGTAGTCTGTCAAAATGTCCTAGAAAATATAGGAAAGGAGACTGATATCGTACCCACACCAAAGAGGAGAAGATACATTTTCCATCCAATATTATTTTTCGTATTAAATCAAGCGAAGAGGAAAGATCACAGTTGAAAGCGTTTTCTTTTTCTAGTGCAAACTATAAAGCTCTCGCCTGTCTTAACATTAATTTCATCGCCCAAAACTTTCAGAACAGAAGAGGGAAGATCATTCCAGTTATAGACAGGAAATTGCATATATATATATATATGCATTTACTTTACTATTGCAAAGAACATAGTAATAGAGATTTTTTTTTAATTTTTATTTTTTTTTAAAATCTTGTTTTACAACATATAAATCATGATAAGAAATAAATTTGTATGAAATTTACAATGCAATTTAAGTATGTGATAATTGCTGATAAAATTTTAATAAAAAAACATGAATAGAGAGGTATAGGAAAATTGAAAACACTCTTATTTTCAATGATTTATGGCATAATATTTGTGGAGACAATCCAGCACACAATGATAACAATTATTAAAGAAAAGAAAATATGATAGTATAAGAAATATAAAATACAAGCTTTGGTAAAGGCTTATGTTATTGGAGATTAGTTTTGTTACATACAAGGGTGTGAATTAGCTTATTTCCTTGAAAAATATTGAGATCTCTAATGTTCTCATTCAGACATGGAGCTCATTTAGTTGTGGTTGAAGTTATCCAACATTAAGTTAAAGAATTGTGATGTCATGAGCTTGGCTTCTAAATTTTGAGTCATAAAATAAGATGTTGATGCTATTAGTGGGAAAGTTGATATCTATCTTATAATCTTCATAAAGGCACTCCTTTTGACACATTCAACCTACTTAGAGTCTCTATAGGAAATTAATCAATTGAAATTCACCACTTTTAATAAACTAGTTGAAAAGTTGGCAAAATGTGAAAAAGATATTGAGAGAAAAATTTATGGCACTAGTGAAAATATTTATGCTTCTCTACAAAAAGGAAAGCATCCAAGTACACCAACAACAGGTTCAAGCTTTTATTAACAAATTAAAGAAATAAATTGTTAGAAGCATTATATTAAGAGGACACATTTTTAGTACTCAAGATTTCAATGTGTAACTCTTAATTTAGTTGTTCAAAGTTCACTAGTTAAGTAAACATATATATGTAATTGTTAGATGAATTAGGTGAGATTAAATTCCTTGATCTTTAGATATATATTTTCATGTTAATTTGAACAAGTGACAACAAAACCCTACTCATTTCTCATTAAATAATTATTTATTTAAAATTGAATTTTTAACTTAATACTTGTTTTGATAAGGTAAAACATGAAAACAACCCAGGCCCATTACAAGACAGCCTTAGAGGCAAGTGGGACAAATATCACCAATAGTGATACAATAAAAAAAAACAAAGCTAGACTCTAAAAAGGAGAGATTAAACCAACAAAGACCAACAATGCTTTTGACCAGAGCATGGAACCAAAAACTAGCTTTGGATGGACCTAAAACCTCAAGATAGGACAATCAAGGTAATTTCAACCCAAATTTCACCAAAGACTTCAGTAGAGGGGCATGGCTAGAATGTAATGGCCTTCCTCTTTATAAATCAACTAATGTATTCATGAGCATATCATCTATTATCCTCTTAACCTTGTGAGTTGCTCCTTTTCACACAATGGAGTGGTCTAGCAATATCCTTTCCTCCAAAGGGATAAACGGTGATGATAGCCAAGGGAAATCCTCACCTCTTTTATTTCTAACACCTACTCCTCATACTCGACCCAAGGACCATTGGATTTCATCCTTTTATCAAGGTCTTGGAACACAAAGGAAAACATCCTAGTATTATGGAAGTGGTACCATCAAAATTTCTCATAATGAATTTTTCTGCTCCCAAACCTAAAGCTTGGAGTATATTAACTTTGTTGGGCAGCTCATAACAAGCCTCAATGCTAACACAAATTATAGCATAAAGAAAACATATTCTAGCTTTAGTGAGATCACGAATGGTGATAAACTAACCAATAGCATCATTGATACACTAAATAATAATTTCATCTGAGAACTCAAAAGAGAGCATTGGGAGACAAACCTAGGTAGGAAGCAAATTAACTTTGGTAGAATTGAAACTAGTAGACCATATTTTGAGATGAAGAAAATTGTTACCATAAAACCAAAGGCCTCCTTGGAGGACATAGGAGCAACCTTCATTAGATTTGAAGGAGAATAAGAGAAATATATTCAACATAGCCTTCAAACCTAGTAAACTTGAAGCAAATCAACTATTAGAAGCCAAACTATGAATCAAATAAATTTTGGGTCTATGACAAAGGAATCTCTAAATAAGGAATACTACAGGCTAGAAATAGCTCTATCTACTAACACATCTAGAAGAGAAAGAAAAAAGTTATGAAAAAAAGAAGTATGAGTGTCCACAAAGGGGGAGTCCACCTGATCACTACACTCCAACATCATACTGAGGGGAGGAGAAGGCACTCCTATAATTGTATGAGGAATGAAGGCCTCAACATGGGTATGAAGCTCTATAATGAAGCCTATACTAGGAAAATGCAAAGGCTAAGCAACCACATCACTCAAACCCAAACCTATTTGAGAATTATTGATGCTAGCACCATCCCATGTTTTTTTGGGCTCACCCTATCTAGAGGGGGAATTCCCATTATCCCTAAAGAGGGTGTGAAAATATTGAAGGAAAACAAAGGAAGATAAAGGAAATACTAAGCACAATAAATTCACCTAGAATCTCCACTTCTCTACTTGGTGAGCGAAAATGGAGTGCACCCTTATTCCATTTGATTTTCTCTTTGATGTTGATATGTGGATATCTCAATGCTCTACCATAACCTTGATATGATGGATAGATAAGTGATCAAAATGATAGAATGTATGTAGTATATCTCAAGAGTAGATTCTAGCATGTAATAAAGAAAAAAGATGTAAGAGAGATTAGAGGATTCCATGAAGGATGAGAGCCTCAAGATATAAAGTTTTGAAGAGGCTAAATCAATGGTTAGAAATTATTTATGATGTATGACTAAGATTGAAGGAGGATTAGGGTTTAGATGAAAGATTCAATCATATGACAAGTGTCATATGAAGGATAGGATCTAGGTTTAGGATAGCGATAATGACAAAAGTGCTTATGAAAACTACTAGGATTAAAAGGTTAAATGAGATGAGTGGATTTAAGATGAAAAATAGTTTAAATTTTGGGGAGGATATCTAGGTTCAATAAATCTAGACAAGTCTGAGTTAGTTAGACATGTGAAGGGGATATTTTTCACATGATGAAACATTTAGATTATGATTCATGTGAACAAGATGAAGGTATAGGCTTGGATGGACAAGGATAGAGGATAAAGGGAGATTAATTACATAAATAAAGTATTTATTTAATTATTGGGATCATTATGAAGGGATAATAATTAAATAAATAGTAAATTTTTAATTAATTAAATGATTAGGATAAAGATGAGAAATGATGGGAATAATGGGTATGTGCAGGATCATGATGGGCCAAAAAGTGGCGATATGATGGGTATGTGGCTGATGACTTTTTTTTTACCAAAATTTGATGAAACAAAAAGGGTTTTTAAAGGAGATTCTCAGCTTTCCACCAATATAAATTATGCTTTATTTTGAATTTAATAAATAATTATTATTCATTTTCTATTTGAATTACAACTGAAGTCCTGATTGATAGGCTGATTCAAAAACAACTATAGCTTTCAAACGGTATCACATTTTTTGAATCTGAAACATGTGTCATATTCTATGCTTCGCATACTATAGGATTTTAAAAAATGAATTTCATGAAGTTTTGACCAAGTTAAGGTGGTTAGACATGAGTTTTTATATTTTTTAAAAGTTGTAATAAAAAATTCATAATTAATTATTCACTTGGAAAAAAATTACAAAAAAATATGCATCACATCGGGACATGAGTCTTCTACTTATATCTAAAATCTTATAAAAAATATTATCACTTTATTGTGGTTAGGGTGGTCAGACAGACACCTACTTCTTATTTTTTCCCTAAAATTTAAGTACTACTATATTGAAATTTCAAATTTTCACCAAATAGATTTTCTTTTTTAAAAATAAACATACTAGTTTAGAAACTACATTCAATTTTATACAGATTCTATTCTTACATATTTTTGAAATAATTTAGATAACCTATTCAAATTTTTACGTCAAGTTGCCTAACTCTGATATTTCTAAATTTTTTGCCACTTAAGGGTCCATTTTTTCCATGATGATCCTGCACATACCCTAATTAAATAAATAATAGATATTTATTTAATTAATGGTGTGGTTGAGTAAGGTCATATTTTAGATGTTTAAATTATTCCCCTCTTTGATATGACATCTTGTGACGTGGCCTTGTATAAAAGAAGTTTAAAACATAGTGGATGAGAGATGATAAGGATCAAGGATGATGGCCCAGTTAATGGGAGTATGGGAAATGCCCATTAAGAAGGAAAGATAGGATTAGGTTATGTGATGCCACATTGAGAGGAAATGTGGATTAGGAGAACATAGCTATGCTCTTAAAATGGATGGGAATAATGAGGCTAGATAATGATCAAGAAGAAGATAAATTGGAAGATAAAAGATGATGAATGAGATGAAGAGGAAGGATAATTTGATGATGAGGATGAAAATGAAAGAGAATTCAAATGGTGATAATTGATAGGTTATTCCAATATGTATTGAGAAATCCAAATATTTGATATAGCAAAGGAAATTATGCACCAAGGTATGAATGAGCCAAGTGGATAAGGTAACATTTTCATAGACTTGAAATACAAACAACGAAAAGCATGACATACAAGATATAGATAGATCAAGGAGGTTGTAATTAGGTGTAGTCATGGGTGAGAAGATAAATAAAAACAAAAGAATCATTGTAAAACATGTAATGCAAGCAGGATATCTCTTACCAAAGATAAGATGATGATGATGATGATTGATTTTATTTTGTTAGGCTTGGATAATCACCTAATCAAGGATTGTATAAGGATGATTTACTTACATTAGGCTTGGATAATCACCTAAGAAAAGCTTTTATTTTCTTACTCAAGCTTGGATAATCACTTGAGAAAGTCTTTGATAAAGATGATGATGATTAACTGATTGACAAAAGGATATGATGACTTATTAATATTTGAAAGCTAGGCTCTTGATATGAATTTAATTAAGGATAAATGTCTTGGATGTAATGATTGGATGGGATTAGGGTATCTAGGGATACCAGTGAAATATAATTGCCTATACCATTTCAATTCTAAAGGCCTTCTTGTAGGAAAAATTTCTATAGCAGGATTCAGTTGAGGGTTGCCTTGAGAATTTTGGTGTGGATTGACAACATTTTTTCCTCCATGTTGGTTTCCATTCACATTAGGTAATACTTCTAATAATTTCCATATTGCCCATAACCTCCTAATTTTTTTTGTGGAACACTCACTTGAACATATGAATTGATTGTAGGTATGTTTTTATCTATTTGGGAACTCACTCATGCATTAGAAATTTGAATAGAGTTTTTTTGTGGGGTTGGGGTAGATCTAAATCAACTAATGGGGCATTTAGGAAAGAATTAATAGGTGGATTTTGGGAATTAGGAATAGAATTTGATGGATTCACAAATCCATAGGGTGCTTTTAGAAAGTCCATTCTCTTTTGCATATCATCCCTAATTCTAGTGTTTTCCATTTTTTCTAGTTTTGTTATGAGATGTTCAACTTCCTTTTGTAATTCCAATTTTTTATGATCTAGCAAGCCAAATGTAGAAGGTTTTTGATATGACATATTCATTTTCAATGTTGTGTTAACATTTGATGAGACTTTTCTTGAATTTTCACTTTGTCTCAAGGTACATGAATGTGAATCAATTGGAAAAGTACTAGATATTGTAGAATTACTCCAATTATTTTCATGGGGATTATCAAGAGGCACATTCAAGGTATTGGTAATTGCAACAAGATTTTCTAGCACTAAAGAAAGCACATTATTAGAATGGTAAGAATTTTTCATACTATCAATATTCTTCATCATTTCATCTCTTACATTCATAGTGTAGACATAGAAAATATATAGATTGATATCCCACACTCAATCCTAATCTACTAACATCGCCTCATCCTAAATTATCCCTCTATCTAACCATTTAATCAAATAGCTTTATTTGATTAAAGTCATCATAATTCCCCTTTTAATTAAAAAAATCCCTCGATTTAATTAAATCATTGTCTCTATGTAATTAGCTAGGTCATCTCATCTTCCTATATTTATTTAATTAAATAATCCATATTATTTGATTAAATCTCTAAAGTTCAACTAATTAAATTAAATAAATCATACATTTATCTAATTTAATCTAACATCACCCCCTTTGGTTAAATAAATCAAAATATTTATTTAACTAGGTCTTAATCATTTTCATCTCTTTTTTATTTATTTCAACCCACAAATCTAAATCAAATAGTCAAATCACCTAATCTCCTCTTAAATTAATCAAATCCTGATTAATTTAATCCTAATCACTCCAATCCTCTATATTTTGCAACTTGCACATGAAAATCAATTTAATTGATTTATAAATTATCTATTTTCATTGAAAAAAGGCATCAAAGATGGAATATTCCTCAAATTTGAAATCTCCCCCCAAAAGGACTTGTCCCTTCCAACAAAGCATTTAAAATCTCTTACATGTCCTTTTCTTGAGCCAAGTGGCATTAAATGCATTCTTCCTTCCCTCTTGCATGTCATTTCAACAAATTCAAAATTCAAATATATGCATTTATTGGCACAATCCTCAAAACTTGCACATCGTCCATCCACTCATAGGTTGACAAGTGGCACTTTGCCATTGGTTAATTCTTAGTCCCACATTTCTCTATTTTGGACATTCATCCATCAATCTCATCTATAAATGAAGGGCTCATCCTTCATTTGATCCATCCACAATTGGAGTAAACTTACTATGCTCAAATATTTAGCAATCTCCATCCACATTTTTGAATTTGTAGATAGGTTATGCAGATTTCTCTATTGGAGCACTCATCAAGCATCAACAAAGTGGATCACTCTTCAACATTCATCAAGCTTGCATCATAGGAGTTGGGAAAGGGCCAATTTTCACATCAAATTGGCACCAATTCCCCCATGGGATCAAGAGTTTGCATTGTCTTCAATAGGATTTAGCTTGCTTTATTGCTCTTTCATTTCATTCTTGTTTCATTTACTATTTTAAACTATGCTAATGGATTTCATGGGGAATCCTTGTTCTTACTTGTATTTGGTATCCTAATGTATTCTTTTGTTGTGTTTTGCAGGTATTTGGATTGGGGTTCGCATACATAGCATCCCTAATCTTCATTTCTTCAAGTTTATTCAACTCTTCTTGAAGATCATTCACTTCTTTTAGTAATCCATCTTCAGTCTCAAGAATACTTCCAAATCCTAAAGATTGTGGAATAAATTGGGAGGTAATTATGGAAACACTTGATAAAGCAAGACTGTTATAAGAAAAATGAGTTTTCTCTTAGACGGGGGCTTGAGAACTAAGTTTTTTCTTGATAAATTGGCTTAGACATATTGGGATCATCAATTTGGTTATAGATACTTTGCATGATGTCATATTCTCATTGATGTTGTTCAATTTCTCTCTTAGTCTTTTCTAGGAAAGCCTTTTGTGCTTTTAAATCCATTATGAGTTTCTTATTCTCTATATGATTTTTATTTAGCTCAAGGATTCTAGATTCCACAAATCTAATAGATGAATTTTCCAAATTACCCACACTATCTTCATAAGAAATACAAGTAGCATGAGAAGGAGCTAATTTACTTAAATCTTTGGGTTTCCATGTTAGTATTACAAGAAACGGTTTGGATTCTATCTTCTTTCAAAGATAAATTTCATAGGGTTTACCTATATAGTTCATGATATCTTATCATTACAATCAAAATTACTTCATTTATCAATTTTGTGCTATCTAACTATCAATTAATATTTTGTACCTTATAAATTAGAGTTTTATTATTTGAACACAAGGCAATGCCTTATAAAATTTAAGAAAATTAAGGCTAACCTAGTGTGTCACCAAAAATTGTATACTTTTGAAGAAAGACAATTTTGTGGTAAACCTGGTCGTGCTTTAGACATCTTGTTTCAATCAACCATTAAAAACTGCATTTATCAGCCCCTAATGCTCATAATTTTGGACCTTAAGGCCTATTTCACTCACAAACCACTTAAATCCTGACAAATACCACTTAAGCCACTCAAATTTCATGAAACCCACCAAAAAAATTCCCAATGAGACTAAGTCACCCAAGGTGGCGACTTAGTCCTTTTTGGAGTGTTTTCCACTTTTGAGCAGGAAAATCACCGACTTAGTTCAAATTTGTGAGGGATGTTGGCCTATGATGTTAAAATATTGAGTAATTTGGTGTTAATTCCTATAAATACATGTTTTTAGGTCATTTTTCACATCTCCTAGTCATTTTCACAAAGCGAAAATTGAAAGTCAAGAACAAAGCATCTTTCACAAGAAGATTCAATAGTATTTCTACATCAAAGTTGATGCTTAGGGGCAACAAACTAGGGTTTGTGCATGTCTTCAAGCTCATTTTTGGTCCAAGATCTCACATTGCAAAGGATTGATCATGGATTTCTATGGTGAATCATGGAGAAATATAGGTTGAGTAGATGCAACTAGCCATCAAATCACACCTAATGATTTTTTTTTAGAGTGATTCCATCTTTCATTTTCTTCCTATCTTCAAACTTGAGGTTTGTATTACATGTTACATGTCATTCACATTCATTTGAAGTGTTGCATCATTCAAGTGTTGTTTATTCATCTTCTTCTAGCACATTAGAATAGGGTTTTGTCTCATTTTATCTTTTCCTAGTCCTAGACACACTTAGGGCTAGGGTTTTATGCAGATTTTATCTTTCACAAAGTTTAAATACCAACTAGGGGTTTGACTGAGGAAAATCCCCCATTATAAATCAAAATATTTTCTATTTTGCAAGGTTTTTCAAAGCTTCGGATCCAAATTTCTATCAAAAAGCAGAGTGCGGGTTGTGGGCTTCCGTTTCCACTTTTGGATTTGTATAAAATCTAAAGTGGACAAAGTCACCCCTAGTGGCGACTTACTCCCACTACACTGCTTCTTAAAAAAATAAAACATTTTCAAATACCCTTTTGGCTAAAACAGCTTCCGGTGCACTTTCCCCAATCTGGGACTAAGTTACCTAGCCTGGCGTAAGTGTCCTAGTTGGCTCAAAAATCAATTTTTTTTGAATTTCAGAGGTCTCTGCAGTCCCCAATCAGCTCTTCATCAGCTTCTAGGTGCACACCTTTTGTCTTACAACTTTCTATTTGGTTTTATTTGCATTTCTAGGTCATTTATCACATGTTTGCATAGAACACTATGTTTTCTTGCACTTCATATTTCTTAGCTTTTAGATTAATAATAATCTTTCTTCTTCATTATATTGCATTGAACATCATAATTAGACACAATACATCTCATTTACATTAATCTTGAGTGTAGAAAATTGCATTTTGGCTCCATTTCTTTCCCCTTTTAGGTTAAAAACCCTAGAAGGGTTAGAAATCCTTTGGTTTGCCAAAATCATTATCCACATTTTGGTGAGCCTAACTTTTGAACATATTTGCTTCTTATTTTAAGTGCATCCTAGGTTTCATTTGCATTGCATTAGGTATTGCATTGTTTAAACTCCATCCTAGGGTTTTCAAAATTGCACTAGTGAAAAGCTCATTTTAGCTTGCATTATTGCATTCCATTTGATTGCCTAATACTGAATTTCTACATTTACATTATAGATCTGCATGGTACTATACTTAGCACATTCATATTCATCAAAAAATTCAGAAAAACTCAAAAAATTACTTTACTAGGACTAATTTGCCACCTTGGGCGACTTAGTCCTAGTACAAATTTTGCATTTTTTCTTTCTGAATTCTATTTCTTATTTTTGTAATTACTGTTAGCTTCAATCATTCCTCTATTTTTGTATTGTTATTTATTGTTTTACTTAACTTATTGGCATTAGTATCATTCCTTTTAATGGCAATCATAAATAGCATTAAATTTTTGGAATGTTCATTTTCAACATTAGTTCCTAGCACATTTAGACCAAATTCATCAAAAAAAACAAATGTAAACTTCACAACATCATCTAAACCAATAAAAAGAATGCTTAACTTTAGGAAAACCATATCATCCAAACCTCTTACTAGTGATGACTTGGATAGGTTAGATGAAACCTTACAAGGTTTCCTCTCACTAAGTTCATCCACAAAGGCTTGTGATGATGAACCTAAACCAATTCATGGAAACTTATCTCACAAACCTTTTAGTAGTGATGACTTTGGTATGTTAGATGAAGCCCTTGAAGACTTCATCTCACATCAACTAAGGTTCAGTGTGAGAAATCAAAAATGAAAGATTTCAATGTAATTCAACCTCAACTTGTCCTTTACCCACCTTCACATCAACCTCAACCTCCACCTAAACCTAAGTTTACCCTTTATCTACCACAACATGATGTTGTTGCACACACACACTATACCATAAATAATCCGTAACCACAAAAACCTCCTCCAACATCCTTACCCTTACCAAATATTATTTTTCCTAGTGCTCCTCACCTAAACTCACACCTTAGGGAGTATGATCTTGTTGAACAACTCAAGAATACTCCTGCAAAGATATCCATTTGGGATCTTCTTTAAAATTCACCCAATTATCATTCGATGCTTCAAACAACCTTGCAAAAAATAGTTGTTCCTCCTGGTACAAATGCAAGTGATGTGGAAGATCTTATAAAAGGAATGAATACACTTAATGTAGACATTACCTTTCATCATCATGAGCTCCATCCATTAGAATTAAGGAAACAAAATGAGGCCTTTATGATTATTTCTCAATATAATACAATATGCATCAAAAGGACCCTTGTCAACAATGGTTCTTCCCTCAATGTGTATAGTGTGAATATTTTAGATCGCTTATGTGTGGATAAATCACAAATCAAACTTGATGCCTTATCTATAAGAGGAGTTGACAATACGACAAAACAACTCCTCGGTATAATCACTTTACCTATAGCCATTGGAGTGGTCACCTTGCAAACTCCTATTCATGTCATGCCCTATGATCTTGCATATAATCTTCTCTTGGGAAGGTCATGGATCCATGAGATGCATGTGGTACCCTTGAATCTTCATCACATAATGAAATATGTCTATAACAATAAAGTATATCAAGTTGAGATAGACCCCGAGCCTGAGAGTTGTTTGCAACTTGAAAAAGGAACAAATCCTCTGAATACTTTAATTCCCACATCTCATATTGACCCTCTTGGGACCAATAAACATGTAGAAGAATTTGTGTCTAAATTGTTAGATGATGATTGGGGTACATTGGAATTTACACGTTCATTTATGGATGAATACATAATTACCCGAAAGGAAGAGGAAAAATAGGAGCAACCAACGGTTATGTCAACTCAGAATTTGGACGAATCTTCTCCTACCTTTATCTCATCTCCTTCGAAATAAAACACAACTTACACAATGAATTTTGATGAGATAGACTATCAACAACCCCCTAATCCCAAGGAAATGGAAAGACTTTATGGAAAAGGATATGTGTTAGTGAAACAATTGGGTTACAATGATAAAGTGTGTGGAAAGAATGAACAAGGCATTCAGGTCCCTATTGAACCTAATACATAAGAAACAAAGACTATTCTGGGATATTCCTTTTCTAAGACAACAAAAGCAACTCAATGACCATCATTAAACATCAATACTATCACATGTAACCAAGAACCCCGCTTACATTAAAACATCCTGAATTTCTTGATATGACTTCTCCACCATCTTTGGAGTATGTTGGAAGTGATGAAGCATTGAAACAAATGTTAGGTGCAATTGATAACTCATCTTGTTCCAAACAAAACATTATCTGCGCTACGATAAGTTCCAAGTTACAAAGTATTGATGATGATGATAAAATCATGGAACCATATTATCCTAAACCTCCCAAGTTGAATTCCTTCCCCCAGGAGATACAATTGATAAACCAATGGACATCAATGATAAAGAAAAATTTATTAAGATTGTAAAATGTCTTGATGATGAAGAACAAGATGATACTACACTTTTGCTCCATTATTTTCCTAAAATTTTTGCTTGGAAATATTCAGACATGCCAGGAATTGACCCAAAAATTGTGACACACAACATTGTACTTGCTAAAAATGCTAAACCTATGTGACAAAATATATGAAAAATGAATTCTAAGATAGCCTTGCTTGTTAAAGGAGAGGTTGAAAAACTCCTTGACACAGGTTTCATTCGCCCTATTGATTATTCTCCATGGATCTCAAATATAGTCATAGTTGCTAAACCTGATAATCGTATTAGGATATGTATGGATTTTCATTATTTGAATAAAGCTTATTTAAAAGGTGATTTTCCACTTCCTAATATTGACATGATAGTGGATTCAACTATTGGACATGCTTTGTTGTCATTCATGGATGGATTTTCTGGTTATAATCAAATCTTCATCAACCCACAAGATCAATACAAGACAACATTCCCAACTATTTGGGGAATGTTTTGTTGGGTTATGATGCCTTTTTGAATAAAGATTATAAGGGAAAATTATCAAAGAGCAATGAAATTGATATTTCATGACTGCATACATAAAATATTGGAAGATTACGTTGATGACATCCTTGCTAAGTCCTTAACAAGACAAGACAATTTGATTGTCCTTCACCAAATTTTTGAACGAATGCATCAATACAACATGAGACTGAATCTAAAAAAGTGTGTCTTTGGAGTAGATAGTGGGAAACTCTTAGGGTTTATCATATCTCACAGAGGCATCGAAGTGGACACAAAGAAATTTTATGTTATCATAAACATGCCACCTCCTAGGAATATTTCTCAATTACGCACATTACAAGGACGAATTCAAGCTATCAATCATTTTGTCACTTCTTTAGCTGATAGAACCTTACCTTTCACACATATCCTCAAGAAGGATGTGCATTTTGATTGGAATGAAGTTTGTAAACAGGATTTTGAGGGTTTGAAGGAATATCTTGCAACTCCACCTATTTTATAGCCTACCATGCCAAACAAACCATTCATCCTTTACATTGTTGCATCTTCCCATGCTCTTGTAGTGTTATTAGCTCAAAAATATGATAATGGAAAATAACATCCTATTTATTATATTATTCAGATTCTAATCAATTATGGGACCTGATATTCCCCAGTTGAAAAAAAATGTTTATCCCTTGTATTCGCTACTAGTAAACTGTGACATTATTTACTAAATGTTGAAAGACAAGTCATGACAAAATTTGATCCTCTCAAACATCTTTTCAACAAAATAGACTTATCAAGATGTTTAGTTAAATGGGTTATGTTGTTGACGAAGTTTGACCTTAAATTTTTCTTACAAAAATGATTAAATGACAAGCCTTGATCAACCATTTAGTTGATGCTCCTTCACCTCTTAAATTACCAAGCCATGATTCTTTTCCTAATGATAGTGTGTTGACAACTAGTGTTTCTACATGGAAATTATGCTTTGATGGATCTAAGTTTAGGACATGCTCCGGTGCTAGAGTAATATTAATTTTGACTAAAGGAAAACCTCTTCCCTTGTCTTACTGGTTGAATTTCCTGTCTACAAATAACATTGCTGAATATGATTCCTTAATCATTGGTATACATGTTGCTTTAATCATGGGCATTATAGACATCAAGATCTTTGGTGACTCACAATTTGTGATTAAACATTTATAAATGGTGTCTATTAAGCTAAACATGAGAAACTATCCAAATATAAAGATCTTACAATGTCCTTGTTGAAAAAATTTAACTCCTTCACCATTGATAACATCTCACACAAAGATAATCGACATGCAGGCACAATGGCAATTGTGGCCTCTCTTATTTCCCCTTTCGATCCTTCAAAAGATATGATATTCACTATTCATCCCATCATGCAGCCTTCCATCAATGATATCACTGTCGATGCATTAGTAGAAACCAAAGATGATTCAAGTGAATGGTATGATGCTATCTATAATTACATAAAAGATGGTACCCTTCCCAAACCCGTAACAAGTAACACCCACGCCCATTTAAAACAATTAGCCACTAAGTACATAATTCTTACTGATGTGTTATATAGACAGTCCTTTGATGGCATTTTTCTTAGATTCCTTAAGGATTATGACATCAATATGGCACTCGAGCAAGCTTATGTAGGTAGTTGTGGTGGTCATTTCGGCTCAAAGACCTTAGCACAAAAACTCCTTCGTATAGGTTACTATTGGAAAAATATGGAAAAAGACTGTTATGTGTATGTTAAGTGATGTCATAAATGTCAAGAACATAGCAATTTATTTCATACTCTTGTTTCTAAGCTTTGTGCCCAAATTCCTATTTTGGTCATTCTCTGTATGGGGAATGGATATAATTTGAAAAATATCCCCACCATCTTCCACTGGACATACATTTATCATCACTGCTATTGATTATTTCAAAAAATGGGTAGAGGCCATTCCTCTTCAATCTACAATAGTTGAGGTTATAAGTTGTTTCATTTTGGAAAAAATTATTGGTCACTTTGGCCTTACTTCCGCATTAGTTTCTAATAATGGTACACCATTTAAGAATAATGATTCATGAAGAAATTCTTGGAGACCTTCCACATTCAACACTGCTTTTCAACACCTTACTACCCACAGTCTAATGGTCAAGCTAAATCTAATAATAAATTCCTTGAACAAAATTTGAAGAAAAATGTTAATAATAATCGTAAGGACTGGTACACACAACTACATTATGTGCTTTGCACTTATTGCACAACTATTCGCTCCTATTGGAATCAAGGAACACTAAGAGGGGGGGTAAATCAATGTTCTGCAATTTTTAGCTTTATTAATCTGATATTTAAAGTACTTATAACATTCAAAAAAAAAAAATGCATGAACATAAAAAAAGAAACCACAACACCGTAACACAAGGATTTTTTACGTGGAAACCCTGTCAGGGGAAAAACCACTGTGGAGGTCAATCCACAATATGATTTGAGTATACTCAAAAAGATGTTTACAAAATGGGAATACACTTGCATTCAGGAACACTGCCTAGAGCTCGCTGCTCAAAAACAGAATGGAAGACTCACTGTCTTACAAAAAGATTTGGATTACATCCAGAAGATTTGAATTGAAAGAGTAGCATCTACTAATGCCTTATTACATTTCTAGTTAACCACATTAATCAATTTCTTGACCTTCTATCTGATTCTGCTCTTCTTCTATGTCTGCTTTAACTCACATCACAAATCCTTTTATGCACAAGTGAAACTGTGCATCATCGCTCTACAATCCTTTTGAATTTCACAACACACATCAACACACTTCGTACAACATCAAAATGATATAAATAACCACTTATATATATCCGCTACTAAGGATTTAATCGCTACATGTCAGCTTCAACAAAATAGAAAATATTTACAAACTATAGGCTTAATCCAAAAATAATTTTTAATGTGCACCAACCAAAGTCAGCCACAACATAGTGAGGACCCAAATCAACATGATCAAACAAAAAAACAATTACTCCTCGAATAGCTGCAACAGGCTACATTCACTTAGCCAGCCTTCTTGCAATGTTAAACATAAAATCAATCAATTGGATTTTCTAACTTGCACACAAATTGATACAAGGCTCTAAGATTCAAGGATAACATAGATCATACATTGAACAACCTTCCCAAATATCCACAAAACAAAATGATAACAGAAAATTGCATATGAATCAATGAACACAATTCTGTCATATGCTTTGTTCTAGTTTGGTAGTTGATTACAAAACTTCGATCTAACTTTTGATATCATCAAATGCTGACGTGTGGATCGAATCACTAACTAGTGTTGCCATCAATGACAACACCAGATTAATTATACAGTGTCTCTTGCCAAAAATCCCCCCTTTAGCATTGATGGCAACACTTAGTGAAAAATGACTAAGTGTTGGATTAGTACCAACATGAATTACACTGTCAACCTTCAAAATGCAAAAAAACACTTCCCCTAAGTTGAATAAGGCATTTTTCACTGTCCCATTCTCCCCCTTTGATGTCAATGGAAAAGGTAGGAATTTGCATACCAAAAAGATCAAACAAAAACTTCAAACTCCATATGTACAAACTTGTCTCTACAACTTACACAAAATTGTTCATATATCTGCAAAATTGGTCTTCAATAGGCACAAACTAGTGTCCCGACTCTTTTTGAGACTCTCCAAAATAGTCATGTGACCAAAAAACATATAAGATTGCATCTTTCTTATTCAAGGTTCACCGGATCACTGACCGACATAGCATCTTGTGCTTCCTTCAATGCACTCAACATTGTTTCCATCTACGGACCAATTAGGCCTCTAAGCTCAAATGCTCTTTCCACAATTCTATCATTATCATGCTTCAAACTCTTTATCTTGTCAAGTAGGGATATAACCTGACCTTCTTGGTTTCCAACAGAAATAGTTAAAGGATCAAGGCTTCATAAATATCAGCTAACTATTTCTCATGATCCTTAATCTTCTTCTCATTGTCCTTAGTAAATTTAGACAAAGATAAACATGACTTATAGATCTTTCCTCCTTCAGATAGTGTGCCTTGAATAGTCTTCACACAGGTAGCTAATAATGATTTGTCATTAGAAATCGTGCACTTTATCCTATTGAACCTTTTCCTCAACTGACTTCTCAAGGAACTCAAAATGAGTACTTATAGAATTAATAAGCTTCTTTAGCTCGCTGAAGGGAGAACCAAATGGATCCTTAACATGAGAAGGGATGACTCTTTCCAAGATGTTGGATGCAAGAATCAATAGCTCACTATCCTCAATGTGAGACTTCAACAATTCTTCCCTAGCCTTCACCTGAGCAAATGATGCAACTTTCAATTTCTAAATCAAAGACAAAGCAACCAAATTAATAGGGCCTTCACCCAATTCAAGGTCAAACTCTTCATGTTTCTCTTCCAAAAGTTTCTTCACTGCCTCTATAGAGTCTCTTGCTTCCACAAGAACTTCCTTTACTTCAACCTTCTTGTCTTCAATCACTGCTTCCTCAGCTACAAATTATTACTTGTCCTTAGAAATCTCAACTTCTTCAATTGTCACATCTTCAAGAGCTTCAGTCTCCATAGGAACTTCTATATCATGCACATCAAGAGGAATCTAAGTGTCCTCAACTATATCTTCGTTTACCTCTTCAACCACTAGACTAGATGCAATATCTTCATCATGACCTTCTTTAGAAATGACATTGATTATGTTCTTTAACAAAACTTCCATTAGAATTCTTTCAATTTCTTTTGCTACCTCTTCAGTCCGACCAATCATAAGCTTGTTTACTCTTGTTTTGCTCTTGAATTCCTTCCTAGCACCATTCAAAATTGTCTTCATTTCCTCAATAGACATCACCAAACATAAATCTTCAAGAATGCTCTCTCTCATCTACTCATCTTCATTTCTTGTATTCACTCTCCTCATTTCCAAAACTTCATACAATCCCTTAGGCAATTCAAACATGATCTTAATGAGAGTCAAATTAAAAGCATTCAAATACTTTATTGTTGATTCTTCAAGAATTCTTTGACCAGCATTATCAAAGGTATCATACCATTCACATAGTGCCTTAAGATTACCATCCTTGAATATGCCTCTCTCAACTTCCTTTACAGACATACCTAGTTTGTTAGTTTTCATCTTCTTCTTTGCTTTCTCTTCTTCATGAGAGGGCTTATCCTTGGAGACTATTATTCCCTTTGTGCCCTGATGCTTAATTTCTCTCACTTCTTCATTAGATTTTGTTTCCTCATTTTCCTCAACTGCAACATAAAATATTTTTCTTTTATCCTTCTTCCTCTTTCCTTCTCTACCAGATGTCTTCACCTGAGCTTTCACAAGGCTTGATTTCACTATAGAATTGGATAAGGGTGCAAAGCTCCTTGTTGATCTAGATCAGGTAGAGGATGCTGCCGGACTAGTAGATTCAATTCTAGTAGGCTCTTATTCAGCTTGTTCTCTCTTTCTTCTAGCTTCTCTCATAGCTTCAGCTAATATACCCATGCTCTCTGAAAAAGCTTCCACTTCTTTTATTACTCTCTAGATTATGATAGGTTTCTTCAATTTCTCATGTACTCGCATATCTTTTTCTTCATAGGATCCAAACCTCTCTTCTTTCGAATCCTGAGGTTTACTCAATAAATGTTGTGCATATAGTTCCAAGATGTTCTCCTTAACTTCATAGCCCATTGGCATAATCTAGACTATTCTAGGATCTGCAACTTCCATCAAGCATTGATCAATGTCAACCATAAAGCAAATAGTGTCTTTGTACTTGTCCATAATAGACTTAGGAATTCTTTCTCTTGCTTGCATATCACTCTAAAAAATCTTGAAATATCCCTAGATAACAGTTTTCCTTATCTTACTATCACCAACTCTGTGCGATATATCTCTGGGTGAACCCACAATAGTGGTTTACAATTTGATGGAGGAAGGAGAACTCACAAATAATGAGCCCATGGCAAAATTTTTGATTTTGGGGGTTCAAACAAACTTGTAGGTTTGAACGAACCAAATAGATGTTTGGTCAAACCAAGGTTGGACCGAACCAAATTAATGCATGCACATAACTTTTGTTTTGAAAAACCCCTTTTGGGAAGGGGGTTCAACCGAACCTGGGTTCGACCAAACCTCCCTTTTCCCTCATTCTCCCCCTTAGGCACTTTGAAAACCTAAATTTTTATGCTTGGAAGCTCAGGTTGAGGATGAAAATGGAGGATTATTCACAAACCCAACTCGAATCATGTAGTCCTCAAAATGAGCTATCTAATGAATATAATTTTAATATGTTTTGGTTTTATTATGTATTTGTTTTTCTAGTTTTATTAAACATAGGTTTTTCATCAAAAATGAAGGTCTTTGTTCTGCACATGTGGAAAAATAGAAAATTATCAAAAAAATAAAAATAAAAATATGAGTGCATAGGATATTGAAGTCCTTAAACGAAAAAAAAATAAAAAATGAATTTTGATATATACAAAAAGAGTTACACGTTATACGGTCACACTATGTCTAAACTTTAATTATTTTTACTTCAAAACTTGATTAAAGAAAAAATATTCAATAAAAAACTATCTAACCAAATGGAAGCACTAGATATCATAGTTACAAATCTAAATTTGAAAGAATTAGAATTTTATCCTTCATGGACAAAAAATTATGCATTATACGGTGTGTGTCACTTTTTAAAAATGTTGTTTTCTGAAAAAAACCAGTTTTCGTGGGAGATGGAAAAAAAAGTTCAATCCGATTCCAAAAAAATTGAAAAAAATATTTTTAGAATCTACAGACAAAATGTGACAAGACTCTAGTTTTCATCATCTTCAAATTCCTCATGGTTTAGCCGCTATAGGTGCCCGAATGTGAAGATTTAGTTAAAAATAATAATTTCAGTGTCCAGTTTTTCCAAAAATTATAAACCACTATTGTGGGATCACCCCTCTAATTTGAACAACTACTAGTTAATTAGCTTGCCATTGTACTTTTCCAAATCCTGGAACTTCATTTATAAAGTAGAAGAATAGACACAATAGATTTCCATACTTGAAAGAATTCTTCTTATCTTTCTTGATCTTACCAAGATTCTCAATAAGCTGACTCCAGAGTAACTCACATAGATCATATTCTGCATTCTCCTTCACCATCTAATATGTTTCATAGATAGTTGTACTCAATACAAAATTATCCCGACTAGAATGATAGATCTTGTAACCAATGACCATAGAAGCAAATCTAACATCCACTTCAATAATATCATCAATTGTTATAGCTCTTTTATCAAACATTGAACTAGTTGCATCAGTAACTATCTGATTCTTCACGAACTTCAAGATTGGAAACCCATCAGAGGAATTTAAACTAGTAACAATGCTTATGGCTTCTTTTGTAATCTTAAAAGTTTGACTCAGCCACATAAATTCAACACGAACTTAGCTCAAAATATACTGGACCCACTCGTTTTCTTCAAACACGGAAAATTTTACAATCTGTGTGAATTTCTTCTCCTCTAAGGTTTTGAATTCAGGTTTTACCTTGAAATATTCTCCAACTATATGATTTGTATACAAATTCAACAACTGTAATCTCCCTACCTCCTCAATATTTGCATGAATGTATGCCCTAATGTCTTCACTATGCAAGATGCTATACGAAATAGAAAAAAATGCACCTAAAGTCTTTGTCTCAATCAATTTGAAAGGATGCCACTTGAATTTCAGATAGGGTATATCCTTGATATCAACTACCAACAAAGCAGCCATTTTCACAAATTCATAAGTTCACAAGTTTTCCCGATAAATACCTTTTTTTCCAGATTAGAGTTTGATCGCCAAATCACCTTCACACTTGAATCTTCGCCAAGTTTTTCCAAAGTTCACTTTAGAGCTCTCCAAACTTCTTCTTCTCAAGGTGAAAAGTGACAAATGGCCTTTTATCATTCGCACACCTAACTTTTTTTCATAATAAATTATTTTTCCCTAACTCATCCAGATATTTGTTTCCATGCTCTATGAAGGATAACTCTTCTGCGGACCTTCAACTTAGCATAAATAATCTCTCCAACTATTTTAGCAACATTTGTAGATCATTAATGCAATCACTATACTCCTCCATATCTTGTTACCAACTACCGATAGGGGGTTTAAAATATTTTCTTGAGAACTCCCCATAGGCCAGAGGCCTAAAACTAATTCCCAGAGGAATTACCAGATCCTGATACCGGTGTGGAATCATTTCTTGCATCAGAGGGACTCTTCTTCACCCACATCTTCTTCATTTTCTTCCTAATCTCATCTGTAGTAAATTTTCCTTTTCCCTTTTCATTCTTCTGCATGTTTTTTCCCTTGATTTACAGACCCTTCCTACTTCTACAAACTCTAGCAATGTGACTAGATTTTTTTCAATTGTAGCACACCACATTTCTTTGTCTAGACCAGTTGTTCCATTGATTTTCTCTTGATTTGCACTAGTTAGCAATATGGCCAAATCTATTGTAGGTATAACATCTTACATCTCTATTGAAAAAGTTGTTTGACATACTTCTACATTCATTTGACTTATGACCATACTTATTGCAATTAAAGCACTGGCCTGAGAATGATGAACCACTTGGATTCATTTTGCTTCTACATTGAGCTGCTATATGACAAAACTTATTGAAAAAAAATAGTAACCATTGAATCTTTTAGCATTAGGTTATCTTACTAGATACCTTCTAGCTTTGTTCTTCTGATTTCCTTGCCTAAATCTCCTTTGTCCATATTCAAACCTTTCTCCTTTCTCATATCCAAGACCTCGCTTGTCACCTTTAGTCCTCTGACTTTTAATCAGTTCATCAAGCTTGGCTAAGCTAATCTTGAACTTTTCCTTGAATTCAATTGCAACAACAAGTTCATCTCTGATATCAAAAATCTTCTTTTCAAGCTCTTCTTCATTATTTTTGGATTGATCTAATTCAAGCTCCAACTAATTGAATCCATCAGTAATTCAGCTGCATTCTTCAGTTTTTTCTTTCAAGGACTGTGTAAGCTTCTCTTCATTCTTCTTTATGTATTCAATCTCCCTGGTCATGCTCATCACAATAGATTCCATCTCATGCTTTAGGACAACATTATCTCTGGTAAGCTTTTCACATTCCTCTATATTTTCCTTCAAGGCTTGACTCAGGTGTTCATCTTCAATGCTCTTACTCTCTTTCTGCTTGATCTAATCACAAGTTCCCTTCTCGTCTCCCTTGACTCATTGATTTTATCTTTCAATGATTAAATGAATTTCTCAGCATTCATGAGGCTTTCCTACAATTCCTAGACTTTAGATTTGGATCGATCAAGATCATCCAGGGCCACAAAAATTTGTTGTTGAAGACTACTTGAATCCATTGAATCACTTTCCCAGATCTTCCCCAAGTTTTTAAACTTCTTTTTAGGAACTAGACTCTGATACCAATTGTTGGAATCAAGGAACACTGAGAGGAGGGGTGAATCAATGTTCTACAATTTTTAGCTTTATTAATCTAATCTTTAAAGCACTTATAACATTCAACCAAAAGAAATATGCATGAACATAAAACAATCAACCACAAAACCATAACACATAGATTTTTTACGTGGAAACCCTGTTAGGGGAAAAGCCACTGTGGAGGTCAATCCACAATATGATTTGAGTATACTCAAAAGGATGTTTACAAAATGGGAATGCACTTGCATTCATGCACACTGCCTAGAGCTCACTGCTCAAAAACAAAATGGAAGACTCACTGTCTTACAAAAATATTTGGATTACATCTAGAAGATTTGAACTGAAAGAGTAGCATCTAATAATACCTGATTAAAGTTTTGGTTAAGCACATTAATCACTTTCTTGACCTTTTGTCTGATTTTTCTCTTCTACTCTGTATGCTTTAACTTGCATCACAAATCCTTTTATGCACAAGTGAAACTGTGCATCATCGCTCTACAATCCTTCTAAATTTTGCAACACACATCAACTTGAACTTCGTACATACATAAAAATGATATAAACAATCACTTATATATATCCACTACTAAGGATTTAATTGCTACATGTCAGCTTCAACAAAATAGAAAATATTTACAAACTGTCAACTCAATCCACAAATAATTTTTAATGTGCACCAACCAAAGTCAGCCACAACATAGTGAGGACCCAAATCAACATGCTCGAACATAAAAAAAATTACTCCTTGAATACCAACAACAAGCTACATTTACTTAGTCGGCCTTCTTGCACTATTAAATAGAAAATCAATCAACTGGATTTTCTAACTTGCACATGGATCGATACAAGGCTCTAAGATTCAAGGATAACATAGATCATACATTGAATGACCTTCCCTGAGATCCACAACTCAAAATGATAATAGAAAATTACACATGAATCGATGAGAAAAATTCTATCGGATGCTCTATTCTAGTTTGACAGTTGATTACAAAATTTCAATCTAACTTATGGTATGATCAAATGCTAACATGTGGATTGAATCACTGACTAGGGTTTCCATCAATGACAACACTAGATGACTTGTGCAGTGTCTCTTGCTAACATCTTCTCCACTTGATCCAAACCTTATAATCTTGTTTATGGTACTAAGGCAATCATGCCCTTGGAGTTAGAAATCACAATGTTACAGATTGCTCTTCAAAGATTGGTTGACAATAACACTTATAAAATAGAAATATTACACCAACTTGAAATGCTCGATGAACAACACATCAATGCTCTTGAGCACCTTCAAGCCTATTGCAAAAGGAAACAACATTATTACAATCTCAACATCATTCCTCATACATTTAACAAGGGTGACTTAGTTCTATCTGCAAATCAATGAAATGTCAATGTCGACCCTAATGAACGAGGGGAATTCAATCCTAATTGATTAGGACTGTATGTCATTGAAACAACCTTTGGGTCTAGTGCATATATCTTAACAAAAATCGATGGAACACCCCTTAAGGAACCTATCAATGTTGTGCATTTGTGTCGATATTATGTCTAATCCCTTTTGAATAATATGAATAATAAAGTAGTATAGTTAAATTTATGGGGTTTTATCCTATATACTTTCATACTGCTTCGTTCTTAACAAATAACTTGTTTTGAACACTAAGATGGTTATTAATAATAACTTTAGCTTTCATTCTATTCAAATTCATCCTGTGTGTTATGATAAGTTCAATTTAATTTAGCATAACATACTTAATCATCATGTTGTATCTAAAATGAAACTACACTATGTTTTATTTAGATCACATGCATTCTGTTAAATCATGAAGACATTAATTAAAGTAATCTTGCAAAAGGTTTTAATTAATCACATTTCCATTTAACATTTACAACAATCTTAAACAAATCATAAAACATAAACAATCATCAACAAGGTATGTGAGAACTAGACCCCTCAGGATTTGGTGCTCATAATCCGGTACCCAGACATTAAGAGACAGTCGTGTGTAACCATGATCGTGACACACCAAATTTGAGTGCATACTCCAGACCCTGTACTCACCCATGTGCCACATCCCTCTCCTCTTGTAGCTATGTTATATCTACATGTAATCTCTCCACCTCTATTGGAATTTGGGCTTATGGTCCTGTGGCCTTAGCTTGCCAGAGTCTTCTCCTCACCCTCTCATAGGCTACCTATAACCTCATGAAAGGTTTGAGTGCCTCTAGCTCCTCCTCCATGATAGGTGTGAGATTGTAGTCAAGGTCTATCTCCTCCTTGTCAATGGATGTGGGTACTATCTCTGTAGCAACTTGATGGTAGAACTCTTGCCAGTCTCTAGTCACTCCTACAAGGTGGAAACATGGTGCAATCAATACACATCATCATGATATATATAAAACAAAGAGCATAAGCACTAAAAAAATGCATAAAATCAAACATCATCACCTATATCGCCAGTCGGCTAAGCAATCTCAATGTCATCCTGTATAGGGGGCATGGAGATTATGCTAGCCTCCCCTCGGCTATGAGTGTTGGTGCCTACTATAGCTGCTACTTGTGACCTCATCATATGGATGGGAGAGGTATCTCCCCACTCATGTTGGTCCTCAGTCCCTAGCTCATCACTCTCACTAAGGATTTGCTCCTCCTCATACTGCTCCTCCTCCTCATCTTCCTACTCTCCCTCCTGACCATCATAATTTGGATCCACGTCCTTATCATCAACCACTTCTATGAATATATCAACAAGGTTGTAGCATACCTCCTTGACCCTATCCTCTTGATCATCTCCCTCATCTGGTAGTGGCCCTACATCTCCCATTGGTGCTAATCGGATCACTATCCACCACTCCTCATGCTCCCCTATGGCACCAACATCATCTGCATTAGATACTAGTGGTTGGTCATGATTAGAGAAGTCAAATTCACTCTTGACTACATGGTCAAGAGTGAGTCGCACTGTATCACCCGGTCTCTGGGCACTCCAAGCTGATCTCCTAAAAGAGGATCGTTCTTGGGGTGCTGTATGTACCTTTCTGAACTACCGCATGACCTGATCATAGTAAAATGGTCATACTACATGGTCATGTCGGCTTACCAAAAATATATCCATCTACACCCTCCTCAACTGTCTAGTATGATCTATCCACTGTAATGTTAGCTGATAAAGTCTCCAAAGGATCTCATCCTCATCTAGCTAGTCCAATCATACCCTCCAAAAATGCAAATCATTGTACTGCCATAGTCGCCACAAAGGAAACTTGAAATCCCAAAGGTACCCTACTACTAGACAACATGGATACCCGATTGGTCTAGTGCATGTAATGTGCTCCAGGAACCACACCTATAGAAGTGTGTAGTGCACCATACTATCCACCTCTCAGAAAAAAAATCACCCAAGATCATAGTATAGATGTGCTAGGATACATTGACCCTAGGTGTATATTATGCGTTCATCATACATCCCTCGAATCAAGTGGAATATTCCTCCCTCGAGGTGCCCAACCCGGCCATTAGGGATGAGCACTAGTGCTATGTTATGCATCGTAATACGTCAAACCACTGGTGCTCGTGAATATAATAGCATAGACAAATCAATCTGTCCTTTGACTCATGCATCATGAATGAGACCACCTAAACAATACTATAGATCAACTTGCTGCTCAAGAAAGCTGCAGTCTCTACCAAACTATACTCACTCTCCTCGAATCGACATGCAAAGAATCTGATGTACATCCTCCAATGTGATCGTCATCTCTCTTGTAGGCAGATGAAAGGTACATGTATTTGCATTCCACCACTCACAAAGAGCCATCAACATGGCACTATGCTATCTCATAGGAGGCATAAGATATGCCCAATAGATACCCACAGTCTGTAGATGCTCTATCTCTTATGCTTATAGCACTAGAGCTAGATCTCTTAGGAAGCTTAGTTGTCTTCCTCCTAATCACTATCATCCTCGGGCATGTACCTATCAAATTCACATAACTATGCTATAAATTTAATCTAACACCTATAATTTTTACATTACTCATCATGCAAGTGTAATAAATTCCATCTAGTGTGCTTTCCTAAAGGCCCTAGACATTTTAGAACCCTCTTGGGATAGTTTGCAAACAAAAGGGACAGTTTGCAAACAAACGGGACACTTTACAAACAAATGTGACACTTCACAAAAAAAGGGGACACTTTGCAAAAAAAAATTCCAAGATCCTAAATTAATCTAGATATACATAATAATTCATTAAATCTTCCAAAATAACAAAACAAAGGTTTCTCGATCAAATCACCTCATGGTGACACTCACTGCGTACCACCTGGTCTCAGAGGACGTCGAAACGTGCAGGTGTATATCCTCATCTACTCGACATTTTCTCATCTCACTCATCACTATAAAGCTATAAGAAGGTAAAATAAAATAGTAAGTGACAAATTACTCTCCATCTCTTTTAACCTATTTTCATTTATTTTTCTTATGCATTCACTTAGGGTTTCTTTTATATATCATGAACTAATAAAGTACTTTTTTTTCAAAACAACATAATGGGAGCTAGGGAACTTCATTTTCAATATTGTTTGATGCATTGGAATCATGATTCCACACCTAACATCATCACAATTCTATCATTATGAGACATGGTACTTGGAAATGTCCTACAATATGATCTTTATTGTTTGGTGTGGCTAGATTTCTACCTTGATTCCACCTCTGTAAAAGCAAGTGGAATCAAGGGGGGCATACATCTACCCTCAAATTTGATTTCTAGAAAGCTAGGAAAAAGGATTTTTGGACAACTAACAAATTTTTGTTGCAGGATGTAGTTCCTAATGTTGTGGTTTTGTAGATAACTACATAGGGGGCTTCATTCTCCTGTCTTTTGAATGACTATCCTTTTATAAAGTAGCATGCATAGTTTAGAGTCCTTTAGCTTTATGCACGTAGAGTCATATGGGTGCTAAAGTGGGGGGTTAATGTGTCACCAAAAATTGTATACTCTTGAAGAAAGAGACAATTTTGTGGTAAACTTGGTCCTACTTTAGACATCTTGTTTCAATCACCCCTTAAAAACTACATTTATAGGCCCCTATAATTTTGGACCTTAAGTCATGTTTCACTCACAAACCACTTAAATCCCAACAAATAGCACATAAGCCACTCAAATTTCATGAAACCCACCAAAAAAATTCTTGGTGGGACTTAGTCACCCAAGGTGGTGACTTAGTCCTTTTTGGGTTGTTTTCCACTTTTGAGTAGGAAAATCACCGACCTAGTTCAAATTTGTGAGGGATGTTGGCCTATGATGTTAAAATATTGAGTAATTTGGTGTTAATGCCTATAAATACATGTTTTTAGGTCATTTTTCACATCTCCTAGTCATTTTCACAAAGAAAAAATAAAAGTCAAGAGCAAAGTATCTTTCACAAGAAGATTCAATAGTATTTTTACAACAAAGTTGAAGCTTAGGGGTAGCAAACTAGGGTTTTTGTAGGTCTTCAAGCTCAATTTTGGTCCAATATCTCACATTGCAAAGGATTGATCATGGATTCCTATGATGAATCATGGAGAAATCTAGGTTGAGGAGATGCAACTAGCCACCAAATCACACCTAATGACTAGTTTTCAAAGTGATTCCATCTTCCATTTTCTTCCTATCTTCAAACTTGAGGTTTGCATTACATATTTCATGTCATTTACATTCATTTGAAGTGTTCTAGGGTTTCTTTCATTGAAGTATTGCATCATTCAAGTGCCATTTATTCATCTTATTCTAGCACATTAGAATAGGGTTTTGTCTCATTTCAGCTTTTCCTAGTCCTAGACACACATAGGGCTAGGGTTTTATGCAAATTTTGTCTTTCAAAAAGTTCAAATACCAACTAGGGGTTTGATCGAGGAAAACCCCCCATTATAAATCAAAATATCTTCTATTTTGCAGAGTTTTTTGAAGATTCAGATCTGGATTTCTGTCAAAAAGCAAAGTGAGGGTTGTGGGCTTCTATTTCCACTTTTGGATTTGCGAAAAATACAAAGTGGACTAAGTCACCCCTAGTGGAAACTTACTCCCACTGCACTACTTCTTCAAAAAAAAAAACATTTTCAGATACCCTTTTGGCAAAAGCAGCTTCTTGTGCACTTTCCTCAATCTAAGACTAAGTCAGCCAACCTGGCATAAGTGTCCCAGTTGGCTCAAAAATCAAAAAATTTAGAATTCCAGAGGTTTCTATAGTCCCCATCTAGCTCCTCATCAACTTCTAGGTGCACACCTTTTGTCTTATAGATTTCTATTTGGATTTATTTGCATTTTTAGGTCATTTATCACATGTTTGCATACAACACTGTGTTTTCTATCATTTCATATTTCTTAGTTTTTACATTAATAATCATCTTTCTTCTTCATTATATTGCATTGAACATCATAATTATACATAATACATCTCATTTACATTAATCTTGAGTGTAGACAATTGCAGTTTGGCCCCATTTCTTTCCCCTTTTAGGTGAAAACCCTAGAAGGGTTAGAAAGCCTTTGGTTTTCCAAAATAATTTTCCACACATAGTTAGCCCATTTATTGTATAAAATATAAGGAAAAAATTTAATATTTAATTTTACACTCCTATGGTTGAATGATTGAGGTAATATAGATACATAGAGAGAAAGAAAAAGGGAGTAGAGAGAGAGAGAGGGGCGGTAAGAAAAGAGGGGTGAGAGAGAGATGGATGGATTAAGAGAGATATTTTAATATTAATAATTTTTGAATAGTGATTTTATTGCTAATTATTTTTTAATGAATTTAATCATTCCCTTATATTATTTCCTAACTACACAGTATTTATCATTATATTAATACCTAGATGGTGTAGAGTACTTTCTTATCTTTTCATTTGAGTCAGAGAAAAGATATTTATTTCATTTGTGTCATTATTTTTTCAATTGCTAGCTTTGGTTGCAAAAAAGGCCCGCTAACTTCTTAAAATTGGTGGCTTTTCATTTTCAATGATATATTTACAAATAAATAAAATTCCAATATGATATTATTTAAAAGAGCTAGTAGAATCAAATAAATTATATAGATCGTATCCTTCAATTAATTTGTACTCTTGATATAGTGAGAAAGTACTTATTTTAAGGATAAATAATAAGCTAGAGAGAGTTTGAGAGAGAGAAAGAGGGATTAAAAAGAGAGATAATGAGGGAGGGAAGAGGAAAGAGAGAGACATGGAGGGAGTGGGAGAGAATTAGAGTCTAGGAGAGAGAAGGAGATATAGAGAGTTTGTTATTAACTATTTTGCATAGGTTGTTTGTGACTAACTATTTTGTATAGTTTTTGTATTACTAATTATTTTATATATTGAGTTTATTATTAGCTATTAAATACTCTCTTGACTTTAAGAATATGAAATCCTCTACTAATAAAACCAAGAAGATAAAGGTGGAATCTTCTTTGGTACCAATAATTTATATTAATAACTAATTAATGACAATTAGTATATAAAGATAAAATATAAATAAAACATAATATAAAAAAGAGATTGATTATAAACTTTAAAACTATAAATCTTATGGTCAATGGTACTAATTCAATCCAAAACATCATGTGAGTCTTCTATACTCTTTATAGTTTCAGGTATTACATAATGGTCAAGCAAAAACTTTTCACAAGTTCTTATTATGTATTCTAACCTCATATTTAAAAAAATTGAATACTTGATTTAAGAATAAGGTTACAATAATGAAGATTCTTTGTGTTTCAATGTCCTTGAATAACTACGTATTTGACTTTTTTATTAGGTATCTATTATTAGACATAAAGTATGTATATGATAATGTAAAAGATAGTTTGTAGGACTAAGGTCATGAACATTTATATTTTTCTATCAATTATTGCATTATTTTCATATGAACCATCATGCAAGTCCATTATAATGAACTCTAATTATAATTTGATCACATTATATAATGTGGGGGCATTACAATGTCTACATGTTTTATTTTATTTTCCTTAGGTACTGCCCACACATATGCTTGGATATCACTGAATAAGGGTTTCGTTTACCTATTGTGTGCCCAAACTTGTATTTTAAAAAATATAATATAAAACTTAGAAATCCCATGTATTTTCTCCATTATTTTACATATTTAAGACATTATTCTAATAAAACACCATTACAACATTAGTATCCATCTTAACTTTCTAATCTTCTATTTTTTTTCTAAAACCCAAGTAGATTAAGGTAAATTGTTCTTTAATTACTTTTTGTGTTGTCTTTGTTTTCACTAAAAAATGTATTATTATTTTTATGTAATAATTGATCCACTCCTTAAAATTTGAGAAAAAGAATATTTTATCATGCTACATTTTTGATGTAGGAGAATCCATGGTCATTAATAATCTTGCATCAACCAAAAATATTTTCTTTCTTTGTTTTGTATTTTCAATAAGGGCTAATGTGTGGGGAATTAATTATTATAATTTTCAAATATTGTAATTTTCCCCTATGGTAATTTTTTGTAATTGTAATTTTTGAGGTGATTTTACTTTGGTAAATGTTTCTAGAGAAACCTAGAGGAATATTACATCCTAAACATCCATTTCAAGGTGGGTACCACTCATCAATGTGTGTCCTTCATGTTGATTTGTATGATTTTCATTATCTTGCATGTTTGTGCATGTTCTTTCATGGAGTTGTCAGAGCTTTTGAAGAATAATGAAGCATGCCATTTGAATTGACCAAATTTTATTGGCCATGGTTTAGGTGCCCATGTGAAGGCCATGTGAGCATTGAGTAATTTTTATTATTTTATGATTTGTTTTCCAAATGGGGTGTGGGTTTTCTAAGTAGGTATTTTCTTGTGGCTTTAGAAAACCATAGTGGTTTTTCTCATTAACAAAATTCTATAATTGAGGCCTTGCCACTATGAGAAGTTGTCTTTTTAGAGTTGAAGTTTAGCATAATAGGATGCTGCCAAATTTTCCAAAGGATTGTGACTCTAAGTTTTTACATGTTATGTAATTAGCAAGTCCATATGATGAGGAATGTGATGTTGAAATTTTACTTTATCTTAGAGATAATGGAAATACTATACTTCTTTCTTGCATTTTTTTTGTTCAATTTGTGGTGTGGTTGTTTGTTTCAGATTTGGAAGGAGGTGTTTCTTCTCTTTGAGAGAGGAAGAAGATATTTTTTTATAGGTTTGAAGAGGTTTCCCAACAACAATAGGATTAGTGATGCAAATTTTTATTGCAAAAAAGGTTTCATATGAAAGTTTATAGGTTGAAAGAGCTAGAATCTTGTAAAAGAAGTTGGATTGAGTGAGATCATTTATACTTTGATTATTTCTATTATATTTAAATCTCATATCAAATTTGTGGGTATGTGCAGGATTATCATGGAAAAAATAAGCCCTTAAGTGGCAAAAATTTAGAAAAATTAGAGTTAGGCAACTTGACGTAAAAATTTGAATAAGTTATCTATATTATTTCAAAAATATGTAAGAATAGAATATGTAGAAAATTGAATTTAGTTTCTAATCTACTAGGTTTGTTTTAAAAAAAAAAATCTATTTGGTGAAAATTTGAAATTTCAATGCAGTGGTACTTAAATTTCTGGGAAAAAATAAGAAGGTGTCTATTTGACCACCCTAACCACAATAAAATGATAATATTTTTTTATAAGATTTTAGATATAAGTAGAGATCTCATGACCCAATGTGATGCATATTTTTTTAAATTTTTTCCAAGTAAATAATTAATTATGAATTTTTTATTACAACTTTTTAAAAAATATAAAAACTCGTATGTCTGACAACCTTAACTTGGTCAAAAATTTATGAAATTCAAATTTTCCTTTTCTAATCCTATAGTATACGAAGCATAGAATGTGATGCATGTTTTGGGTTCAAAAAATGTGATATCGTTTGAAAGCTATAGATGTTTTTCAATCAGCCTATCAATCAAGACTTTAGTGGTAATTTGAATAGAAAACATGAATAATAATTACTTATTAAATTCAAAGTAAAGCATAATTTATATCGGTGGAAATCTGATAATATCCTTTAAAAATCCTTTTCGTTTCATCGATTTTGGGTAAAAAAGTAGTCATCAGCCACATACCCATCATATTGCCACTTTCTGGCCCATCATGATCCTGCACATACCCTTGTAATGATCTACATTAGCCTGCATGGCTGCACACAATTTAATTCTAGATATGTTTTGTAATCCATGAATTTTTTTAGGACATTTGAATGATTAGAGAAGGAATAATTGTCATAGATTTTTGTTGTTGTTGGAAAGAATTTTTTGATTCATCTTATGTTTTTGGGAATTTTTGTATGAGGGTTGGTATTCTTCTACATTAGTGGTATTAGAGTAGGATTTCTTGAGTGTGTAGGAAGAAGATTCGATGTGAGGCAATTTGCACTAGGACCTGAGGGTGGAGAGTGTTGAGGATTTGTAAATAGATTGCCAAGTGAGGTAGTTTACATGTGTAGAACCTGAGGGTTTTGAAAGTTTGTGTTAAGGATTTGTGAGGCCTTAAGGATAAAAAAGAGGAAGAAGAAAATGAATTTTTTTATTGATAGATTCTAAGGATTCCTGGACTTGAGAAAACTAGGGAGAGACTTTGAAAAATTAAAGAAGAATATGTGATGGCTAAAATGATAAAGAAGCAATAGATGCAATAAATGGAAGTAGAGATCAAAAGATTAAAAAGACAAGAGATTATTCAAAGAAGATGATGTTGGAGCAGAAAAGAAAGATGAGGTAAATTGTAATTTTGAGTTTTAAAATGATGATTATTTACCTTCTATAGAAGAGATTGTAGTTTTAGAAGATGAAGTTGTAGTTGAAGATTCGTGTGTGGATGTTGCATGTTTGTGTATAAAGGTTGTAGATGATGGTGTAAGAGGAACTTGGTGGTGGTGGTTGATTTGTGTTAGGTTGGATCCCATGAATAAGGAAAGGAGGGAAGAAGAGATGTGGTGAAGGAGGAAGGTCTATGGTGGATGTTAGTCCATGAGAGGAATGAGGAATAGGGTGCACACTTGGTGGAGGAGGACATCAAGTTTCCTGACTAAGTGCTGGGAGAGGAAGAGGAAGAAATTCTTCTATCTAATTTTTAGTGATAGAGTTTGATGAGGATTTCTTGTAATCCAAAAGGGTGGCACTACCACTCAACTCCATTTTGTGAATCCATATTCACAAAAAAAATTCTACCTTAAGTGTCTAATGCAAAAGTATCCACGATCATTGGTAATCTTGAATCAACAAAAAATATTTTCTTTCTTCATTTTGTGTTTCAATAAGAGATAATCTATGGGAAATTAATTATTTTAATTTCCAAATATTGTAATATTCCCCATGGTAATTTGTAATTATAATTTTTGAGGTGAATTTACTTTGGTAAATATTTTTAGAGCAATCCAAAGGAATATTCCATCCTAGGCATCTATTTCAAGGTGGGGACCACTCATCAATGTGTTTCCTTGTATGTTTATTGTATGATTTGCATGATCTTGCATGTTGGGGCACCCAAGTTTGCATGTTCATGCAAGTTCTTTCATGGAGCCATCAGAGCCATCAAAGAATAATGAAGCACACCAGATTGACCAAATTTGATTGGCCATAGTTTAGGTGCCCATGTGAAAGCAATATGAGCATTGAGTAATTTTTATTATTTTATGATCTATTCTTCAAATGTGGCGTTGGTTTTCCAAGGAGGTTTTTTACTTGTAGTTTTGAAAAACCATAGTGGTTTTTTACATTCACAAACTTGTATATATTGATGCATTGTCATAATGAGAAGTTGAATTTTTGGAGTTGAATTTTAGCATAACAGGATGCTACTAGATTTTCCAAAGGATTGTGACTCCAATTTTTAACATATTATGTAATCAACAAGCCCATATAATGAAGAATGTGATGTTGTAATTTCATTTTATTTCAGAGATCAAATAAATCATATTCTTCCTTCTTGCATTTTTTTTATGCACTTTGTGGTGTGGTTATTTGTTTAAGATTTGTAAGGAGATGTGTCTTCTCTTTGAGAGAGGAAGAAGATATTTCAATGTGGGTTTGGAGAGGTTTTCCAAAAACAAGAGGATTGGTGATATAGATGTTTATTGCAACAAGCGTTTCCTATGAAAGTTTGCAGGTTGAAAGAGCTAGAATCTTGTAAAAGAAGTTGGATTGAGGGATACCATTTGTATTTTGATTATTGCAATTATATTTCAGTCTTATATCAGATTTGTAATGATTTACATCAGCCCATATGGCTGCACACAAATTAATTCTAGATATGTTTTGTAATCCATCATTTTTTTAAGAGATTTGAATGAACGGAGAAGGAATACTTGTTGCAAATTTTTTATGTTGTTGCAAACAATTTCTGAATTCATCTTATGTTGTTGGGAATTTGTGTATGTGGGTTGGTGTTCTTCTACATCAATTTTATTCTACACACACTAAAATATTTTTTAATTATTTTTCTCAAAACTAGGGGTGGAGCAAACTTAATTTTTTACTTTTCAAGATGTGTCCACTTTGAATTTAATTAGTAAAAAAAATATGTTCATAAAAACTAGAGAATGTATATATATATATATATATATATATATATATATATATATATATATATATATATATATATATATATATATATATGTATATATATATATATATATGTATATATATATATATATATATATATATATATATATATGTATATATATATATATGTATATATATATATATGTATATATATATATATGTATATATATATATATACTTAATCTTAGTTAAATTTATGTTAAACATATTTTTTAAATTATTAGTGAAACTAAAAAAATAAATGGAAGTACATGTGACACTATTTTATATTTGTGGGCTGAAAATAATATCACTTTGTGTGTTCTAAAAATTTGAGTATTTTAATATCCTAAAATGAATCAGTTTAGAAACTATATTTTAAGAACTAGAATTTATGTTCTTATCACATTCTCAAATTTTGAGCATGGGTAAGCCAATTTACTCATTGAAGTTGATTTTTATTGATTTCATGAAAATAGTGGCCACATTGAATGTTTTATTCCCCCATTTATATGTACATACATTTGTAGAAGTTGAAATGCTGCAAACAAAGGGCTAACTAACGTATTCTTCTAGAAAACAATTATTTTCCATTTTGTCCCTAAAAATAGCTCAAGTTCTCCAATTGTTAGAAGTATATGTGTGCATTCAATATGTGAAGGTAAGTTAGAGATTTAAGGAAAGCAAGTCCTATGAATTTTAGAACTCTGGAATCAATTTCACCTCCACCCAAAAGGGTTACATATATCAATTGGCACTACTATAATGTCCTTAAACACCAACTTTTAGTGATCCTAAACACTACTATTATGCATCTTGATGTAGTTCTAGTATCTAGATCCCCCAATATTTTGGAACAAGATTAAAAACTTAGTAGATTAGCATTTAAACCTACTCAATCTATTTGCAAAGTCAAAATCTATATTTTCTAAAATGAGAATATCCCTAAAATGATATGCATATTCTCTCTTGAACTATTGAATTATGTGAGATTAGAAAGTATGACATATATATGAATATCACTACATATTTATAATGCTTATATTATCTTGTAAAATTTGTATTCACCTTACAAATTTAATTAATCATTGATTTATATGTATAGCATGTACATTTTTCCATCATTTTGATTGAATTAAGTATCATTCACATGATTGAATTTTCACTTAATTCAATTATATTTCCCTCAATTAAAATTTCACAAATGAAAACACTAACACTTACAATTAATATAAAATTTATTACTTTTTTTTTAGTTTGCAAGAATCGGTCAGGTATCCATCCCCCTATAAACTATGACCAGTGGCGCTATCGCAACACACCCTCTGGTACCACAGGTTTGGGGGGAGACTAGACCTCATGACCTTTTACCTGCAACAAAATGCTTTAGCCAATCGAGCTAGGCTCCTCGCCCCAATAGAAAATTTATTACTCATTTATACACAAAATTTAATTTAATTATAATGACTTAAAATGTAATATTAATAAAATTATTTATTTATATTCAAACTTTTATAGCCATATTTATAATTAACATATAAATATGACCTTGAAGTTGTTTTCAAGAAAAGTATAACATCTAAAATTAATCCTATCTTTACTTGTAGACTTTTGATTTATTAAATTGGTTCTTGAAAAGGTCGTCCTTCATTCAAATTTGGGATTAAAATTTAAATCATTTAAATGCTATATTATTTTCATAAGAATATATTTTTCAATTTTACAATATTGGTAGACTATTGTAGTTTTTCTATTTAGTATTGGCTATGGAAGTAATATTCTACAAGCACAAGATATATTTTTTTATACAATATTTCTATATAATTTGTTAAATTAATATATTTATCTATATCATTTGAAAAGTATAATTTTATTTAATTATAGTATGTTTTGTCTTTGTAGTTTGTTCTATTTTTGATGTTTTGAATCATATATTAATTAATATGAAATTTTATTAAGTTACTGAATACCATTAAAAACTATTTATTGATAAATTAAATATATTAAAAATATTTTGAAATTTTAAAAAATAATATAAAAAATTATGTTTGTAATTATTTATAAATCTTATTTCATGAAAGAAGACATAATATATCATGTGAATATATACAAACATAAAATACATAATTTAACATCCTAAATTCATTAAAATTGTTGATAAATGTTAATTAATATTTTTAGTTATTTAAAATAAATAAATATACTATTAATCATAGACTCTAAAAAAAATTCTTCTTTTATATAGAAATTTTAATCTATAAAAAAAGTTATATACCCATAATTATTATATGATAATAATAATTTAACTCTTTAACTTAGAAATTATTTCACATTTTAAATCATCTTTATAAGATATAAACAACAATAATATACTAAAATTGTGCTCTTGCGAGGGTTCCTGAAAACTCTACTTCTTTTGGTTTGCTTTCTTTCGACAGTTTGGGTGTTGGTGATGGTGATGTTGTTGACCCTGTTGCAATATTTTCTGAGGAAGATATTTGAGTGTGAGAATGGGATGAGGAAGATGATATTTCCTCTAGCTTTTTTGATTTTCCATCGATGAAGGCTCTATCCCTTGTAGAGGAAACACTATATTCTTTTGATGATAGATCTGTCTTGGGTAATGCAAAAATTTGATGATTCTTTTGTTGGTTTCTCTAAGGAAGATGTCTGAGTCTATGAAGTTGATGTTGAGGATGAAATTCTTCTTGAAATTATTTTGAGGCTTGTCTGATGGTGCAGAGGTGTGAGGTTGTGAAGTCTTTGGAGAAAACCCATAATCATGCTTTATATGCATGTCTCAAAAAAGGCATTTTTCTCTCTTTGAATGTTGAGGAGGGTGTTTGTATGTCTGATGTTTCCTCTTCTCCTATTGATTTTCATGTTACTTCTCCTATTATTTCTGCATTGACCCCTAAGGTTTTTAAGAAACTTTGTGTGAGGAAGGATTGGAATGTGAGGGGTGGGAGTATTGGTGCTCCTGTAGTTGTTGCATCTTCTTCTCCTATTGTTGTCCCTACTTTAAATTGTAGGTTTTTGGAGGATCTCAGTGTGAAGGAGGTGTGTGGTGCATCTAACCTTTAGTTAGGTTAAGATTGTGATGTTACTGATGGGAGTTCCTTAGAGGTTAAGGAGGATGAACAGTTTCAAATTGATATTCCTAATTCTCTCCTTTTTCAATCATTGGCTTGGTTTAGGAGCTCACTTGTTGGGAGGTTCTATGGAAATCATCCCAATATCAATACTATTAGAAGATGGACCTTCTTCGACTCTAGAAAATAAGAGGCCATGTTGAGGTAGCTACTATTTTAGATCTGGGTTTTTTCTTTTTTCTTTTTCTTGCCTTGAGGAAATTTTTTCAAGGGTCCTTCTAGATGGCCCCTGATTTTTCAACTTAAATGGCCCTTTTTCTTAAAAATTGATCTCCTAGTTTCAACCCAATGAAAGACACTTTCAAGTTTCCTATTTGGTTTGTTTGTTAGGGGTGCCTCTAGTGTATTGACATGAAAATATTTTTATGAGTATTGCTAGTTCTATTGGGCAATACTCTGTGGTTAAGCACACTTGAGCTGGAGTAGTACTGGGATGGGTGACCTCCTGGGAAGGCCTAATGCTTTACCTCTGTGAGCATCACCTAGATGTAATGAGTGCTAAGTGGACCATTCATTATCATGAGAGATGGGTTCTTGTGAACCACTACTCATGAAACATGGGTCAATGAGTTTGACTCAAAACTACATTGTTGAATCCTAATAGCAATATCATAATTTGACTTGCTATGGAAAATACCTCCTACTTATCAATTGACGAGCTAAAGGGGCCCTATAATGAATGGTTCATAAGGCACAACACTTGCTGAAGGTTTTGCAAATGGGGATGCAAGATAAATGGGTTTAACGTTGGAGAGATCTCTCTGGTTAAGCATGCTTGAGATGGAGTAGTACTGGGATGGGTGACCTCCTGGGAAGGCCCAGTGCTTTACCTCTGTGAGCATCACCTAGATGCAATGAGCAATAACTGGACCATTCATTATCATGAGAGATGGGTTCTTGTGAACCACTACTCATGAAACATGGGTCAATGAGTTTGACTTGAAACTGCATGAATCCTGATAGCAATATCATAATTTGAATCACTGTAAAAAATACCTCATACTTATCAATACTATGCTATTGATAAATTCAAGATTTTTTTGTTGTTTGCTAGATTTTGTGTATTTGTGGAGAATAATCAAGTGCTCCCCACTTATATTACCTCATCTTCAAAATTTAGAAAGTTGATGTAGAAAATCGAATATGAAGACTCTCTAGTTATTTTTCATTCTTGTGGTAAAGTGGGTCATATCTCCACTACTTGATTGTCTAATAAGAAACAACACTTTGTTTAAAAGAAAAAGGAAAAAATGCCAGCTTTTGTGGAGTACACTACTTCCTTTGAGGAGTTTTAGAATAATTTTTTTTAAGGGAATTTCTCTTTATCCATATTGGACTCCTCTTTTAAAACTTTAGGGTTGGAAGTTGGATCTGTTAGTGATCTTTTGTTTTCTCCCTATACCAAAAAAAAACAAATTAGGAGAACAACAGTTGTACTACAAAGCAAAAATCCTTGGAAAAGTTTTTTAAACCACCATGAGTTGGTTGGTGGGTATATCAAGATTTGTAATGCTTTGTATTTTGTAGTCTCTTAGTTGTTAAATGCTTGATTGTTCTTTGATGTCTGACTGTACTTAATGCTCTATCTTTCTCCTTGTACGAAGATCAAAAGCCTTTCGAAACACTCATTACCTAATAAAAGACAATAATATACTAAAATTATTAATATATTTAAAATTTATAAAATCAATATAAATTTAGTGACATCAAAGGTGGCATATGCATTCAACATTGTTTCAATGAATTATATAGTCTATATATCTTTGTTTCGGATAATAGAAGGTTTTAGGGTTTAAGGTTTAAGCTCATGACAGAGGACAAACTGTATTGTTTATTTATTACAACCATAATCTTTCAAGAGTGTTAACCTAAAAGTTTGTGTTATACATGAGGACTACAAATTATACAAAACCAATAAAATGAAGAAATAATTTTACATTTGTAAATCCACACCTATTATTTTAGTATCATTACACTCGTATTTAAATACTTACTACTTCTATTCAGAAACATTCAAATAATAATGAGACTTGGATATTAATGCGCCGATGTTAATACAATATAAACGTTTTTCAAAAGCTGGAAAATACATAAATTTGAAGCTAATTTAGAGAATTAACTGTAGACACATAAAAATGACCTAGGCCTGCAAGCTCTATTTTTACCACTTTTATCATAGCATAATTATGACATTTAATTATGTCATTGGTCCACATTCAGCTATTAATTAAATAATACATTATTATTTAAGTAATTCATGTCTCTTGTATTGTTCATGATTATTAAATAAATAAATTATATTTATTTATTAAATACGTCACTAAGGGTCTATCATCTTCTTACAATTAAATAAATTTATTAATTTATTTAATTACCTTTATTCATTTATTCTTCCTGATTATTAAATAAATGAATTTTATTTATTTATTTAATATGTTAATAATTCTCATAATTAAATGAATTTATTATTTTATTTAATTATTAAATCATATCTTCTAAATTAAATAATTATTTTTAATTATTTAATTGTCAAAATCAGCATTTCTCTCATTTTAAATAAATTAATTATTTAAAATAATTTCACATTCTTAACTGACAGTTCATTTTAGGCAGATTCTTCATTTTTCAAATCTGATCTTTAGTTCAACTCTTATCTTCTTGATTTTTCGAATCTCACAAATGAGAGTCTTTATCTTCTTGATTTTTGAAAATCTTTATTTTTCTAATTAATTATCTCATTTATTCTCCACTGTCGATTCGATTTTCTCTGATGACATCTCAACCACTCACTTAATGATTTTTCCCTAACCCTGATTAGGGATTATCAGATTTAATCTCATCCTCTGATTTTAGGCTTTTGTCAAAAGTCGATCTCGCCCATCCATTCAAAATAGCATTTTCTATAAAATGCTATTTTGCTCACATTTTTGGATTACACACAATTAGATTTTATTATTCTGACGCATTCATATTAGATTTATTTAGTATTTGAGAATTATTTTGTCATAGGCATAGACATACGCATTTATTTTAAATCCTTCAAAACTTGCATAGGACAATGTCATAGACAAAATGCTCACACACTCAATCTGAGGGCATCAATCACATGCTGCAAGCTAGGAGGTGCTATGTAGGTAATCATGGAAGATTTGAAGAACAGGTATAATCGTTCTTGCATTCAATTTCCTTTGTGCTTCATAGTTCTTTGGGTTTCTTAGTCTTTATTGATTTGCTAACCTCTAATCTAACCTAAAAATAACCCTTAGATACATTAACAAATCATATATGTGCTGATAATACAGTATACAGTGCATAGAGGCAGCCAATACACATCAATGGCGGAAAACCAAATGAAAAGGATAATAGATCATCAATCAAATTCTGTCTCTGTTGATTTGATATTCCAGTCTTGTCCACATTCTGGATAAATTGAAAGTAAGTTCTGTCAACACAACCTTTATTGTGAAAGTGGATAGGATGTTGGCTAACATTAAAAAGAACTGTGCAATTTTTATTTTCATTGGTGTTTTCAATTATATTTTATAATTCATCATTAAAAAATTTATGATTCAATTTATTTATTTTTCATTCATATTTTCAATTATTCTGTATGATTCATCATTCAAAAATTATGATTGGAAACTCTTTTTTTAAACCCACGTTTTCAATCATATTTTATCACTTATTATGACCCAAAGCATTAATAAGAAAAAGTTTACATAATCCAACCAAAAAATAATTACAAAACTGTACAATTTAACCATACACATTCTATCCGTCAAAGAGCTCATGATAGTTGTCAACATGCTAAAAAATGGCTCAAAACCAAATCGTATTTGTGAAGGGATTGTTAGAAAATCTCCATAGGATTTCACAAAAGTTCAGTAGTATCAAACCTGCTTTCAAAAAGTTCATCATACAAATGATTTAACCTAATCGTAATTGTAAAGGGAATGTTACAAAATCTTCATAGGATTTCATAAAAGTTCCTATCCTGAAAACTTTATACTCAACACCGTCAAGGAGCTCATGATAGTTGTTAACATGCTAAGAAATGGCTGAAAACCCAATCGTATTTTTGAAGGAATTGTTAGAAAATCTCCATAGGATTTCATGAAAGTTCCCAGTCGTATCATAACTTGCTTTCAAGAAGCTCATCATACAATTCGTTTATATATTTCCAAAGCCAGACGGCCTCATGACCACGGCATGGCAATGGAGTGGTTGTGCTGGCCATCAACTGAAAAGTGATTACAAGGTCGTGCTTGTCCGAGATTCAAATTATTCTCCAATGCATGCAGTTGGATATCTTTGTTTTTAGCTCCGACATCTAAATCATTCAAGATTAACATGTTTATAACTTGTTATGGTTGTGGTATTGGAATGAGTGCAGAGTTTTCTTGTAATGCTTTATCCCATTTCCAGGAGTCATGAAGTTAAGACAGGACACCATGCTAATAATTCACCCGTTTGAGACACCAAGAAAACATGTGGGCTCGCAGTGGTTTACAATGATTATATGCTTTGTGACGTTACCACAACATTTTACGCGACCTTACAATCCCTTTACAAATAATGGGCCATTCGTAGATATTTTCTTTGTGATGTCAATCATTGTTGCAGTTAACTTTTTCGTTCTTTTGCTCCCATTCATGGTAATTCAATTGTTGTTCTACACTTTCACATGAGCTTTTCCCATAAGTTTTTTTGGCAATAGACAGTGACAACGAAGCTAAATAGTTTTAGTCATTTCGTAGGCTCTATGCAGTTGAAAGATTCCTCTTTTAGGATGAAATGTCACTTCTATATTACAGAATAGAGTTGTTGATGACTCTTTAGTTGAGCTATGCCCTTCCTCAGTGCCACGAACCAAATTTTTGTTATGGTGCACTTTATCCTTTTGATAACGACAGGACCTTGTAGACCACAACAGTTATTTAATCGGCTAATCTATTGGGTATTCTTAGTGCAAAATGTCTTAATCCATCAATATGAAAACTCATCAACTGCTCAAACCTTTCCAGAGAGTTGTAGTCCGGAGCATAGATCTACTTTTGATAATGGCGTATAGACCAAATCAATTAGATTGCAGAGTGTTTGGGGTGGATATCATGGAGGCTGGCGAGGTGCTTGTGAAACATACCTTTATCTGTAGGCTTCATAATTTCTGGCTAACACTTTGAATGAATAGATTTTAAGTTTCTACCTAATGAATTGTCATTCTACTAAGGAAAAGTTGCTTGGAGGGGTCCATGGAGTTAGGACAAAGCTTCACTCTATTTTTGAAACAATGGTATCTTGAATCTAATCTTTTTATTCATTTTAGTTTGGGTTTTGATTGTCTAACCTTCTGCTACACAGTTTTGGGTTTTTTCAACTTCTTTTCTATTGGGAATCTCTCTGGAAAATTTCTTGCAATTCTAGAAACTTCTCAATTCTATTCTCACTTTATTTTTGCAAGCATTTTAGTGGAATGCATCTTTCCAAGAATTTACTAGCCTTAAAAAAATAGGCTCCAAGTTGATAGAAGATTTTCTATGAAACCTAAAATGTCTTCTAAAGATTTTCAACTTCGATCATATGCTCTTATCTAGATAAAGTATCTATCGAAGATTTCATTTGGAATTCATTGTCCTCCTTTGTTGTTAAGGTTGAGAGTGACACTCTTGGAAGATTCACCAAGTGTTTTTAAGAAACTCACTAAATATTTAGATCTTAGTTTAGACACTTGGACAATGCAAGAAGGATAAGGTTCAATACAGATATCTTTACTCCCATGTCAGGCAGGGATAGTGGATAATTCTTGTGTTAGAAAGTGTCTAGGCAATTTATTATTTAGGTTGGCCTTTTTAATTAAGGAGGGCTTTCTTTATTATTTGTTTGGATGTTAATAGTGTTTGGTGTACTTGAGATTATAAAATGTTTGATTCCATTTTCATTGATAATTTAAAGGATTTTAAGTATTTATCTTAAATATATATAAAATGTGTATTGAATTTTTTTAACTATATAGAAATTTTATATTTATATTTTTAAAGTTACAAATATTTATTTCTACTTTAATAGGTAATAAAATGTTACATTTCATAAAAATTTTCCTATCAAACATATATCAAATTATGTGGCAAAATCAAGAAAACATTTTTTATCAGTATATTTATTCAATTTATTTTTAAAACTTAAAAGTTTTAAAAACACATACTTAGAATGATAGAGATTGAACTTTTCTATTCATTTCTCACATACACTAACACATATCCTATGTGTCTATTTTTGATATGATAAAATATGTATTATGAATATATAACTAATCAATGTGCGCATTGAAAATATATATAATATGATAATTGTGTATTATTTTCTTTAAAATTATAAATATAAATTATTTGAAAATAAAATGAATTTATAAAATCTAATATAGAAATTAGAATATGTATATATGAACTATGAAATTATTAATTATTTCATTATCATTTGAATGTTTGCATTTGTTTATATATTTATTAATTATTATTATTATTTTTGAATTGTTAATATTTTATAAATATTTTGAATGAGTAGTAGCTCGAGAATTACACATGCTAAATCATTTATATCATCCATTAAGAGCTATACTTCTAAAAGAAAAATGCAATGAGATATAATGATCTAATAATAGCTCTCTAGTTAACATGGAAAATCACTCCTAAGTTTAACTTAAGTGCATGAGAATAAATTAGACTAATAATTAATTAAAGATTAACTAATTATTAGCTAATGTGTGATTACTCTAAAACCCCCTTAAAATAAACTTAGGGAGTAGCTAAAAGCCCTAAAAGGACAATGGTTGATGGGTCCCAACAAATAAGGCTTGGTGATGTACCCATGTACAAATAATCTAATCTCTCACAACTAGAGAAAAGGAGAAAGCCACATGGGAAAAACTCCTCTCCAAAAGATAGAAAAGTGAATGAAGGACCAAAAAAGCCTCTAAATCAAGGTGAAGGAATAAGCATCCTCCAACAAAATGATGCCCCACAAAGGAGGAATATGTAGAACATCACTAAAGCACGAAGAAGCTATAGACAACTACCACAAAGATCACTAATATAGTGTTGAAATAAATAACTTCCAGAAATAAGAATGCAAGAGTGTCCATATGGTAAATGATCCATCTCACTGAAATGCATGGGTAACTAGTTGTTGATGTACATTACATCCACCTAGTACATAGGAACAAGAACTAGATACATAGATCACTCCAAAAATTAAACCAAGGAAGCATTAGCACTAATAATAGAAACTCCCTCATAATGCTAACAAGGGAAATCTAAGACAAGTACACTAAAATTATGTGAAACCATGAAGTGCATGTAGGAGAAACAACCTACAAATAAAAGGGTGTGCAAACTAAGGCACACACACATGAAGCAATAATCACTAGGATTCACTACTATTGTGGAAGGGACACTCACTTGACAAAGATGTGATGGAAACCCAAAGGAGAATGTCAACCCCCCATGACACTTTATATCATAGTGTGACTACAAAAGGCACAAAAAAATGTGAAAATTTGTGAAAAATTATACACTAGAATGACACTTTATCTCACTACATCTATAAAATAGAAATTACATACAAAAGATGTCTATAATGCCCAAATAGGATATAATACTAGAAATACATGTAGAACATCCAAAAACAAGTCATCCCATACAAATGAAAAGTTTCCAGGAGCTAAGAAGTCCAAGTAATTTACCAAAATTTGAGCTCACAATAAAGATATACCAAGAGAGAAATATAGAAAAAAATCATAAATAGTTGAAAATATCTCTGAAAGACAGACCCAACACCATTGGAATCATGAAAATAGAGAAAAAGGTCAAAAGTTATGAGCTCTGGACTAAAAATAACACCTTTGAATTAAACAGGCTATAGAATGCACCAGTAACAAAAAATAGTGATGAGACCCACACCACTACAAATTTTATAAAACCACATTCGGATGATATCTTGTTCACCTGATTTCAATACTGTGCAACCAAGTTATGGCCAAAAGGAAAAACACCTCCTTTAGGGCACAAAGAGGGTTTGAAGGGGCCATGCTAGCTGACCATACCACTGACTTCAACACAATGTCATGCTGATGTTGGGTAGCTACAAGAAGTTGGGTCCACAAAATGTTCAAAATGTGGAAGTGTTTTTCCTGATTTTTCAAAATTTGTCACTGTTGGACTTAAAATTTGAAGCACTTACACATTGAATCTTAAAAAATTCAAGAATATGAAATTTAGTATAATTGTGAGTCTAGTTTTCAAATATGTAACTTATTGTAATACCCACATGATACAAAATATTTTTTAATATGTATGTATAAAAACCATTTTTTAAAAGTCACTTTTTTAGGACCATACCATGCATGTGTACAGACACCATAATATGATATATAAAAATATATATATTTTTTCTAACTCTTTCTGGGGAAAGATGTGTATTATAACGAAGATTGATGAGGATATTTTTTTATAATTTTTCTCTTGACATTTTTTTTATTTATTAATTTTTTATTGGCCCTAATTGTTGTTTTTTAAAACCCTTGTGTACAGACACCATAACTTGACCTAAAATTATCATTTATTGAATTTTTTTTTTCATTTTGTAAAGAATTGTTTATAGATTGATGCCATATAATTTATTAACAAGAAAATTAAAAAATTAAAAGTTATTAAAAAAAATATGAAAATTTGACATTTTAAGTTTATGGACCAGTTTCCTCATAAGTTAATTTAAAAATAGAAAAATAATCCAATCATAAATATATATATTTGGAAACTAGACATTGTAATATATAATGGGTTTTAATTTCATAAAAAAATTTAAAAAAAAAAACTCATCAGCTATATTGTTAAATTTAGTTTTCCTCTTGAAATTGCCACGACCTTGTACTTGCAGATCTAAGGCTAAGTGTTGGGATTCCATGCCTTTTTTGAGCCTAAATCCAAATGAAAAACATGTATTGTGAGTTTCAAACTCTTTGGAACAAGTAACCATTTTAAAATGGGTACCTATTCTAAAAAAATGAATGTGTAACTATGTTAAAGCTGAAAAATGACACTTCCCTTAAATGTGGACCCAACTTCTTGCACTTACCCTATCAACAAAATATTCACAAGAATACTCCCTACACCCAGAAAAAAGAAATCGACTCCTTGCGAAAGATTTTGGCATCAAAATATTCCTGCATGTCACTGGAATATGGTTTTTTTGGAATATTCCCTATAAAAAGTGCTCATTAAAGAAAGGTATTCATGCCAAAAAAAGGTCAAAAATAATAGTCAAGAAAACTTTCCAGTGACTGGTATTGAGTTACCCACCAAGCGGGGTTTAAGGTTGTCGAGCGACAGTTAGAACATACCACCAATAACAATAAATGCCATCATGTAGGTATTAATAACCTTGCTACTAGTGGCTCACATGGGCTCGCAGGACTACTGTTGTAGGTACCTACAGGTACCCTAAAAAATATGTGCCCTAAAAAATACACTACCTCCAAAAAAATTCAAACCTACAATTAATTTTTCTAGATTTAAAAATAACCAAGAGTCCTCATTTCTACACAAGAAAGTTGCAAATAATAATATACAATATTCTTCAACAAGAAATAGCTATAGAATGAACCTCAAGAATCTTCAAGGAAAACAAGATTCCTTAAAGGTTGAGAGTTATATCAAAGGCATCAAAAGGCATAAAGGTACGATAATACAATGAGGGTTTAGTGTTATATATAGGAGCAACCCTAAATGAGAAATGGATTAGATCATGACAAGTGTCAACATCTCATGTAATGAGACAAAATTATCTAATAATATCTCTCTAGTTAACATAGAAAATCACTCTTAAGTTTATCTTAAGTACATGAGAATAAATTACACTAATAATTAATTAAATTAATTAATTATTAGCTAATACATGATTACTCTAACAATATAGATTTTTTTTTTTTTTGGATGATTCAATGATAACCAACTACCTAATGATTGTTTATTTTAGCTAAATTTTATAACCACTAAATATACACAATAAAATTCACTATCAAAATAATAGTCTAATTAACAAGCTAATCATTTATAAATTAAATCTATAATTATCCTACATATAGGTTATACTTTAAACATTCAAGATTCTCCCTATCACATACTCTCTTAATATTAGGAGAGAAATACAATTCTAGGTGGAATTGGTAATAACTTCATTTGAAATACCTTCAATTAGTGGTGAGAATAACTACATTACTCCTCTTTACCAAGATATGGACTCATTGATCTATTAATTTTGTTGGAGTTTGATTTCACATTAATAGTTCATTGGGTACAAGTTTACCTCACAAAGCACCACAAATGTTCAACTAGTTTGGTACTACTCAAAAGTATCCACACTCATGTCAAACTGTGATGAGTGATCATATGGATAATGAATAAGACGATCTAAATGTTTCCTTGCAAAAAGTGAAAAATAATCATCTCCATCAAAGAGAATATCAATGTAGTAAATTGTGTCACCCAAATCTGAAATATGGGACTCTACAAAAAACTTGTAATTTATATCAAGTACCCATCCAAAGTAGCCATATTCGAAAGATAATGTATATTGTACTACACTAAATCATAAGTCATGGATTTAGCAACACTGTAAGTATCATCATAAGAAACAATAGATGGAGGAGATGATAACTCAAAGCATTTCATTGAAAATATAATGGTCATTCCCAAATGATGTTGACTCCAAAACAAGATTCTTGAGTGTGAACAATAAATGAATCTATTGATATTGGTTTAGAAGAATTTGGAAAAATAATGTCATTAGCATTCTCAACTGATGAAGTTCATAAAGATTTTTTTGTTGAACACCCAGAATACTTAGAGGGGGGTGAATTCGTATTCTATTAAACTATTTAATCATAATCCATCCAATAATCAAAACATATTTAACTACAATTATGAATGAAAGCATGAAAGGAATCACATAACACATGAACACCAAGATTTTTACATGGAAAACCCAAAATGGGAAAAACTATGGTGAGGATTAGCTCACAATATATTATAACCAGTTGGGTATGTGCAGGATCATGATGGGCTAAAAAGTGGCAATATTATGGGTATTTGTAGGGTATGTGGCTAATTTTTTTACCCAAAATTGATGAAACAAAAGGGTTTTAGAGGATATTCTTAGCTTTCCACCAATATAAATTATGATTTACTTTTAATTTAATAAATAATTATTATTCATTTTCTATTAGAATTGACTAAAGTCTGATCAATAGGTTGATTGAAAAACATCTATAACTTTCAAATGGTATCACATTTTTTGAATCTGAAACATGTGTCACATTCTATACTTCACATACTATAGGATTAAAAAAATAAAAATAAATTTCATGAAGTTTAGACCAAGTTAAGGTGGTCAGACATACGAGTTTTTTATATTTTTTAAAATTTGTAATAAAAAAATCATAATTAATTATTTACTTAAAAAAAAATTACAAAAAAATATGCATCACATCCAGACATGAGTCATCTACTTATATATAAAATATTATAAAAAAATATTATCATTTTATTATGGTTAGGGTGGTAAGATAGACAACTTCTTATTTTTTCCCTGAAATTTAAGTACCACTGCATTGAAATTTCAAATTTTCACCAAATAGATTTTTATTTATTTTTAAATAAACCTAATAGTTTAAAAACTACATTCAATTTTCTATGGATTCTATTCTTACATATTTTTGAAATAATATAGATAAATTATTCAAATTTTTACGTCAAGTTTCCTAACATTGATTTTTCTAAATTTTTTGCCACTTAAGGACCTATTTTTTCCATGATGATCCTGCACATACCTAGTTATAAGATATTATAGGGGCTCAATACCAGGACACACTATCCTTATGAGGCTCACAGCCAATAAAAGATACAGAACAAAAATGGCTATATAGTCAAAATGTGAACTGATACAAAGTGCACGTTCCTTATGCTGAATTCAGTTCCTTTGAAGCTTTGAATACAAAATATTGCTCTGTTTAGTAGTCGCTCAATAATTCACAACAATTTTGCTCTTATTCAATCACACACATACAAATTCATAAGTTCACACATCTCATTACATGTCATATCATCTCATATCCTCTTACAACTCAAAAATTCCCTACATATATACCCTATTACATCTGCATACATAAATTAGGTCGGCCTAATCAGATGTAGCCCTATTTAATTTAAAGTCACCTTGTTGTCTTCATACTTGATTCAAATACTTCTTCTCACTCAAATCAACCATGGAACACTTGGTTTATGTCAGCATGGACCTAAGATAGATCCCCTTAGCATTTGTAATACATATTTAATCTTTTCAACACATATCAAGTATTAGGTCGACAAGGAATTAGACCGAATCACACAATAAGTCATTTAATCACACAACAACAATCCATCTGAACACATAAACATGCATCATCTAGAATATATAGAGTACTGACATCTATCAACCATCTCCCAAAATTATACAAACTCATTCTAAACACCGGAGGAATGTGGACCAGATTACTCATACCCATTTACACTGTGTGAAGCCTAAAACTGTATGGAAAACTTATATTAATTGTAAATTTCAACCTATTTATCCAAAATCGTTGTAGACTTGACCATAGATGCATTTGGAAGTCCTAAGTAACATACTACAATATCATGGGCCAATCTTATTACATGAGCAATTTTGGACCAAATTATTAGATTAAGATGTCACCAAAACTATTTACCGGATCAAATAAAACTATCAACAAACAATGTTGACATCAATGACAATACATCAAAGGGTTGCATCTTCATTCTTTCAACATTTCCAACTCATCAAGTTCCTTTTACATGCATTAATCTACTGTATACCATTTCTTCCCATAATAATCATATTTAATTTTTCATGGATTAGGAGAAATGATTACAACATCAAAAAAACATAAGATTACCCCATGATTATTTGATCATGAGACACAAATATTAATATTATAATATTCTTAATATTATTATAATATTAATACACCTCAAAAGAGAAAGAAGAAACATACATATTAGAGATACAACAAAGAAAAAATCAACAAGTGGAAAAGAAACAAGAACAAGAACCCATTTTGGATGAACAAAAATCATCAAATATTTTTCTTGAGATACTAGACCATTAGAAGTGGATAAGTCTTATCCTACCACCATTACAACTAATGAAGAAATAAAAATTAATGTAATGGTAGACCTTTTTCTCAACTAGCTCATATCTAATAGATAAAATTACTATACGATTTAAAAATATGACTTAAGAACAATTCTATAAAATAAAATAACCTCATAGATAGAAGAGGCATACAAAATAGATATATCCTTAGAAACCTAAGATGTAGATGAGTTAGCTAAAGAATATGATATATCTCAAAAAAAAATGTCATATACAAATAATTTAGGAACAAGATTTGAGGTAGAAGCAATAGGTAGATACTTTAGTCCTAAATCCTAAAAGTGGGAACTTAAGCAATTGTTATATGAAGAGTCAATTTAATTAGACCAATATACCTATAATATACTAGTCTAGACTAGGTAATTATAGGAATAAAATCCTAAGGATGTACTCTATCACTATCTCCACCATAAATACAATAATATTTATTTAGACAAGTTATACATTAGTAGATAGAGCAACCCATGTGGACAAAAAGTCATGAAACACATATAGAGGAAAAATAAAAATAGAAAATTGACCATTAACCAATAACATTGGAAACAAAAAATAAGGATTGTCTCTAAAAAGACATAGCAGGAGAAAATTAAGAATAAATATAAAATGAAAAAGAATAATATGTGGGTATATAGTCTTATTAAATAAATAAAGAGGGGAAACCTCCACACAATTGGTCACTCCAAAATGATAGAAACCCCATAAATAAATTTGAGTGTGTATCTTGGAAAAATCAAGTAGCTCTAGTTGTTAAAATGAGCCCAAACATACTCATGAATAATCTTATAGGCCCCAAAAAAATAAATTATTTCACTATTTTAGAATTTGTAGTTAAATGAGAAATTCTACAACAATGAAAATCAAGATCTAATGTATAAAAATATCACACTAGAAGAAGACATGGATAAAATAATCAAACTAATACAACAACACCAAATAAAAGTATAACTACATCCTTTTGCAACCATAATAACCCAACTAGTAGGAGCTATAAAAATTTTATTAGATTAAATGAGTGGATGGGGAACATGAAAATAAACAAGCTATCAAATACATAATATTTTATTATGAAAATAAAAGGTTAAGATGCATGTAAAAAACATGGAGCAATGATAAAATATATTTAGATAGATAGGTAAAGAAGCTAGAAAAAACTTGGAAGAAAGTCTCTAAATTGTACCAATATTGCATGTATGAGTGAAATTTTACTATTACCAAAAATACCTAGCTATATCAAATAGAGTCTTAAATTATGCAACTATATAGAAGTTACAATCACGAATAATTTATATGGTGATAATGACAATAGCTAAGAAGCATCCAATTACAACATGATCAATTGAAGAAAGATATCATGAAGCTAATAACATAGGTGAAGGAATTGGAGTTGTAAATAAATATCTATTTCTCAGTACTATAATATATTTTTCAATACATCATGTAGCTAATACTTTCATTGATGGATATTGTTATGTTGGGAAAAGTGAACCTGGAGTTTAACTAGGGTTAACTACTTTCCACTTACATAACATTAGAATTTTGACTGGGCAAGGTATGAGATTTTCTTGCCATGCAAAAGGTGATTCAATCAACCTTAGATTTGAATTCTTTAGGGGTTCGGAATGGATTTTTGATTAAAATGCATTTTTCTGAGATGAAACAGATAAACTAGAAACTGATAATGAAAATTTAAGACAAAAAACATGAGCAAAGTAGATATTGGTGTACATGTGATTTAAGCTTGAGCCTGATTTGGGTGGACAAGGGTGCCAAGGGTGCCCTAAACTAGGGATCTGAAACTAAGAACTGACCTCACAGGCCTCAGGTCCATGGTTTGTGGATTCTTCCTTTTGAATCATGTTGTCAAGTCTTAGTCTGTTACTAAGATAATGGAGTTTTTGTATTGTGCCAAGTTGTAGGGCTTGAAATCATAAATGAGAAAATTATCTTCAATCTTCTTCCAATACTCTTTAGATGTATAACCTACACACACAAAGGGAGAGGAAGGGTTGTATCATAAATTCATGCTCATCACCTTCAAGGATTGATTACAATTTGGCTTTATTTGACTTGAAGACCTACAAGGGTTAGTGCTCACAAACAAAATGCATGCATAAACATGAACAAACTCACATAAAAATTGACATGATGCTTGAATGATGAAATTTTGCAATAATACTACAAATTCTACACTTGACTTAATAATAATTGCTCTCCAATATTGCTTGATAATTCTTGTCTCCTCTTCTTCTTGTTGTTCATTAAAATTGTCAAAATACTACGTATTTATATGTAATTAATCTAATTTCTTAAAAATTAAATCTCAATAGCTAACAATTAGGATTTTGAATTTCAAAATAAATTACCAACACTAACATATTTAAATTTGGAGTCATTTTAATAGGACAAGGGCTTAGGGTGCCCTAGTCTAGATATCACTTTTTTTAGGATCCAAAGTGTTGGGGAAAAAATATTAAATGCATACTTGTGTTTTACATATTTGATTTTTCAATAAATATTATAATGGGCCATGGAATGCATAATTTAGGAAATTAGGTGCATATTTAGGTCCAAGCACATAGGAGGGAGAAAAAACTAGTGTAAAATTATCAACGGTGACAATTTACAATGCTACATTTATCCCCCACTTTAGTGAGAGCATGAAATTGTGCTCAAAATCACACTAAAGTAAGAATATTTCAAGAGGGGTTCAATTTTCCATATATCGAAGAGATAGCACATGGCAATGGATTTAATGGGAAGAGCACAAGACCCTAGGATTCAAGATCTCAATACCAACATGAGGATAAAGGAACACATATGTATGAAATGTAATGTAGCATGATAACACAAAAGATACATGACAAGAACACAACACATAGACAACATGATGTAAACATAATGAAAATATAAGAAAACATATAAAATACACAAACACAAGATTAGTACTAAAAGGATTTGAGTTGGTAAGGAAAAGTGACCTCAATCTTAAATTTTATTTCAAATACCAAACATCATATCTTAAATATGATGTTAGACAAGATATTTCTTTCATGAGGACCATAAAGTTGTGTTATGGTAAATCACTCACAAGCTACATGGATCTACTAGTTAGAATGTTGTGTTATATGCTAAGTGTACATGCACTATGATGGGTTCCACAAGGCTAAAAAGCTACATTATGGTAGGGTACTCATGAAACACATGGCTCCATTGACAAGAAAGTTATATTATGATAGGTGGCCATGTTAAAATGGTGCTCAAGTTCATGAACTAGAAATTTTTGTTATGCCAAATATATGGACTTTATTGCAAAACACACTTCAGGGAGCACATAAAGCTTAACATCCCAGGGGATAAAAAATCACCTAAGGGGGCATACAAAATTTAACGTCATAGGGGATGAACAAAAAATCACCTAAAGGGTGTATAAAATTTAACATCATAGGGAATGGAAAAAAATGACCTTAGGGGGTGCACAAAATTTATCATTGCAGGGGATGAATGTCACGAAGCCACACCTCAAGAAGTGATAAAAAACACCACCACCAAGAGTGCATAAAAAAATATCAAGCAACATTACTCAAAACATGGGAATTCACATATTAGGAAGTATAACACGTGACACCACCACTAAAAGAGGACATATAATGATTTAAAGGATCACACTTTAGGGCATACTAGCCATAGTATTACCACAAAAGGGAATGTAGCATTCCATGGTAAAGCATATGTTTACGGGATATTAAGCCTAATACCACCACAAATGAGGCACTAACATAGATTGAGAAGGCCACACCTAATGAACATTCGTGTGGTATTACCATTAATGAGGTCACACTTTCTAGGAGATGTATGATATCATCACTAAAAAGGGACCATTTCTTATGCAAAAATTGTGCGGAGTAATATATCCCCCCTTAAAATGTTAGTGTACTTGCTAGCCTAATATTTTAATTAGATAACAAAGGGATCCCTTGTATGAAGGAATATACCTAATACAAATCTAACTACCCTTTCCCACATGTGTAGGGACAAGGATGAGCCTAAATAATTTATAACATGTTTCTCGTTGCATAATAAAATATGATTGCATAAAACTAATCTTATGCCCCCATTCATAGTAATGAGTATCATGTGACACTAAAACTACCACATGGAAATGAAGAAAAAACAACACCATTCAACCTATTATTTTATCAAATTTTTCACTATGAGGATCTAGTTCTTCTTGTTTCTTCTTCAAGATATGACATTCATCGATAAGGTGTCCAAATGTTTTGTGGTACACACAATTTAGGATGTGTTTTTATTCTTGCATTTAGTATCACTTCTTTCATGTATAGGTGGTAGTGTAATGAATCCCAATTCTAAAAGTGTGCATAAAGTGAATTCAATTTCAAGAAAGGGATGTGGAGTAGGTAATAAGAATTTTCTAATAGGACCATGAGTTTTATGCAGTTTAGATGATGGAGTAAATGTTTGATATAAAGGTGGAGGACCTTGGTAACTTATGCCTTTTGTATCTTTAGATGGTATTTTTTCCAAAATGGAATGTATTTCATGTTCATTCTTGGTATCACATCCTTGTTTTGTTAAGATCCTAAAGCCTTGGCCATGAAATTGTTCTAAAGTAAAAGGTGTATTAGTGACTTTATTTTCATAGGTTAGAGGATAATTAAATGGTATGGGCTCATCATGATTGTTATAAATGTGTACTTTCACATGTGTAGGCTAAGGAATGGATTGTAAATCACTTTCTCTATGTGATGTGGAAAACATATCAAATGGAGGTATGGTGGGTGTTGTTGATTGTTGATATAGATGAGTAGGCCATCTTGTTGAAGGATAAAGGAATACATTGTTCTCAAGGTTAGGCAATGAATTATTTATGAATTCATTCATGATATTTTTATCTTGCATCAAGATATATTCATTAAGGAGATATACATTGGGGGATGAAGGAATATGATTTACCTCATCTAAAGTATGGTCATTTCCAAACACACAATATGAAACATCAAAAAAATATTTTAAAGAAGAGAACATTATACCAAAGTATTTGACCATTATGACAATGAGATGTATGCACCATAGTTTAGACTATTATAGCATAGTGGATAGAATTTAACTAAAAGAAGATTTGGATACAAGATCCTGAGAGGGTTCTGTCACAAAAATTTGAGCAAAAAATAGCTTGGTTAGGGGTGAAATGATGCTCTAAACTGCCATTTTTTTTTCAAAATTCAAAGTTTCAATGTGTGAAATATTATTTAAGTATTTTGTTCTATGATAATGTAGGCTTGACAGTGAATGAATTTCTATAAATTAACAAATTTGTGATTGTCCAATGCAAAATGCAAGTATACAAGCAATTTTAAAAGATTTCAAGCAAAAAAACTGAAATTTCAAATGCAATTTCTAGATCTAAAATGTAGCGATTCAGTGATCCTAATGTGAAAAATCTAAAAATGAAGATCTTGATGTCTATGTATAACAATTTAACAATGTAATTTTCACCTTTTTGACTATATGCAAGATGCCTAAATGAATGCAATAAAAAAAATTAGATTTGATTTCAGATCTAAAATGACCTAATGCAAATTTATAAATGCAATTATGATATAGATTTGACCCGAGATGAATGAAATTAACACTATTTGTGTTGAATACAGTGAAATACTAAGAGGGGGTTGAATCAGTATACTTCAATGTCAATTTCAATCCTTAACTTTTAAATATAAGTTATACCATTAAAACATGCATCTACTTAATCGAAATAGGAAAGATGATAAGCATCCACACAAGAACACAATTGACACTAGATATACATGGAAATCTCCATATGGGAGAAACAACAATGAGAAAAGTTGCTTGGATCTACTATCCAAATCTAGCCTCACAAATGAAAAAAAGTACAACTTTTATTTAGGGCTACAACCTATGGAAACTACAACTCCATTATTACAATTTTAGGGTCATACCCAAGGAAGCTACAACTTCCCAATTAAATATAAATGGAATATGACTAAATTTATGGCTTCAACTCACTAATAATCATCAATTCTACACATTATCTCTACAAAAGACCTTACTACAGTCTTCCCATACACTTACATATCCTTGCCCACACTCACACATCTCTTCTCATCTTTTATCTTATTTATATCAATTGCATAGTTTGCAAATACAAATTAAGTTGGGCATAAACAAGAAAATGTGTAACTTGTAGCATGTCGACCTTCACATCCATTGGAAGTACATAAGAGTGATAAAAAATTATTTTCATTTCTTCCAAATGAGTCAGCATGACCTATACAACATCTTCAATAACTCCTCAAATTTCACTTAAACTTGAAAAAGTGGTGCACACCATCAACACACCTTATTCGGCCTTGACAAAAAGCATAACTTTACAAAATGACTCGAAACACCTGTGTGGTACTAGAAACAAGAAATATCTTCATGTGCTTCATACCTTAGACACTATGAGACATGTGGAGTGTCCACATAAACTCATACTACTAAAATTTATAGCCTTCTACTAGCGCAAGTATTCAAACACTTGTTCTAAAGAGGATTAAGCATTCAAAATGAACTATATCACTTTGAAATTTTAAAAACTAAACTTGTGGAGAACCAAATCAATTGAAACATTAACATAACATACTTTAGACATCACTGGGTATGTCCTCAAAACTGTTTGACTAGAACTTCACATGCGATGGAATGTAGAATATTCCAACAAATCTTTTGAACCAATTTGCACTGCCATAAGATAATCTAGTATTCTATCACTTATAGATTTCTCTATGGAAGGCTTATCAATATGAAACGTTGGGTATAACACCTTCACTTCTCAATGAACTTAACTTCTAAACCACAAGACTAGATCTTGCTTTTCAGAAGGATGTGGACCAAAATATTGTGTCTCTACCTTAGGGAATATACTGTGAAAGCCGTAAACTAAACTTTTGCAACTTGTCACAGAGTGTGGTACACCAAATTGAAAAAATATCATTGTAAGCATGGGGTAGTGCAGGATCATGGGGGACCAATAGGCCCCTAAGTGGCAATAATATTCTGAAAGACAGAGTTACACAACTTTACATAAAAATTTGAATAGATATTAACATAATTTGAAAAATATGTAAAAACATAATTTGAAGAAAATTGAATGAGTTTCTAAGCTATTAGTCTTCTTTTAGGAAAAAGTAAATCTATTTGGTGAAAATTTGAAATTTCAATGTAGTAGTACTAAATTTTCAGGAAAAAAGTAAAAAGCAGGTGTTTGTTCGACCACCTAATAGGGAGAAAAAATATATATTTTATTCTAAATATTTCAATATAAGTAGAGGACACATTCCTGGATTTGACACATACTTTTTTGTAATTTATTTGTAAGTAAATATTTAGTTATAAATTTTCTAGTAGGAATTTTTAAAAATATTCAAAAACCATTTGTCCAATCAGCCTAACTTGGTCAAAAATTTAATATTTTTTGTTTTTAAAACTATATTTTGTGAAGCATAGTGTGTGACACATCTTTTGGATTCAAAAAATGTTTAACCGTTTAAAAGTTATAGATATTTTTCAATCATCCTATCAATCAAGACTTTAGCCAGAACGTATGTACAAAATCAATAATAATTATCTATTTAATTCCAAATAAGGCATATCTTATATTTTTGGAAATATGAAAATTTTCTCTATAAAACCCTTTAGTTTAATCAAATTTGGATTAAAAAATGTCATCAACCACTTTTATGTCATATTTCCATTGTTTGACCACCATGATCCTACACCGACTCGCATCTTGAAAACATAAGACATGTCTACCCACATACATATCAAACTTAGATATCAAACTAACTCTTAGTCTTCTAGATAACTATAGTTCTAACCTACACCATTAGATATCTCTACACACTAACAATGTCCAAAACATATACAACCTTAAGAACACTTTTGACATCAATGAGAATCAAGCTTATCAAGATGCAAAAATTTGAACTTTGAATGAAATATTTAATATGATTTTTTTTGGTTTTTAGTGCTTTTTCATGAAATAATGGATGCCTAAATGATGAATGCAAAATAATATGATATTAATCTCAAATATGCTTCAGATTTTAGAAGATCTATAATGTAAATCAGTCGAGTTCACCAAAATTCTATGTTGGGAAAAGTGAACCTAGAGTTTAACTAGGGTTAGCTACTTTCCACTTACATAAGATTAGAATTTAGATTGGGAAAGTTATGAGATTGACTTGCAACCAAAAAAGTGAGTCAATCAACCCTATATTTGAATTCTTTGGGGGTTAGGAATGGATTATTGATGAAAATGCAAAGATGCAACTATCTAATTATGAAGATGCATTATTCTGAGATGAAAAAATGAGAAACTAAAAAATGAGAACCAAAATTTAAAACCAAAAATAAGCAAAGCAAATATTGGTGCACTTGTGATTTAAATTTGAGCTTGATCTGGGTGGAAAAGGGCACCAAGGACACCCTAGACTGGGGATCCTAAATGAAAAACTAACTTCACAAGCCTTAGGTCCCTGATCTATGGCTTCTTCCTTTTGACTCTCATTGTCAGATCTTCATCTTTACTAAGATAATGGAGTTTCAGTATCTTGTCAAGTTGTAGGGCTTGAATGCATAAATGATAAAGTTTTCTTCAATCTTATTCCAATCCTCTTTATATCTATAAACTACACACACAAATGGAGAGGAAGGGTTGTGCCATATATGGGCTTTCCTCAGTCAAACCTTGTATTGGTATTTCTACCTCCACAATGGAGAAATTGATGATAAAGAGAGCTTCTCCTTTTAAGGGATAGAGGCCAAATGACAATGGAGTAATAAATTAAAAAATTACTACACCTCACAACTCAGATCTAATATCCTTGATGGACTTAAGTCATGCTCATCACCTTCAAGGATTATTACAATTTGGCTTTATTTGACTTGAAGACATATAAGGGTTAGTTATCACAAAAAAAATGCATGCATAAATATGAACAAACTCACATAAAACTTGACATGATGCTTGAATGATGAAATTCTGCAATAATCTTGCAAATTCTACTCTTGACTTGATAATAATTTCTCTCCATTATTTCTTGATAATTATTGTCTCTTCTTCTTGTTCTTGTTAATTAAAATTATGAAAATACTATGTATTTCTATACAATTAATCTAAGCTCCCAAAAATTAAATCCTGATAGCTGACAATTAGGATTTTAATTTCAAATAATAAATTAACAACATTGACATATTTAAATTTAGGGCCATTTTAAGAGGACAAGGTTGTAGGGTGCCCTAGTCTAGATCCCACTTTTTTGGGATCCAAAATGTTGAGGAAAAATATTAAATGGATACTTGGGTTTTATATATTTGATATTGTAATAAATATTATAATGCGCCATAGAATGCATAATTTAAGAAATTAGGTGCATAATTAGGTCCAAGAATATAGGAGGGAGCAAAAACTAGTGTGAAATTGTCAAGGGTGACAATTTATGATGTTATAGATATAACTACCTTAACCTTTGCGAAAATATATTACTGTTAGGGTTCCAAATTTGCACCCTATTTTCTAAGCTTTTAAATGAACTCAGTAGATTTGGACTAACATGGGACTACTTTCAGGTTGTGGGTAACCTGTTCGAAAGAAGACCTCTAGTGATAAGGGTTGGCTTCCCCTTTTGATGTCACCTAACTATTAATCTCTGAGATAAGGGTAAGAATTTGCATGAAAATAAAACTAATGCTGAAAAAAAACCTAAGGTGATGCACCAAAACAACCTAGACCTATTAACAACCTATCACCTTCAAATTAAAATTATAAAGCTTGACTCACACAACTCACTTTCCAATGCAGTTTACATAAATAATTTATAAGGAGGTCTGTAACAATGCTTTTAAAAGGAAAAGAAAAAAGGGATTTCACAATTAACAACACTACTAAACAACACAACTTATAACTTATAAACATACATTTTCTACTAAATGGATGCATAAACAGGAGACAAGTTTGCAAGGAAAGATGAATTTTCACAAGACAAACTGATCGACCATTAATGGCATACCATGAAACATGAAGAGAGAAGATAAAAATGCTCTAATTTATTAATTCAAAGTGCTTACTATATAATAGGCCCATCTGAGTTACAATATTGCTCCATGAAAATAGCTCCAAGAAAAAAAGCTATCCTGCTACTGGAAAGAAAGAACTAACTCAAAATGTTCAAAAATGAACATACTTAATCAAAAACCCATGAAAAACCCTCACACAAGTGCTTCTAGAAGATTCTAGTTGGATACAACAGAAAAGGCCAAAAAGAACCTTCTAGAAATCCTCCAAACTATCCTCCACATGAAGAAAATTTAAGCCAAGTCAATAGTCACACCAAAAATGTGACAAAAATGCCTCCAAATAGCAACCTTTTCCTCTAAAATCAGTCAAAACAACCTCTCACACATTCCTCATTTCTGTAATTCATTATTGGTCTTCACACAAGTCTTGACCCACACTCTCTTCATGCATTATGTGTGTTTTGAAAACACAAGACTCCAAAAAGCATTAAAGATAATGATCTTGATTAAGTAATTCATAAAACATCACTTAGCAAGTCATTTTGATTAAGTGATTCATAAAACATCACTTAGCAAGGCATCATAGAGCTCCAAAACACTTGGCCAATATGGTCGACCTCCAAATTTCTTGGAAAGCATATTCCAAGTCACATGATTGTTGGGAAATAAACAAAGGCATAACATAACATACTTGGCACACTCCATGTTGCATTGTTGAAGACTTAGGATAAAGTTTGAAATAGGGGAAAATCCTTAAAGCATAAAATGACTAAGTGGATGAATAAGAATTTTTGGCCCCCATTGCATTTAACACATGCTTCAATTTCTTTAAAAAAATGGGAAAAACACATCTCCATCGAATAGGCTTAAACCCTAATCATCAAAAAATCCAAAACAATGAGGCAAGCCCATCATTTTGTCATTGAAAAATCTAGAACATGACTCTGCCATCATGGGGTTTGAGAAAAACACAGGAAAAACATGGAGATTCACATGGTTTAGTTAAGATTTCATTGATGAGAAACACAAAAAAAGAGGTAAAATGTTTTCTGTAGCTCGAAATCTGCATTTTTCACCATATGGAGGTCATTTTTTAGTAGCAGGTCGCGACCATTGACATATTTTCACCCATTTTTATGGCTCTTTCTGTTGTTGTTTCATATTTTTACAGTCGCCATGAGAAATTATTTGAAGCTTTGCTAGAAGCAAAAGCTCGAAAGTTTGCAAAATTCTTGTGAGCAAAAGCTCCACGTGAGTTAAATTGACTCCATTTCTGATTTTGAGCAACAGAAAGCCACATTTTTGTTTCTACCTTGAGAATAAAGCATAAAATCTCATTTCTTTTCTGCATTTGACAATAAAGACACTCCATTGTTGTTTCTATTGCTTTCATGAAGAAAAAAAAAGATTCTTGGTCGTGGCCATCGATAGAAAATAGTGTCTTTTTAATGTAGTTGGGTATGTGCAAGATCATGACGGGCCAAAAAGTGGCAATATGATGGGTATGTGGCTGACAACTTTTGTTTTACCCAAAATTGATAAAACGAAAAGAGTTTTTAAAGGAGATTATCACCTTTCCACCAATATAAATTATGCTTTACTTTGAATTTAATAAATAATTATTATTCATTTTCTATTCAAATTACGACTAAAGTCCTGATTGGTAGGTTAATTGAGAAACATCTATAGCTTTCAAATGGTATCACATTTTTTGAATCCAAAACATATGTCGCATTCCATGCTTGGCATACTATAGGATTAAAAAAATAAAAATTGAATTTCATGAAGTTTTGACCAAGTTAAGGTGGTCGGACATACGAGTTTTTATATTTTTAAAAGTTGTAATAAAAATTCATAATTAATTATTTACTTGGAAAAAATTATAAAAAATATGCATCACATCGATATGTGAGTCCTCTACTTATATCTAAAATCTTATAAAAAATATTATCATTTTATTGTGGTTAGGGTGGTAGACAGACACCTACTTATTTTTTCCCGAAATTTAAGTACTCGCATTGAAATTTCAAATTTTCACCAAATAGATTTTTGTTTTTAAACAAACCTATTAGTTTAGAAACTACATTCAATTTTCTACAAATTCTATTCTTACATATTTTTGAAATAATATAGATAACTTATTCAAATTTTTATGTCAAGTTGCCTAACTCTGATTTTTTTGAATTTTTTGCTCCTTAAGGGCCTATTTTTTCCATGATGATCCTGCACATACTAAGCTTTTTTTATATAAAAAAAAAACCCCATAATGTTCTTCAATTTTCCTTTGTATCTACAAATGTTTTTAACAACCCAAATGGGTTTTATAAATATAGAAGAAGAAGATTGCTTGTGAGCTCAACCTCCATTTTTGAAAACTGGGTTTTCTCTATATTCACAATTTATGTTCCATTTTCACCATAATTGCAAAACCCCTATTGTGGGTTTTTTGTAGCATATATATTTCTGAATCTACAACTTTTTTTCAAAAGAACCCAAGTGGGTTTTCTTATTTTCTTGAAGAAATTCAATTTTTTTGTAGAAATACAGATGGGTTTTGTAAATACACTCCATTTTCTATAGAATGTAGCAATGCTGCTTCATTTTTTGAAACCCCAGGTGGGTTTTCCATATTTTGCAAAAAAGAGGTCAAACTTGGGCATGACCTGTCATAATGCATAAAAAGGTTTTCATTTTCCATTCATGTAGAATGTTCTCCATTTTTGTTGCCTCTATATTAGATTTTCAAGATGAACCCAGATGGGTCTTTTCAGTTTGAAAGCAAACTTCAGATTTGTTAAAAAAATGATTCAATGCCATTACACAGTGTGGGAATAATGAAAAGCTCCAATTTTGAAAACTAGGTTTTCTGTAAGCATCTAAATTGGTTTTTGCATTTGATGATAATGGACATCATGAATATCTATTTTGACTCTGAATATGAAACCACTATTATTGTACCTTCCATACATGGATAATGGCTTCCACTTGCTACTTTTGAGGACAATGATGACCACCTTTGTTATTATTTGGCTCTTGGCTGCAGATAGAATTTGTAAAGCATTGCTAAGAAAAATTGCCCTTATTCATGACTATGCTCTGTTCCCTTGAAGCACCATGATTTATGATGGTTTCTATGATGACTATCTTCAGCAAAAAAAACATTCCTTTCCTTTTCTTGATTGCCAATACCATTTCCAAAACTATGTTTGTCCCCAATCTCATGGGCTATCATGCTTTTCAAGGTTACCGAATAGTCAATAATGACTATTTTTTGAATCCTTCATGATTCATCTTCATGACTGTGCCATTTCTCACATGAGATTGAGATATGTAGAGTTGTCAATTGCAATTTTGCTTTCCTATTGATATATGACTAGATCATTTATGTTCAATAGATTCTCATTAGCTTTTAGAGATTACAAAGATCTCCCTCAAAGCCCTCTCACAACACTTCTCTTTGCATGATACCCATTTGCCATTCCTTTCCTAGATCTGCTAATAGGTTATGTCATGGCACAACTAATAAACTTTTGTTTGCTATCACTCTGACCCATGATGAAAGCTTTAATTACTCATAATAGTATTATTTCATCATAGCTCCTTGGTCTAGAATTGCATAAACCACACTCTTCACCAGGTTTACCTTCAAGGAAGATACTATACACAACATATTGTATTCCAGCCTATAATCAAAACATGCATATCACTCATCACCTATGATTGTTCAGTTCAATTCATGATAGCTCCTGACATTATCTACTCACTATTTCATACAATAACTCAGAGATAAAGTTACTTGGTTGATAACTCTAAACCACTTATGCATTGTTTGTATAGAAAGTCTCTGATATCTATCCTAGTTTCCATAACATCTTTAGTGTCAACCCTTCTGATACATTTTTGAGAAAGTCTCCTGAACCTCCAATGATTTGATCATGAGCAACCTTATTTTTACATACTATTTTAGCATGCCTCACACTATTATGCACTCTTCTCCAATTATGATATTTGTTCTTCTCCAATTATGATCTTTGTTATGCACTCTTCTCCAATTATGATTTTCTTTGTATGGGAACATTATCTGTGTCAACTAGAGTTGATGTTTCTTGAATGTCTTTGCCTTTTGTGCCTTTCCTCAAACCATCATGCATTGATTGTTAGCTGGAAAAATTGTTTGTCTAATGTTTGATTAAGAAGGCCTTGAATAAAGCCTTGTGCAACTTGGGCTTTTCTTTTGGCATTCCTATCTTTGACATTGATGTCATTCACTTATGCATGTGCAGTCCACCTTTGCATGAGAATTAATGATATTGTTGAGTACCTTCTTTGTTTTTTCCACCTTCTTTAAGATATTCAAATTTTCTGCCCTAGATTTTCTATCATCTTTGGTAGATGCAGTGTTAGTAACAGGCTTGTGTTCATCTTGACACAATTATCATGTATTTGTATGCTAGAGGTAGGATATCCCACTAAATTGTTATTTAATTCATCCTTACTAGTTGTATCATTATTTCTCCATGTTCCTATAGCATTTTGCAAAGGTGTTGTCCTATTCACTTGTATCATGACCTTGTCTTCAAAGGGGTCACTTTGTGTTGTTTCATGATTGACTCAACCATTGCTTTCTCCATTTTTTGTTTCTATCATCTCATTGTTTCAAAACAACAGATTGTGCAGCCAATGGTGACAACATTTCATGTCCATTAAAAGTCACACTTTGTGAGTTGTGAAACTTGACTACTTCTCCATTTCCATCAATAAAGTTATTGTCAATTGCATATCACTTGTGGAGGTAATCCTTGGATTTGAGCAACTTCAAGAAATGTAGATGAAAATTGATCATTATGTGACACCAAACAAGGAAGTTGAAAAGTTTTACTACCCTTCCTTTCTTTTCATCTATAATGTAATCTCTTGTAACCATTCCTTGTTTTCCTTCAGTAAATTCAAAAGACATTGTTGTTGTCCTGCATGACATGAGACTGCATGTTGTTGTCCCACCTAAATCTGCTATCTGATTCCACCACATTTGTTTCCTTTTTTCTAATGTGTGATACATAATTGTCTCCCCACTTTGATCCTAGTGGGCAGACACATGTCCCCTATGTCAGTGACCTAAAAGCTCACCATCCTATGTGATGTGTGGTTGTCCAATAGAGTCAAGGTGGGAGGGACCTGACAATACTTTGGATTTCCCTCTCATTATTTAAGAGATGCATAATTGAACTTGATGCATCTTTTAAATCTGATAATGAAAGTTGATCAACTGGTATGATTCCATATTGATTTAATGCATTGATAATAGATAAATCTTTGATCAAGTTGCTCAATTTACTTTTTCTTTCAAAGCATGTTGATCTCTACCCTTGTGGGAGCCACATTTACCCCACATGTTGTATTTAATCTAAATCAGAACAATAACTAGACTTGTCCTAAATCTGCACATGAAGCAAACAAGTTAGAAAAATAGATGCATGTTTTGGATGTGTTTGATGACTTTACTATTTTCCAGGACATCCAAGGTTTGCATGCTTATTTAATGCACTTATGGATCAGTTTATACATGTATAGGTAGGTGTGTATGTAAGGATTGAGATATTTCATTGCTTAGAGCCTTGCTCTAATATCATTGTTTTCCTAGATGCAGGAGCTAGGAGCACTATGGAGCTAGGGAGGACACAAGTAGCTCGGGGCAGCAGCAGGGCAAGAGGACAATCTCAAAACTAGTCATTCTCAGGCAATGATTGGTCTCCACCCTTATATGTACATTGTTTGTTTCTTACTTATTCATGTATAAATTGTTTCATATTTCCATTGACTAAGTAAAGTTAGTCCCTTGGCTTGTGAGGGACAGGTACACTTCATGATTATCAATAAAAGATTACATTTGTGTACATATGATTCTCTTTTCTCATTTGTTGTAATTGCAACATTGGAGTGAAAACATGTAATCTATTTCATTTGACAATCTTTTTCCATGCATATTAAATCTAGCAGATTTTTGGTTTATCTTTTAAATGTTTGAACAAATAACACAAAAGAATAAACACTAAACCTGATTTCAGCTTAAAGCTAAAAATTAGGTAACAATTAAAATGATATTTCTATCTAGATGCAATGAATTCAACATATAATGTTGACTTGGGAGAATGAATATGAGGAAATCAAGATAACCTATAAAAGTCTTCTACCTTAACCATAGATCTCAAATAATATATTTAATTTTGAAGAATATTTTTTATAGTAGTCTTTTTCTTAAGGAGGAATTATTTTGGAGAAGGTAATGAATTACATCCCAAGAGGATGTTCAAAAATAGGAATGGAAAATATGACAAACTAACTCAAAATCACCAAAAGGTTATTGTGGTAATATTTAATGAGGTGTGGTACCATTTAAGGGGTGATGTAGTAATAATACATGTCCCTACATTGCTATGAAGCTATATACTAGCATCAAACCCTATTACAAGAAGAAAGGAGGGGGGAAAGTAGGTAGAGAAAAATAAGTATAGAAGAAAAAATAGAGAATATATAATGAATTTAAAATATTTAACAAAAATACTACCCAAGAATATATGATGTTTATATATATACAAATGAAAAACAAATTATATATAAAGAAAAGACATGATATAAATATATGAGTATGTACTAATCTTATAATGTATATGGATGTCCAAAATTAATTTTTTTATGTTATGTATGTCTTTTCTAGTGCACTATTCTACTTTCATTCTTATAGCATCACCTTGGGGTTAATTTATATAATCTAATTAATATAGACCTAATTCCTATATATTATTGTCAAATTTATGTAGGATCATCTCTCCAATGAATACAATTTCACAATTTTATCCCAATAATGGGTAAGTTCTCATAGACAACCATGATTATTTTCAAAAGAGGTGGAAAAACCTATTATGGATCTTATAATACAAGCAATACCTTAATAAATAATTCTCTTCTTATTCTACATGATTATTGTAATGTTTACAAATACACTAATCTCTAGGAATAAAGTAATGTAACTCCATACAAAACTAAAGAGATCATACCAAGAATTAAATCCTAAAGATATCAATGATAGCTTATACCAAGGATTTAGAAATGCATGGTGTTGTGTGGGATACAATAATGATGAGTTCAATAGTAACAACTATTTAAAATGTATATGAATTTCAACTTATTTTCTTTATGTTATTGTAGTGTCAAAAATTGCATACCCTTGCAATTTCACCTACACTTTTGAATCCACTCCCTTGATATTTGTGTAGGCTCAATTTATCCCTTGAATCAATCATTTTCCCCTCAGGATGCTCAAGACCCTTTTTCAATACCTATATTTTTGTGTCAGCTTTCTATTAAACCTTGTGTTTCCTTGTTCCCACCATTTTTTAGCATGATTTGTCTAGACACTAGTGAGTTGCATGGATTTTCATGTGTCATGCTAGTTTCCCATGATATTTGAATGTTTAAATGGTTAGTTATGATCCTTGTTCTACTTGTCACCTATCTTGGTGGGTGGAAACAACTTAAGAACCTTTTTTTCCCTCCTATTTTGTCTTTAAAATCCATCTTTTCAATTCATTTGGTCTTCTTGGTATCTCTCTTAAAAATAATTTATTTCTCTTTCTCTCAAGATTGCATAGCTCTCTACAACTTGCTATAGCAATCTCAATCTCTCACAACATTCTTTCACAACTCTCTTGGCTCTCACATCCTTCTCCCTCTCTATTTCTCCCTTTGGTTTCTTCAATCCTTGTAGGTAACATCTATTTCATGTCTTATGTCTTTGAGCATCATGGGATTTATCACATCCCTTGTTTATGCATTTTACTATCTCATTTATTTCTCTATCTATCTATCTAGTTGTCCATGGAGGTGGAAAACACCGAAACAGGGGTTTCACTAAGGCAAGCCCCTAAATAGCCCCATAATTTTCTCTTATTCTTATGTGTGTAGGTATTGAAGACATTTCATTTTTGGAGGCTTGATTTTTTGGTTTGTTGTGATTGATTTCTTTCTTTTCCTTCATTTTATCATCTACATTTCATTTAATACATATTTCAGATGTAGTTCTCTTTATTAGTTAAATTATTATACTCTGTTATTTTCTCGCATTTCAAGAGTTCTTAGTAATCAAAATAGAAGTAGTCACTTTGTTGTTTTCTATGAATTTTTTTAGTTTTTGGTCTGTACAAGATGCCAACGTGTCATTGGGAGTCACATGCATTGTGCTGTCATCATTGGGTCATGTCGTCGTCCTTGGCTGAGAATTTGTCAGCTTGTCTAGAAGACCTCTATGAATTACTCTTTCTATTTCTGGAACTCTCACTATTTTATTCTATCACATAAGCTTTGTTCCTTGAAGACTCAGCTTTTCCTAAGACTCGAGGGTAGCAAACTTCCTCCTCTATAGTTATGTATGTGTTATCTACTACACTATTCTAATTTCCTCCTTATTGTGTCACTATTAAATACTAAGTGTGTCAATGATAGCTTATACCAATTATTTAGAAATATATAATGTTGTGTGAGTTACAATGATGATGATTGAAACTCTACAATGATTTTTAATGGTTATATGAATATATTTATACTTTTTAACTATAAAATCAAAAGATTTGATAAATATATAGATGAATAGTGAATTTTTTGGGTGACTAAATTATAAAGTATTCTAATAATAATAAATATGCATTGTAAGTGAAATGTTCTTTGTTTCCTCTTCAATGCATGTTTCTAAATAGAAATAAAAGCACAATGTGTAATTGGGTATGATTATAGTGAAGCATAATTGAATGTAGTTATTATATGAAGTAAAATTATAGGCTTTAGGGAGAGTATTTTAAAATAATTTTTCTTGTTTAAAAACTTGAGTAGATTTAATTTGAACACAATGGAAATCCTTGTTTAATACTAAAGAGTAGGATCACTTTGGTAATAGTGTCATTGATAAATTTAATTACTTCCAATCAACATTGTATGTAATTGATTTGATATTTTTATATTTTCAGCACCAGATATGCACTATCATCCATGTGTGCATATTGTTTATATATGAAGGTAGGGGGCATGCAAATATCAACAAGACAAAAAAACCCTTGGTATGTATTAACTATGAGGCCTTGGTAGTGTATGTTCCTAATACTTGTGGCCATCAACCCATCTAATTTATGGATCATCATGGCCAATACCAATTTAAGTAGAACATGAAATGTTTTTCTATAGTGTGATGTTGCAATCTTGTATGACTTGAAAAACCCTTATAACTTTGAAAATAGAATTCATTAAAATGATCACACTATAAATATATTTTCCAATTGATTTTATTTCTCATTAAATCATATTAAACCAAAGGAAATAAGGTAGGAAAACTTAATATATATTCTCCTAAAGGTATAGCCTAATTGCTAAGGAAAAAAATAACTTTAAACCATTCTTTCTTATTTTTTATCGACTTTAAGCTATCAATTATATTTAAATATAGTGAAATATTAAGAAATTTTAAATTTATAGCTAAGTAAAAATAATTTAAAAATTTAGACCATAAATATATTGAGTCAGTTTAAATGAATGCGGCAAACCTCATGTTGGCAGTTTAATCAAAATAGCATAGTAAGTAATATATAAGGACTCTACTGCATTCAAGGGTTAAGTGGTAATAATAATAAGATCAAGTATGAACAATGGAACAAGGTAAGTTCAAATATAGGATATTTTTCTCCTTTGAAAGGTGTTTTAAAGCATAGGACCTAATGGTGTTTCTAGGTGTGGCCCTAGTTTTGTGAGCAAATGGTTAGTCATGTACAAATTACATGGAGTTTTAATTTATGAAGGATCTATAGATCTATTTGGGTATCTAAACCAATAGTTAAGTAGAATGGAAAGAATTAATTACAAATTGAAAGGTGGAATTTTGTTTGCTTTTATGCTTGGGAGATATAATAACAATCTTCACACTCTCTCATTCAAGGAAAACCCTAGAGATCTCAACCTAAGGTGTGCAAAGGAGAAATAGATCTTGTAATAGGGCTATCCTAGGGTCTGATTATAAACTAAATAAGGGGTCACCACAAAGCTAGGGCTTGGAAAGACTAAAGAAATGCAAGATCTAATGCTTAAACCTAATGCAATGCAATACTTCACTAAATCACCTAAAAATGCATGTAAATCAAAACAGAAAGCTAAGAGATGAAAGGCGCGCACTTGGAAACCTGAGAAAGATTGGATGAAGGCTTGAAATGGTGAAAATAATGATTTTAAAGCCTTTTGGGACTCATACGCTAGTCTGGGTGATTTAGTCCCAGATTAGGGTTTTTGGGCAGAAACTGAAATATGGCAGAGAGCTGTTAGGAACTCCTAAAATTTGCAAAATTGACCAAACTAGGACTCATACACCAGAAGTTAGGGTTTTTTGGAATTTCAAAGTCTAAAACCACTCTTCTATGTCTACTTTATCCTTTCTAGTTGATTTTCAGATCTGAATCTTCAATTTGTAGGCAATAGATATTCTCCAATGATCTTAAATACAAGGTGACAACTTTGAATACTTTGAAAACTTGACAACTTTCTCCAAAATTCTTCTTCAATATGTCTTCAACCTAGATCTGCAAATCACACACTAAAGAGAGGGGAAAATGATGTATTGTTAGTAGAAAGGGGTTTTCCTTGGTCAAACACTATTTTGGTAATCAAACCTTAAATGAAATGAAATAGGAAAAGAAAATGATGAATGAAAAAAATGTAATGTTGTAACTCACCAAACCCTAGCAATAAAGTGTTGCAAACATGTATGAAGTGGCTCCAATGGATGTAGATCTTGACACTTGCTTGAATGTGATAACTCTTGATTTGAATGCTAGCTTGAATCCTAAAACCCTATATCACAATTGTTAGCTCAACAAAAAACATGATGCATGATGACTTTGAAATGATGCTTGATGCTTGAATAATGCTCTAAAACACTTGATAATCAGCTCTTTAAGACTCTTGAATGCTCTTGTAAATACTTGAATACTCTTGTGAACTCCAATTCACTATAATGCATGAATACTTGAAGGCTTAGGATGATATCTTGAATGCTTAGGTGAAAATGATTGAAAGAACCTTGTATAAATTTACACTTTTTAATGCCTAATTTCCTAAAATTAAAACACTACAAGCTGACATCAAATCTAGGAGGATGAAATCCTACCAATAAATTGAATTAAATTTAACTTTTGGGCCACACGAGACTCATATGCCAGAAGTGGCGTATGATTCCCAATAGACATAATTATGGGACCCATTTTCAAAAATGATTATAAAGGTGTAAAATCCAAATCGGGACCCAAAACTTTAGGTGGGACTCATATGCCCAAGGTGGTGTATGAGTCCCAAATCACTAAATATGGGCCACACAACCTAAAAAACACCTGAATTATGATTGGATGTTGATTTATGTTGAGATTATCCTAAAAAAATGCATTAATTAAGGCTTTTGGATGCAAAATAAGGTCAATTAAAGCATAAATAAGCCAAATTATTTAATAAAATCCTAGGGTATGTGCAGGATCATGATGGTCCAAAAAGTGGTGATATGATGGGTATTTATAGGGTATGTGGCTGATGACTTTCTTTTACCTAAAATTGATGAAATGAAAAGGGTTTTGAAAAGAGATTCTCACCTTTCCACCAATATAAATTTTTCTTTACTTTGAATTTAATAAATAATTATTATTCATTTTCTATTTGAATTACGACTAAAGTCCTGATTGATAGGTTGAATGAAAAATATCTATAGCTTTCAAATGGTATCACATTTTTTTAATCCGAAACATGTGTCACATTCTATGCTTCGTATACTATAGGATTAAAAAAAAAAAAAGAAGTTTTGGCCAAGTTAAGGTGGTCAGAAATATGAGTTTTTATATTTTTTAAAATTTGTAATAAAAAAATCATAATTAATTATTTACTTGGAAAAAAATTACAAAAAAAATATGCATCACATCGAGACACGAGTTCTCTACTTATATCTAAAATATTATAAAAAAATATTATCATTTTATTGTGGTTAGGGTGGTCAAACAGACACCTACTTATTTTTTCCCTGAAATTTAAGTACTACTGTATTGAAATTTCAAATTTTCACCAAATACATTTTTTTTTAAATGTGTCATAGAAAAAAGGACCCTTTGCTTGACATGAATTAATTCATGATAAAATTGGATTAATGAGGTCTTACTCTATTGTTGTGAGGCATTTTATGCGTCCACACTAAGTCTTGGACCTTTGCAAATCGAATAACATGCTTTTAATGACGTCTTGTAAAGGTGTTGTAAAGTCTTGTAAAGTAATTTCACACTTTTCTAGACTTAATTAACCTATTTCTCCCTAATTCAACATTATAAAATGTGTTTAACAATATTATTACATCAATCTAGAAGGTTTTTAACTAAAACTTAATGTTAAACTAGTGTTGCAATCTGTCTTGCACATTCACATTAGTTCTTGTGCATTCCTAGGCTATGTGCACCTCATTTTAGTGTTGTAAAGTGTATTTAATCACATTTTCACATTGATTTTTGTGTCCCAAGCCCTATTTTACATTTACATCATCACTAATAGGCCCCTAATAACCCATATTGTGCATCCCGAGGTTCAAATTAATCAAATACCCAACAAGGTTGCATTTTAGACCTTATTTCCTTATTCCTTGGCATCTAAGCTGTCAAAATAGCCCCTATGGGCCTCATTCACCATGCATGGGAATCAGTCCCATCCAGGTGGGACCCATTTTCCATGTGTGGTGAATGAGTCCCATTTGGCCCCATTTTGACCTTTGAGTGAGAAAAAAAGTGAAATTTGAGTTTAATATTGTTTCATGTCAGCCTGTGATGAGGTATTAATAGGTAATATTAGTGAATTTCCTATAAAATCACATCTCTAAACTCATTTTTACATCCATTAACTTAATTCACACTCATTCTTCATTATTCATCCATCAATTTTTCATCTCAAGTCAAGCATCTTAGGGTTTTTACATTGCAATTCATCAAGTAAGTTTCTCAAGACATTCAAGGGTTGAATATTCCTCCATTGCTACAAAATTTCAAGATCAAATAATCATGACAAGGTAATCAACTCCATTGTTGCATGTTTCATTACTTTATTTCATCATTTGGTTTAATTACCTAAAAGGGGTTTGACCAAGGAAAACCCCTATATCCTAACCTTAAACACATTTTCCCCTTTGCATGTGTTTGTGTATGCATATTTATCAAATGGAAAGGTGATAAAAGGTTTACATATATCATCAAAGTCATTCAAGGTGTTTCAAGCCCTAGCTTGGAGAGAGTCTATAGGTTGAGTTTTGCAAATTCAGATCTGAGGATTTTTCAGAAATAGAATTGCATATCATAAGCCATAAAATCTTGTCCAAAATTCTCTATTTTCCAGAAGAGGACTCATTCACCATTGATGGATAATTAGTCCCATTTCCAGGCTTTAACAGTCATTTCTGTAGATTTGGATACCCAATTCCTTGAAACTGGTTTTGACACTTTCTGGTAAAAATAGGACTCATTCGCCCATAATGGAAAAGTAGTCCCAGTGAGCATTTCTAGTGTCTTCTATAAGTATTCAGAGCCTCATTCCACCCTCTTCCAACTTCTAGGTACATATCTCTAATTGGGTTACTTTATGTTATAGTTTGTTTACATTTCTAGTCAAATAGTTTGAATACACATTGTGTTTTCCAGCACTTTTACATTAGATTAGAATTACATTCCTTAGTCTGAATTTTCATTAGGTTTTTAACATTTAAATACATCCACACACACACTTCACACCCCTTTTTCCATTTCTTCTAATGAGAACATAAGCATTTTTGGCCCACATTTCTCCTTCTAGGTGAAAAACCCTAGGAGTGATAGAAAGCAAGTAGGTGCCAAAAATCTATGTTTCATAAAATAAACCTAGTAGTTTAGAAACTACATTCAGTTTTCTATAAATTCAATTCTTACATATTTTTGAAATAATATAGATAGCTTATTCAAATTTTTACGTCAAGTTGCCTAACTCTGATTTTTCTATATTTTTTGCCACTTAAGGGCCTATTTTTCCATGATGATCCTACACATACCCCCTTAGAAAAATGTTAAAGTGTTTTAAAACATTCTAAATAAGGTATTATTAAGCACATTTAGTTTACAAGGGCCCAAGACCTAATGTGACTATGTTAAACACATTACAACACTAAGTCAAGGCATCATTAAGCTCAATTTTACAAGGACTAAACAAGTGTGAAAATGTCACAGATGACATTTTTCGACACTACATTTAGCCACCACTTTAGTGAGAGGATGAACTTGATTCAAACTCACACTAAACTAGAAAAACTCACTTTAAGAGGGGTCCAAGTACACTAATGCCAGTAAGATAGGATGACAACAATCAAGAGGGGTGATCAAACCCCCAAAATCAATATCCCATGGAAAACCAACATAGGAACAAAAGAACACACATGAGAATGATATAAAGAGCATCATTAAGGCACAATCATACACTTTCAAAGACAAAGAGAAAATAAAATCGAAACAAAAGGGGTGGATGGATTAGATCTAGACTATTTGTCCAAAGATGCACACTCACTCTGAGGCAGCGAAACTTTAGGCCATCCACTGGGTGAGTATTTGAAAGAGGTGAGACACATACACACATGTTTGGTATGCACTCACACACACACCCACGAGTGGCTATGGTAAATTCATGCCTCGAATCAACTTCCTCTCAAACCATACAAAAGTTATACCTCCTAATAACTTTGGTAAGGCGCCATGCAATAATGAACTTTTAGCTTCATGAGGCAAGCACAACTTCATATGCTTGGAACTCATGAAAAAACAAGATGGCTCCACAAACATGCAATATTTATTATGCAAGGTGCCATATAACTAAAATTGCAAATTAAAAAATTAATGGGGTATGTGCAGGATCATGATGGGCCAAAAAGTGGTGATATGATGGGTATGTGTAGGGTATGTGGCTGACGACCTTTTTTTTACCCAAAATTGATGAAACGAAAAGGGTTTTTAAAGGAGATTCGCAACTTTCCACCAAAATAAATTATGCTTTACTTTGTATTTAATAAATAATTATTATTCATTTTCTATTTGAATTATGACTAAAGTTGTGATTGATAGGTTGATTGAAAAACATCTATAGCTTTCAAACAGTATCACATTTTTTGAATCTGAAATATGCATCACATTCTATGCTATGCATACTATAGGATTAAAAAAAATGAATTTAATGAAGTTTTGACCAGGTTAAGGTGGTCATACATATGATTTTTTATTATTTTTAAAAGTTGTAATAAAAAATTCATAATTAATAATTTACTTGGAAAAAATTTACAAACAAATATGCATCACATTGGGACATGAGTCCTCTACTTATATCTAAAATCTTATAAAAATGTATTATCATTTTATTGTGGTTAGGGTGATTAGACAGATACCTACTTATTTTTTCCCCTAAAATTTAAGTGCTACTGCATTAAAATTTCAAATTTTCACCAAATAGATTTAAAAAAAAAAAAACCTAGTAGTTTAGAAACTACATTCAATTTGCTACAAATTCTATTCTTACATATTTTTGAAATAATATAGATAAATTATTCTATTTTTTACATTAAGTAACTTCCTAACTCTGATTTTTCTAAATTTTATCACCACTTAAGGGCATGTTTTTTCCATGATGATCCTGGACATACCCTATGTAAAGGACGTTCAAATGAGTCCTGCTTAGTTCATGTAAGTTCTTTAACTTAGGGAACATCTTTCCTAATGTCTCCAAGAGAGGACCAAACAAAGAATAACAAATTCACAACTTAGGGGATGCAGTGTGTCACATCGAGCCACTAAGAGGAATGTAATATGCTAAGAGATGCCATGATCCTGAAGGAAATCACACCCACTTTCATCCATAATGCGAAAGATGCATCATATGAATAAAAAAGACTACACCATGGAAAAAGAAAAATGCAAAAGAATAATGCCAATGTTTGCCCCCACTTTACAAGAATTGTGAAAAACCATGTTGTGAGCAACTACTTTAAAGTAGCCAATGATAAATGCTAACAATAAAGAAGACATGAGATCTTATTTGGAAAGCCCTATTCCAAGTCATATGTTTTTGAATAAATATATGTCATGAAAATAAAAGAGGGGTTTCCCCTAAAATGAAACTCCAAACACATATAAGGGATCTATGGATTTGGGGTTAGTATGTTCTTGCTACAATGTTTTTAGAGAGCTCAAAATTGTCATCATTCCAAAAATACTCATAGAACTTGAAGAATGACACAAAGAGAGAGAAAACAAAGAAAAACCTTTTAGGTAAACATGGAAAAAACATGAATGTCTCAATGCCTTGCGTCATCCCCAAAAGGAAAACACAAGACCAAAAAAACATAAAAGAAAAAGATTTCTTGTCAACATGAAAGAGACATGAATGTCTCAACACCTTATGTCATCCCCAAAAAGAAAACACAAGACAAAGAAAAGATAAAGGAAAATATTTTAGGTCAACATGGAAGATACATGAATGTCTCGACGACTTGTCTCATCCCCAAAAGGAAAACACAAGACAAAGAAAAGATAAAGAAATGCTTTTGGGTCAACATGGAAGAGACCTAGATGTCTCGATGTCTTGTGTCATCCCTAAAAGGAAAACAAAAGACAAAGAAAACTAAAAGAATTGTGACATAGAAAAAAATGAAGTTACAAATAGAGGAATGTCACAAATAGAGAGAGAGAGAGAGATATACATCAAATAGAACATTACGGGGGATCACATTATGCACATGCAATCACACAAAAGAAAAAATAATAATTCAAAGGACTAGTAAGGCACATGCAAGTCAACCTATGAGTAGGTCATTTGCATCCAAATCATGTTTATCGTATACAAAAGGTGGACAACTAGCCAAAGGGACAATAGCAAGTTCTAAACTAGGATCATCACCAAGTTCAACATGCTTCTCAGGAGAATTGTCGTTTAAGCTCATAGAAGGGTATGTACAGGATCATGATGGACCAAAAAGTGGCAATATGATGGGTATGTGGCTGATGACTTTTATTTTACCCAAAATTGATGAAATGAAAAGGGTTTTTAAAGGAGATTCTTAGCTTTCCACCAATATAAATCATGCTTTAATTTGAATTTAATAAGTAATTATTATTCATTTTCTATTCAAATTACAACTAAAGTCCTCATTGATAGGCTGATTGAAAAACATCTATAGCTTTCAAACGGTATCACATTTTTTGAATCCAAAACATGTGTCACATTCTATGTTTCACATACTATAGGATTAAAAAAAGAAAAATTGAATTTCATGAAGTTTTGACCAAGTTAAGGTGGTCAGACATATGAGCTTTTTATATTTTTTTAAAAGTTGTAATAAAAAATTCAAAATTAATTATTTACTTGGAAAAAAATTACAAAAAAATATGCATCACATCGATACATTAGTCATCTAATTCTATCTAAAATATTATTAAAAAATATTATCATTTTATTGTGGTTAGGGTGGTCAGACAAACACCTACTTCTTATTTTTTCCCTGAAATTTAAGTACTACTACATTGAAATTTCAAATTTTCACCAAATAGACTTTTTTTTCTTAAACAAACCTAGTAGTTTAGAAACTACATTCAATTTGGTATAGATTCTATTCTTACATATTTTTGAAATAATATAGATAACTTATTCAAATTTTTATGTCAAGTTGCCTAACTCTGATTTTTCTAAATTTTTTGCCACTTAAGGGCTTATTTTTTCCATGATGATCCTGCACATACCCAGAAGAGGAAAACAATGTATTTGATTCATTATGCACTTGTTCATCAATCTTTGCAATCTCATCATCCTCATCCACATTAATCACAATAGGAGTTCGAATGATAATGTTCAAAGAATGGTTTAGTACTTGTCATGGTTATGCTATAGGATCTTTTTGCTTCAACGAAGGGGGAGACTCATCATGAATTTCTTCAGTCAAGTTTGGATCTTGATTTTCTTTGTTTATTTCCTCATTTAACCTTCAAGCAAGGGCACAACATCTATGCCTACCCCCTCTAGCACTTCTATTTCTTTTAGTTCAATTTTCAAGTTGTGTTTGTGTAGGAGCAGGTTGATCAACCATAGGTTTATTTTCTTCCCTAAGGGGAGGAACAGAAGGAACCATGGAAGATTTTTTAGTCACTTTCTGTTTAATTTTGTAAACTTTTTTTATTCTGGGTGGTGTGACAGGATTTTTTTCGTTATCTCTTGGTATTTTATAGGAAATTGGTGAAGGTTTTGTATTACATTTATCTTGGAGGTTCAAAATGTCTTTTGGTTCAATCATGGTTTTGTCAAGTATGGTAGGCCCGGTCATAGATGGAGGCATGTTTCGAAGGGATAATTTTTCTATTAATTTTTCCTTAAACTTTTGGTAGGATTTGAAAAAGAAGTCCTCATGAGATTTAATAGGTTACATAGGCTTGAGCCAGAAGAAGCATAAGGAAAAGTTTCCATGGGAAGACAAAAGGTTAAAGCCAATGTGATGCACAGTGAAAATTTCATTATCAAAGGGAAAATTTAAGAATTTATGTACAACTAACGGGACTACTCTCATGGAGCTTAGCCATGGGTGGCCAAGCTTCACACAAAATTGATCCGACATTGATATGATGGAGAATGAGACATCTAGTGTTTTTGGTCCTGCTTTTAGAGGTAAGGTGATTGATCCCATCATAGGGCAAGCAAAACCATTATGTGTATTAGGGTCATCCCACAATAATGGGATACACTTTTTGGCCAAATTTGACATTGAAATCAACATTTTCAGAGAAAACTTCACTTTCTGACACTTATAGTAGGTAAACTATTAGGAATTTGAAAATGATGTAAACTAGTGATTTGTGAGATTTTGTCTGTAGATTTTAAATGTATTTTTTTTGAAATTTTTTTAAATTAAATTGTATTTTTTTTGTGTCTCCCTTGATAACTAGTTTTTAATAGTAAACAACATTTTTAAAAAGTGGTGTGTACTTCAGCAAGCATAACTTTTTTTCTACAAAGGATAAAACTATAATTCTTTTGAATTTAGGTTGGTAACACAAGTATCTAGGGCTTTCATTTTGTTTCATAGCATTTTGTTCAATATTTTTTTTTAATTAAGTTTTGAAGTCAAAAAATTTATAATTTAGACATAGGTGCACTTCGGCTCACATAGCTTTTTTGGTATGTATTGAAATTCAATTTTTCTTTTTCTGTTAGAATGAGGACATCAACACCTAGTGGATATATATTTTTCAAAAAAAATTTCCTCAAATTTACTATTTTTCCACAATGATTTTTCATCGAACTAGACATTCGGTGAAAAACCTATATATAGTAAAACTAAAAAATAAAATATAAAATAAAAACAAAATATATTAAATTTATAGTTGTTGGAAAGCACGTTTCGATCACTACAATCATCCAATTTGGTTTATCAATTTGACTCCATTTCCACCTCCTTCCCAAGCTTCGATAGTCAAAAAAATGCATAAATTTTGAAATGGTGAAGGGGAAGGTGAAAAAAGGGGGTTCATTAGAACCCCCTTTCTAATGAAGGGGTTCATTCGAACCCCCTTATATGGTGCAAAATGGGGTTCATTAGAAGGGAGGGGGGTTCATTAGAAGGGGGGGTTCATTAGAAGGGGGATGGTTCATTCGAACCCCCTTCATTAGAAGGGGTAAACCATTTCAAATTTTTTGATGAGAATTTCTAATTATTCTTCGTTCAAAAAATTGTAACCCACTATTGTGGATTTACCCATTAATACATGCTTTCAATTGTCATATGTTTCTTGATAGAGCTCATGTAGAAGTAAGAATTCTTCGGTGATCACATTATCTCCATAGAAAGGATCTATTAATATCCCATTAGTAGGTTTATCATAGATTCATTCAGCTATGTAAAGAGGAGCATTAGGTGCATGTTTAAGTATATCTTTATTGGAGAAAGCAATGTCATGATGATTTTTAGTTTGGCCCTTATGATGTTGAGTTTCAACCAATGCAAACAAACCATCCATAGGATTTTTTTCTTGTTGATCAGAATCCATAGGACTTTATTGAATTGTATATATGTTCTCATCATCCATGTAAACATTCATCACATCAATCTTTGTAGTTTCACTAGCTTTGACAAATGAAATATTATGTTATGGCATGGGTTTGGTAAAGATTTGTAGATTTTGGTTAGGAGGGATGACTAACTTATTTCCTTGATCATTAACACCTCCAAAGGAAAGTCGATCAGAATCAATGAGGTCTTGCACAAGATGTTTAAGACAATTACAATGTTCTATATCATGTCCATTTTGTTAGTTATAATGGAAATAAGCATTTGATCTAAATTTTGGAGGTAGAGGCTTATTAGGATCAAGTGTTTTAATGGGAGGAAAGGTAATCATTTATTGTTCTAAAATTTGTGACATTGTGTTATGAAGGGTATCAGGTAGGGGAGTGAATTTCCTTTTTGGGTCAGCATAGTCAAAGGGTATCATTGCTTTTACAGAAGCTACTTGGGTATTTGCATGTTGATTTTTTTGTTGAGGGGGATTTAGTTGGAGGAAACCTTTATTCTAATTTCTAAAAGGTTGGTAATTGTTTTGGTTTGTGGACACAAACATCTCAATTCAGCTAGAGGTGGACTTTGCATCATTACTACTAATCGAGTTTTGATAATCACAGAGCGAAGTACACAAGTGCATGAAGGAAGGGAATTTCATCATGGTAAGCTTACATTGTATCTTATTTTGCAAATTCTCTATGAACATCTTTTGAAGGTGAGGATGGGGAACCTTTGCATTGATTTGGGAATAAAGCAATTGATAGCGTGAAATAAAGTAATCTTTTCTTCTTCTTTTTGCTTACATCTCATCAAATCGGCAAAGGTCATCTTAGGAGTCATGCACTTGAAAATGGTTTATAAATACCTCAACAAGTTCATTGAATGAACGAATTGAGTTGTTTGGTAACAAAGAAAACCATTCTAATGTAGTGTCCTTTGAGGACATAGGGAAGAGTTTAGCGAAGAGTTTGTCATCAAGAAAAAATTCAATACATAAAGCCATGTAAGCAGAAACATGGTTAGAAGGATCTCCTTTCCCCCCATATTTCTCGAATCTAGGAACCTCTACACCTTGTGTCATTAGTGTTCCCAATATCTCCAAGGACAAGGGACTACTTTTGACATAATATGTAGGTGGGCCATTTTGATTTTGGTTGATAGTGGAAACTTGTTTTTGAAGGGATAAAATGCTTTTGAAAAGTTGGTTTATGAGAGGGTCATTGCTTGTGTTGTGAGATGGAGGTGAATATGGTGAAGGTGTGTATGTGTTTGAAGGAAAATTTAATGGAATTCTTATGGGTGGTAAAGTGGCAAAAGATATGACATGTGATGCCACAAAAGTACTAGGGATGCTAGTGGAAATGCCTAAGGAATCACATTACTAGTCGGTTGCATTGTTGTTGTAACTTGAGTATTAGTATAGGTAGGAATAGAGGCAATTGTTGTGAGAGAAGAAATTTTAATTCCTCCTTGGCTTGTGATATTGTTCGTAGGTAAAGGACAACTAGTGTTTGAGGTAAAGTGTTTTCCTAAGATTTAAATTATATTATGCACAAGGTCAATTCCATCTTCACTTTCCAGCATGCGATGAATGTTATCTATGGTAGGGATTACTGTATTTGAAATGTTCTTAGTAATTATTTTATTTTGTAGGTTTGCTAAGTCTTCATGAATTTGGATTATGTTTTTTTGTGGAATACTAGCAACCATTGTTCCAACATGCATCACACTACTTGAAGGTAAGGAATTGTTAAGGGTATGGTCCATACCTAGTGAACTAGTGTCAATACTAGGAGTGAAAGAGCTAGAAAACCCAAGATCCATGATGACTATACCATCATGGGAAGACATCAGTCTTGAACTTCATCTCACTATAGTATTAGCAATAGGACACCAAGTAGAAATGCTCATGCAATGGATACTAAATTTATGCAAGATGAATGCAAATGAAATGTAATCTAAATGCAATGAAATGCATATAATAGAAAATCTATAAACTAAAATAGAAATTTATCAACAACAAACAAAAGCACAGAAATAGAGTTTTAAATTCTAGAAAATGCAGTCTAAAATTTGCACTGGGACTAAATCGCCCAAAGGGGCGTATGAGTCCCAGTGAGGGTTTTTTTTTTAATTTCAGGAAATTTTAAGCGATTTTTATGCTTCTTAGTTTGTATGATTTGTAACCTAAGTGAAAATGCAGATTTCAGATAATTTTCAATGATGTAAGATGCAAAAATTCAACCTATATGCACTTTCACTAATGCAAAATTAAAAAACCCTAGAATGTTAATTAACTAGTGCAAACCCTAATGAAAAGTTAATGCAAGCAAGATAAAGGATGATGATGCACTCCAAATCAGAATTATGATGTTCTAAATGCAAGTTCACCAAAATGAAAGGTGTATTTTTTTTTTCTTCTATGCTTGGGAGATAGAATAACAATCTTCACACTCTCTCATTTAAGGAAAACCCTAGAGATCTCAGCCTAAGGTGTACAAAGGAGAAAGATATCTTGCAATAGGGTTGTCCTAGGGTTTGATTATAATCTAAAGAGGGGTTCACCACCAAGCTAGGCCTTGGAAAGACTAATTAAATGCAAGACCTAATGCTTAAAACTAATGCAATGCAATACTTCACTAAATGACCTAAAAATGCATGTAAATCAAAACAAAAAGTTGAGAGATGAAAGGTGTGCATCTAGAAACTTGAGGAATACTAGATGAAGGCTTGAAATGTTGATAACACTAATTTTAAAGCCTGTTGGGACTCATACATTAGTATGGGTGATTTAGTCCCAAATTAGGGTTTCTAGGTAGAAACTAAAATCTAGCAGAGAGGTGTCAGGAACTCCTAAAATCTACAAAATTAACCAAACTGGGACTCATACACTAGAAGTGGTGTATTAATTATCCAATTATGGATTTCTAGAAATTCAAAGTCTAAAACTGCTCTTCCATGTTTTCTTTGTCATTTCCACCTAATTTTTGGATCTAAATCTTCAATTTGCAGCATGTAGATGTTCTCCAATGATCTTCAATACAATGTGACAAATTTGACAACTTTGAACACTTGAAAATTTTCTCCAAACTTCCTCTTCAATATGTCTTCAACCTAGATTTGAAAATCACACACTAAAGAGAGGAGAAAATGTGGTTTTGTTACTAGAAAGGGGTTTTCCTTGGCCAAACCCCGTTTTGGTAATGAAACCTTGAAATGAAATGAAATAGGAAAAGAGAATGAAGAATGAAAAAAATATAATGTTGCAACTCACCAAACATGAGTAACAAAGTGTTGCAAACATGTATGAATTGGATCTAATGGATGTAGATCTTGACTCTTTCTTGAATGTGATAACTCTTGATTTGAATGCTAGATTGAATCTTAAAACCCTACATCACAGTTGTTAGCTCAACAACAAACAAGATGCATTATGACTTTGACATGATGCTTCATGCTTGAATAATGCTCTATAACATTTGATAATCAGCTCTTGAAGACTCTTGAATGCTTGTGTAAACACTTGAATGCTCTTGTGAACTCCAATTCCCTATAATGCATGAATAGTTGAAGGCTTAGGATGATCTCTTGAATGCTTAGGTGAAAATGAGTGAAAGAACCTTGTATTTATACTTGTTTATGCCTAATTTCCCAAAATTACAACACTACAAGCTGACATCAGATCTAGGAGGATGAAATCCTGCCAAGAATTTGAATTAACTTTAATTTTTGGGCCAAACAAGGCTCATAAGCCATAAGTGGTGTATGAGTCCCATTAGACATAATTATGGTACACATTTTAAAAAATGCTTAGAAAGGTGTAAAATAAAGATCGAGACCCAAAACCCTAGGTGGGACTCATACGCCTAAGGTGGCGTATGAGTCACAAATCACTAAATTTTGCCCACACAATCTTAAAATCGCCTAAATTATGGTTGGATGCTGATTTATATTAGGATTATCCTTGAAAAGATGCATTAATTAAGGCTTGTGGATGCAAAATAAGGCCAATTAAAGCATAAAGAAGCCCAATTATTTAATAAAATGCTAGAAAAGTGTGAAAGTGGGTTACAAAAATTTACAACACTCTAAATAAGGTATTATTAAGCTCATTTAGTTTACAAGGGCCCAAGACCTAATGTGAGTGTGTTAAACACATTACAACACTAAGTCGAGGCATCATTAAGCTCAATTTTACAAGGACCTAAAAAAGTGTGAAAATGTCATGGATGACATTTTTTGACACTACACAAGTTTAGGAGTTGCTATAGATTATAAGTAATCAAATTTGGTAGTTGAAGAAGATTCATTGATAGTGATAAATACCTTGAATAATAGGAGAATCGTATGTTGGATAATGAACATATATGTTGAAGAAGCAATAGGCATGAAGCAATGCTTGATTTAGTTATATTTTTTAAATACCCAAGTGATTTAAATATTTTTATTGATTTTCATGTGAACAAATGCTTGGTCATAGGTTAGATGTTTGGGAAAAATATAGACAAAATGCTTCATCACAAACCACCTTAATCATCTCTATTTTTAATTTAGTCAATTCCCTTTTAAGGATGAAGTGTTAATTATGATGACATATATTGAGCGGTGTAATGGTTTCTATTGCTTGATTTAAAGGAGGGAAACACACATAGATATTAAAAGGTTAATAGGTGAATGGATTCATGGTGGATGTCAATTGTGAAATAGTGGTGAAAGGTGGTGGTTGGGTATTAAAATATGTGTTGAGTGTATTAACCATGGAAGGTGGTGGTAAGTATTATAAGATGACAAATTTCTAGAAGTAGGACACTTTTAAGCGTTGAGGGTGAGATGGTAGAATATATTTAGGAGCAACATGATGGCTCAATAGGTTATTATGGGCCATCATCTGTAATGTATATTATCATGCTAATACCTTGTTTCTCTCAATTTTATCCAAGGGATGTTAGGTGAGTGAATTTTATCAATGAGGTGAAACTCAAAGGTTTCCATTCAAAGGGTATTCATTATTGAATTGGCATTCCATGTCCTAGATGCATCCATATGCCTATGAATTCTAGAATTATTTTTATAAAATCATTTCATAGAAATGAATGCTAACAATGTGGCCTTGGAAGGTAGGAGAGAGCTCAAACAAGGTTGAGAGGGGAAAGACTTTTCCTTGATTCCTATTATTCATTTAGAATCAAAACAATTATGGGTAGAGTTAAGGAATGAAGTGGTTATGTTATGTATATTTTATAGTTATTCAAGTAGAGTTCTAATAGAGCTTTATGTTTACCATTATAGAGGGTACTTGGAAGTAGAAAGTGATCATACAATTCCTCATTTCCATAGTCCATCACTAGATAGGACTTGATGGTATTGGGAAACGTTACATGTAGTATTAATTCTCTCATTAGTTAATCCTTAGGGAGGTTAGAATGCTAGTGACATAGAACCATGGGTAGAAGAAGTGGTTTATTTTGGTCACAATACATATGATTTTGAGTAATAAGAGTGATATAAAATGTGAAATAACAGAAAAATGCATGATTGATTTCATATGGTTTAGGGCATAGAGAAAAACCCACTTTCACAATTACCTCATTGATGGGAAACCCTAGAGATCTCAATGCAAAGGAGGAAGATATCTTGCAATAGGGTTGTCCTAGGGTTTGATTGTAAACTAATGAGGGGTTCACCACCAAGCTAGGGCTTGAAAAGACAAATGAAATGTAAGATGTAATGCTTAACCCTGATATGATGCAATCTGTAGCTAAATGACCTAAAAATGCATGTAAAACAGAACAAAAAGTTGCAAGATGAAATGTGTGCACCTAAAAATATGATGAAGACTGGATGAAGTCTTGAAATGCTAAAAACACTCATTTTAATGCCTGCTAGGACTCATATGCTAGTCTGGAAGATTTAGTACCAGATCTAGGTTTTTGTGTAGAAACTAAAACCTGGAAAGTGGGTGTCTGAAGCTACAAAAACCTAAAAAATGAGTTCTAAATTGGGACTCATATGCCACAATTCGCGTATCAGTCTAGTTAGGGTTTTCTAAAGATTCAAAGTCTAAATATGCTCTTTAATTTCTGCTTTATCCTTTCCAATTGATTTCTAGATCTAAACCTTGATTTGCAACCTGTAGAAGCCTTCCAAGTATCTCCAATGCAAGGTGACAACTTTGAAAACTTTCTCCAAACTTTCTCTTCAATATGTATTCAATCTAAACCTACAAATCACACACTAAAGAGAGGGAAATTTTTTGTTTTATTAGTAGAAAGGGGTTTTCCTTGGTCAAATCTCATTTTGGTAATCAAACCATGAAATAAAATGAAATAGGAATGTAGAATGATGAATGAACAAAATATGATTTTTCAACTCACCAAACTCTAGCAATAAAGTGCTACAAACATGTGTGAGATGGCTCCAATGGATGTATATCTTGTCTCTTTCTTGAATGTGATAGATCTTGAGTTGAATGCTAGCTTTAATCATGAAACCCTACATCATAATTGTTAGCTAAAAAATAAACATGATTCATGAAGACTTTGACATGATGCTTGATGCTTGAAGAATGCTCTATGACACTTGATAATCAGCCATTGAATGCTTTTGAATTCTCTTGTAAACACTTGAATGATTTTTTGAACTCAAACTTTCTATTATGAATGCTCTCACAAAATTATTAGGTGTAAATGAGTGAAAGAACCTTGTATTTATAATTAATTATGTAAAAATTCCCAAAATTACAATACTACAAGCCGACATCAGATCTAGGAGGATAAAATCCCACCAAAAATTTGAATTAATTTGAATTAATTTGAATTTTGGGCCACATGGGACTCATATGCCCAAGGTTGTGTATGAGTCCCAGTAGGCATAAATTATGGGACCAACTTAAAAAATGCTTAGAAAGGTGTAAAATCAAGATCATGACCTAAAACTCTAGGTGGGACTCATATGCCCAAGGTGGCATATGAGTCCTAGATCACTAAATTTGGGCCACACAAGCTAAAAACACCTGAATTTTGATTGGATATTGATTTATGTTGAGATCATCCTCGAGAAGATGATTTAAATGAGGTTTGTGGATGCAAAATAAGGCCAATTAAAGCATAGAAGCCCAATTATTTAATAAAACCCTAGAAAAGAGTGAAAGTTTGTTACGAAACTTTACAACAATCCAAATAAGGCACTAATAAGCTCATTTAGTTTAGAAGGGCCCAAGGCCTAATGTGAATATGTTAGACATATTACAACACTAAATCAAGGCCATGTTAGGGAGTACTTTTTCTATCATTACATCTAGCCCCCACTTTAGTGAGAGGATGAACTTGCTTCCAACTCACACTAAAGTAGACCAACGCACACCAAGAGGGGTCCAAATGCACCAATGATAGTAAGATAGGACAACCATCATCAAGAGGGTTGTGCAAGCCCCTAAGACCAAGGTCCTATGGCAAATCAACATAGGCACAAAAGAACACACATGGAAATGATATAAAGAGCAATAAAAAGGAACAAGCATACACTGCCAAAGACAAAGCAAAAAGAAAAGAAAAAAGAGGGGTGGATCAAGCTTAGACTATTTTTCCAACATGATGTGGATCAAATCTAGGCTTTTTTAAAAAAAAAACTGCACACTCACTTTGAGGCAACATAACTTAATGCTATCCATTGGGTGAGTAATCCAAGAAGGTGAGATACATACACAGATGGTTAGTATACACTCACACACACATGCAAGTGGCTAAGGGAAAGTCGTGCCTTCGTTTAGATTCCCATCAAACCCTACCAAAGCTATACCTTTTGATAACTTTGATAAAGTGCCATGCAAAAATGAACTTTGAGCTTCATGACACAAGCAAAGCTTTGTATGCTTGGAGCTCATGAACAAACAAGATGACTCCACAGGCAAGCAAAGTGTGTTATGCAAGGTGGCCATATAACTAAAAATGCAAATGCAACAATAAGGAACTAATGAAAATAAATGAGGCTTCCAACTCAAACAACAAAAATCCAACACTATTGAACCAATATTTGAAACTCCAAACCCTAACAAGGGCAATTCTTCACTCAAACACTCTTCTTCTCTACTAGGTCTGTAGACCTAAAAACTTGAACCAAGCTCACTCAAAACCCTCTCAACCATCCAAATCCTAACACATTCAAACACCCATGAAAACATGTTATAACATACTTCAGAAACTTATGCAACTCCTTTGAAACATCAACCTCAAATCTTGTCTTCTACACTGACCTAGGCCTTGAATTAGGCTAATTTTACAAAGAGACACCCCTTTAATCTTTCTACCAACCCAAAAATCCAATGGAGCAGCACTAACCTACCATCAAAACTCTATATTTCACAAGTTATTTATAGTAACATGTTTCCTGAAGTGCTCTACCATAAAACCATCATTTCTTGCATTTTATATAGGGGTTTATTGGAAAAATGCCCTTCAAACCAAGTACCAGACCTTGAAACTAGTTCAAACACCCTTATTTAAGCCTATACATACTCAAAATTTCAAGAAATCTTGCTGCCTCCAAAGATTTCAACAAACCCTAGCCTTAAACCTCCATTTTCATGCTCTTTTCCACTCAAACTTTACTAATCCTTTCTCCCTTCACAAAAAATTCACCCTAACATCTAAACCTCACCTACAAGACTCATTCCTCCAAGCTATAGGGTTTACAATAGGAGGAATGAGTCAGATTGCCATTAAAACTTCAAAAGCCTTAACTTTGCAAATTTGGATTGTCCTCTGAGATTTGGCTATAAAATGTGTTTTATCCAATGAAATTCATCCTAAATGGATTCGAATGAAATATAAAATAGTCCTCCACAAGTTTATAACAATTTTGAAGTAAAATGCAGTAGTACAGGTTCGTACAAACCTGGAAATGATAAGAAAACACCAAATTTTGATAAAAACAGATGAAATTATTATTGTTATTCCTTCACAATCCTCAAACCAACATTTACATCGATGGATTTCACTTATTTAAAAGTTTTCCATAATGAAAAAATTGGCTCAACAACCTTCAACCAACTTTCAAACTCCCCATGACTGTTGGGATTCACAAAGTTGCAGTTTTTACAATTTTTAATGACAACATTTAGCACTTTTTACATTATTTGCAAATTGACTCTCATATTCACCTAAAACATTAGGAATGGTCTATTTAGACCTTATTCATCGTAGGAACATGACCTCACACAAGAAAAATGACATTTTACCCTCCTTGACAACTTTTCAACATAATTTGCAATTTTCACAATATAGACCCAAAAGACCCCAAAATTTTCCAATTACATCAAAATGGTCTCAATGGACCTTATTTGAACTCAAACATTCAAAGATATCTAGACCCAAACAACCTAGACTCAACTCTTCATGAGACAACTAGAGAAAAATCATTGAAATGGATTGGTGCTCCTACACCATACACACCACCTAAAAAGGTTTCCATGCCTCTTGGAAATTGATCTCCAACTATTCCACCTTTGAAAGCTTCATTTCTTTGACCTACAAAAGTTACCTTGACTGGTAATGTCTAAAAAATTGCTTTATGCTTACCATTCTTGTGTTCATGGCCAACTTGATTGGGCTTCCCTTGCTTTGTTGAACATATTTTGATCTCTCTTCCATCTATGACTAATGTAGAACCTGCACCAACTGCCCTATACCTTGTCTATACATCATACCTACCTTCATGACTCTTTCCTTTCCTTTCTACTTGTATCACTCCATCCTTTCCTTTGAATTTATGCATCAAATTCACTATCCTCAAAGCCCTTTCATTTCCAAACCTGCATACCACTGCATTATCATTCTTAAGGGCCTTTTCCTCAACAAGGCTTAACCGTCATTCAACTTTTGGAACTACTATAGGACACAACACTACTCCAATCATAATTTTATCATCTTTTCTCAACCTTTCTTTCTTCATCATCAACAATTCATCCTTGACCTTCTCTAAGTCAGTCTCCATCTTCTTCTTCTCATTACTTCTCCTTTCTAACTGTCCACCACCCTGTAACATCTTAGTCCTATCATCTGCAACTTTTCTCATGGTGGCCAATTGATCATTCTTGACTTCCTCAATCTTCACATACTCTTTTCTACCCATCATGATTACCTTTGTTTCCTTTTTCTTCTCCTTGACCTCCTCTTGCAATGGAAGCAAATTAAATGAGTTCACATCATGTTCAATCTGATATTTATCGGCCCTTCCATCATACACAACATGTTTATGAAATTTCCATGGCCTTCCAATTAGAAAATGGCAACATTGCATTGGTAGAACATCACAAAGTACCTTATCCTTGTACCCTCCAATCTGAAATTCAACTAAAGCTTGCTCATTGACTAGAAGTGACTGATCATCATTTAACCATGACACCTTATAGGGTGTTTCATGAGGAAATTTTACCAAACTCAACTTATCTACAATTTCTCTTGACACTATATTATCAATGGAGCCTGAATATATTACTAACTTGCATACTTTACCTTTTCTCTGCAGGTGGTCTTGAAAAAACTTCTCCTTTGCAATGGTTCTTTCTCCTTGGAGGCCTTCAAAAGTTGTCTAGTTGCATCATCAAAGCTTCACCAACTTCAGGTGCAATAATATGACTTGATGAATTGACACTTTACTCTTCCTCTTCTTGCACAATTTGGACTCTCTTTTCACCTCTTCTCTCACTCCCATTTGAAGTAGCACCAAAATTTTTAGGACCCTTAAAATATGGATGACCAAACTCACCATAGTTGTAACACCTTCCTGAAAAAAAATTAGAACTTCTTCCTTGATCTACATACCTTCCCCTAAAACTTGTTTTTCCACCTCTCCAATCACCTCTAGATTTAACCACTTTTTCTTTACCTTTATCATCATCTTCTTATTCTTGATTGGACTGTTTTGGTGTAGAAAAGGTTCCTCTCCCTCTAGAAGTACTACCTCTTCCTCTTGTGGACTTCTCTTATCTCCTCTTCACATTTTCCTCTACTCTTATAGCCATTTGAAAACATTCTTCTACTGATTTTGGTGTCATCAGAGTTATTTCATCTTGTATATTATACCTTAGACCATTAAGATACCTTACCACTCTTTCTTCCTCATCTTCCTCATGCTTTTTCCTTATACTAAACCTGTAGAACTCCTTGGTGTATGCTTGCACACCTAGGTCCTTTTTCCTAAGATTTTGAAGCTTTTTAAGCAATTGAACAATGCAATCATTAGGAAGGAACTTACCTTTGAGTTTTTCCTTCATTCTCTCCCAAGAAGTGATCTTGGTCTTCCCCTTTTTCTGCCTTTCATCTTGCACAAAGTTCCACCACAACAAAGCATGTCCTTTTAACTTGGTCTTAGCCTTCTTCACCTTGTGTTCTTCATCTACTTCTTCACTTTCAAAGTAATTATCCATGGATCATATCCAGTCCAAGAGCTCTTCACCACCTATTTTACCTCCATACATAGTAAAATCCATTTTTATATGTCTATCACCTTTCATAGCCTTCAAGAGCTTTAGCATCCTCACATCCTCTAGATCCAACTCTTCCTCTTCACTAGAATTTTCCTCCTCTTTAGAATCATTTTCATCCATGTCAACCCCAACTTTAGACTTCAATTCAACCATCTCCTTTTTCAAGGCTTCTAATTCTCTAGCCTACTGATCAATCTTCCTAACAACAGTTCTTCCCTTGGGAGGCATTTTGAATCCTCTAATTTCCCTTCTTTTCCTTACTCAATCTTTCAATCTTCTTCTTTGCAAACTTCAACCTATCACCTTCAAAGATCTACTATCTGGGATTTGATACCATATGATGACAATCAAGAAGGCTTCCAACTCAAACAACACAAATCCAACACTATTCAAGGGTATGTGTAGGATCATCATGGAAAAAATAGGCCCTTAAGTGGCAAAAAATTCAAAAAAATCAAAGTTAGGCAACTTGATGTAAAAATTTCAATATGTTATCTATATTATTTCAAAAATAGTAAGAATAGAATCTGTATAAAATTGAATTTAGTTTCTAAACTACAAGGTTTATTTAAAAAAGAAACAAATCTATTTGGTGAAAATTTGAAATTTCAATGCAATAGTACTTAAATTTCAGGGAAAAAATAAGAAGTGGGTGTCTATCTGACCACCCTAACCACAATAAAATGATAATATTTTTTCATAATATTTTAGATATAAGTAGAGGACTCATGTCTCGATGTGATGCATTTTTTTTGTATTTTTTTTCCAAGTAAATAATTAATTATGATTTTTTTATTACAACTTTTTAAAAATATTAAAATGTGTATGCCTAGCCACCTGAACTTGGTCAAAATTTCATGAAATTCACTTCTTTTTTTTAATCCTATAGTATGTGAAGCATAGAATGTGACACATGTTTTGGATTCAAAAAATGTGATACTATTTGAAAGCTATACATGTTTTTCAATCAGCCTATCAATCAGGACTTTAGTCGTAATTAAAATAGAAAATGAATAATAATTATTTATTAAATTCAAAGTAAAGCATAATTTATATTGGTGGAAAGCTGAGAATCACCTTTAAAAACCCTTTTTGTTTCATCAACTTTGGGTAAAAATAAGTCATCAGCCACATACCCTACACATACCCATCATATCACCACTTTTTGGTCCATCATGATCCTACACATACCCTCAACCAGTATTTGAAACTCCAAACCCTAACAAGGGAAATTCTTCACTCAAACACTCTTCTCTACTAGGTCCGCAGACCTAAAAAATTCAACCAAACTCACTCAAAACTCTCTCCACCATTCAACTCCCAACACATTCAAACACCCATTAAAGCATGTTATAACATACCTCAGAAACTTATGCAACTCCTTTGAAACATCAACCTCAAATATTGTCTTCTATGTTGACCTAGGCCTTGAATTAGGCCAATTTTACAAAGAGACACCTCTTTAATCTTGCTTACCAACCCAAAAATCCAATGGTGCAGCACTAAATTTCCATCAAAACTCTAGATTTCATAAGTTATTTTCAGTAACACATTTCCCAAAGTGCTCTACCATAAAGCCCTCATTTCTTGCATTTTACATAGGGGTTTATTAGAAAACTATCATCCAGACCTTAACATACCTTGAAACTAGTTAAAACACCATTATTTAAGCTTGCACATACTCAAAAGTTCAAGAAATATTGATGCCTCCAAATATTTCAACAAACCCTAGCCTTAAACCTCCATTTTCATGCTCTTTTCCACTCAAATTCATCAAGGACATAAACTCAAACTCCACTAATCCTTTCTCCCTTCACAAAAAAATAACCCTAACATCTAAAACCTAACCTACAAGACTCATTCCTCCAAGCCATAGGGTTTACAATAGGAGGAATGAGTCAGATTGTGATTAAAACTTCAAAACCCTTAACTCTGCAAATTCAGATTGTCCTATGAGGTTTGGCTATAAAATGTGTTTTATCTAATGAAATTCCTCCTAATTAGATTCAAATGAAAGATAAAACATCCCCCCATAATTTTCTAACAATTTTGATGCAAAATGCAGCAGTACAGGCCTATATAGACCTGGAAATGATAAGAAAACACAAAATTTTGATAAAAATAGGGGAAATTCTTATTGTCATTCCTTCACAATCCTCCAACCAACATTTAAATCGATAGTTTTCACTTATTTAAACACTTCCCATCATTAAAAAATTGACTCAACAACCTTCAACCAACTTTCAAACTCCCCATGACTATTGGGGTTCACAAAGTTGTACGTTTCACAATTTTTGATGACAACATTTAGCACTTTTGCATTATTTGCAAATTGAATTTCCTATTCACCTAAAACATTAGGAATGGTATATTTAGACCTTATTCATCCTAGGAACATGAGCTCACACAAGAAAATTGGCATTTGACCCTCCTTGGCAACTTTTGTCAAACTTGACAACTTTTCAACATAATTTGCAACTTTCACAATATAGACCCAAAAGACCCCAAAGCTTTCTAATTAAATAAAAAAGGTCTCAATGTACCTTATTTGAAATCAAACATTCATAGCTACCTAGACCCAAACAACCTAGACTCAACTCTTCATGAGACAACTAGATAAAAATCATTGAAATGGATTGGTGCTCCTGCACCAGGAATGTTCAAAGGAATCTTGCTTAATTCATATGAGATCTTTACTTAGGGAACATTGTGCCCAATGTCTCCAAGAGAGGACTAATAAAATAATAGAAAATTCACAACTTAGGTGATGCAATGTGTTGCATCAAGCCACTAAGAGGAATATAATGTGTTAAGAGAGATCACGCTCTTGAAGGACATCACAACCAATGTCATCCACAAAGCAAAAGGAAAATTGTATGAAGTAAAAATACTACACCATGAAACATGAAAAATAAAAGTGAAAAAGAATACTGCTAATGTATGCCCCCACTTTAAAGAAATTGCTAAACACCATACTGTGAGAAATTACTTTAAATTAGCAAATGATAAATTCTAACAATAAAGAAGACATCATAGCCAACTTGGAAAGCACTACATAGCCAAGTCATATGTTTCCAAATAAAGCTATGTCATGCAAAAGAATAGGGAGGGGTTACCCCCAAAATGAAACTCCAAACACACATAAGGGATCTATTGATTTGGGGTTAGTATGTTCTTACTATAATGTTTTTAGAGAGCTCAAAACTATCATCACTCCCCAAATACTCATAGAACTAGAACAATGGCACAAAGAGACTGAAAAATAAAAATAAAAAGCATTTCAGGTCAACATGGAAGAAACATGAATGTCTCGATTATTTGTGTCATCCCCAAAAAGAAAACTCAAGACAAATGAAAAAGAGAAAAAGGTTCATATCTTTTGGGTCAACAAGGAAAAGACATGAATGTCTCGATGCCTTGCATCATCCCAAAAGGAAAAAGACCAAGGAAAGATAAATAAAAGCTTTTGGGTCAATATGGAAGAGACATGAATTTTTTGACGCCTTGCATCATCCCCAAAAGGAAAACACCAGACAAAGAAAAGATAAAAGATAAATTACAACATAGAGAAGAATGAAGATACAAATAGAGGAATGTCACAAAGAGAGAGAACATCAAACAAAACAGTATGGGGGAACACATCACACACATGCAATCACATAAAATAATAAGAAATAATGCAAAATACTAGCAAGGAACATGTGAGTTAGCCTAGAGTAGGTCATTCACACCCCAATCATGTTCATTATATACCAAAGGCAGACAACTAGCCATAGGGACAATAGAAAGTGTCGAACTAGGGTCATCACTAGGTTCAACACTCTTCACCAAAATGAAATAATAGAAAATGGCATGATTGCTTTCGTATGGTTTAGGACATAGAGAAAAAGCCACTTTTGCAATTATCTCATTGAAGGGAAACCCTATAGATGTCAATGGAAAAGAGGAAGAGATATGGAAATAGGGATATCCTAGGGTTTGATTGTAAACTAATGAGGGGTTCACCACCAAAATATGACTTGGAAAGACAAATTAAATGCAAGATGTAATGTTTAACCATAATATGATGCAATCTCTAACTAAATGACCTAAAAATGCATGTAAAACATAACAGAAAGTTGCATGATGAAATGTGTGCACCTAGAAATATGATGAAGATTGCATGAAGTCCTAAAATGATGAAAACATTAATTTTAATGCCTGTTGGGACTCATATGCCAGTCTAGGAAATTTAGTCCCAGATCTAGGTTTTTGTGCAGAAACTGAAATCTAGCAAATGGGTGTCTAAAATGGAAAAAACTTGAAAAATGACCTAAACTTGGACTCATATGCTAGAAATTGTGTATCAGTCTAGTTATGGTTTTATAAAGCTTTGAAGTTTGAATCTACTCTTTAATGTATTCTCTGTTCTTTCCAATTGATTTCCAGATCTGAAACCCTAATTTGCAACCTGTAGAAGCCTTCCAAGTATCTCCAATGCACGTTGACAACTTTGATAACTTTCTCCAAAATTTCTCTTCAATATGTCTTTAATCTAAACCTATAAATCACACACTAAAGAGAGGGAAAAATGTTGTTTTGTTAGTAGAAAATGGTTTTCCTTGGTCAAACCCCGTTTTGGTAATCAAACCTTGAAATGAAGTGAAATAGGAATGGAGAATGATGAATAAACAAAATATGATGTTGCAAACATGTGTGTGATGGCTCCAATGGATGTAGATCTTGATTTGAATTCTAGCTTGAATCATGAAACCCTACAACACAATTGTTAGCTCGAAAACAAACATGATGCTTGATGTTTGAAAAATGCTCTAAAACACTTGATAATAAGCCATTGAATGCTCTTGAATGCTCTTGTGAACTCAAACTTGCTATTATGAATGCTCTAACAAAATTCTTAGGTGAAAATGAGTGAAAGAACCTTGCATTTATACTTAAGTATGCAAAAATTCCTAAAATTACAACACTACAAGCCAACATTAGACCTAGCAGGATAAAATACCACCAAAATTTTGAATTAATTTTAATTTTGGGCCACATGGGACTCATATTCCCAAGGTGTCGTATGAGTCCCATTAGGTATAAATTATGGGACCAACTTCAAAAATTCTTAGAAAGGTGTAAAATCAAGATTGAGACCCCAAATTCTAGGTGAGACTCATATGCCCAAGGTGGAATATGAGTCCCAAATCACTAAATTTGGGCCACACAACCTAAAAACACCTAAAATTTTGATTAGATGTTGATATATGATGGGATCATCCTCAAAAATATGCATTAAATGATACTTGTGGATGAAAAACAAGACCAATTAAAGCATAAAGAAGCCCAATTATTTAATAAAACCCTAGAAAAGTGTGAAAGTGTGTTACAACACTTTACAACACTCCAACTAAGGCACTAATAAGCTCATTTAGTTCACAAGGGCCCAAGACCTAATGTGAATATGTTCTAGACATATTACAACACTAAGTCAAGGCCATGTTAGGGAGTACTTTTTCCTTCATTACAACATGGTGTTGGAAATGGTATGTTGTGCACTATGTGGATTTTGTCTATTTTGTTCTACAATTGTGTCAACTTTGTGTTGGATTGTTGGATCTTTGTTACTATCTAGGGTTTGATGTCAAGTTTTTCTCTAGAGTTTTGTACATGTTTCCTATGAGGTGCTAGTGGGGAGTATTTAGGTTAATGTGGTTATTCATATTTTCCTCCAAGTATCTTAGAGAAGCTATGTATCTATATATGTTATTCAAGGGTAGGAGCCCCTTTAGAATGACCACTACCTTGTCTAAAATATATAAGGGGGGTCTTATAATTTTCTAAGGAACCCCTACAAGAATTTCAAAACACCCTTTCATTCCCCATGAAACCCTAACCTAATAGTTTTCCATATCAAATTGACTAGGAAACTAATGGATATTATTGGTAATAAAATTCATTTTGAAATTAGTGAAATTTTGTACAAATACAACAAATAATGAAACCATATTTATTATTATTGCAACTAAAAGATTGAAACAAGAAAGACCATGTTTAACCACCCCATTCATAGCCTCAACTATAACTTAATTCTCCCACTTATGTTATAGGCCATAAGCCCCTTTACACTTCAAAAGATGCTTTAAACATTTTGTTTGATACATTGTACTACATGAATGATGAACATAGTGAGGAGGGTGGTATCTCTTAAGGATCACCATCTACCATCCATTGCTATAAAATGTACACAAAATAATTATGCTAAGAGGTGTATTACAATGGCATCCACCAAAAAGAAATGTGTAAAGAAAAACTCTTCAGCTAGAAATTGATGTTCAAATGACATGAAAATCCATATCCACTCTTAAATCTTATCTTCTTATCTTTTGAAAAAAAAATGTAGTCATTATTGTTAACTTCCTAAAATGAATTTAAAAAATAGTTTTCTTTTTAAATATTTTTAATAAAACTTAAATATTATGTTAAAATGATTACAATTTATAATAGCATTCAATTAGGGTTATGATTAGAGTTTTGATTAGAGATAAAATGATGAAAATTTTAGGATTAGAGTTTTGATTTTAATTTAATTCATTCGTATTATGATTTTTTTAAATGCTTTTTTTAAGTATAATTTTATTTTATATAATTATACTAAAAGAAAAAAAGAACAAAACATTTGATTTTATAGATACATAAAATGATGGTCAATAGGTAATGGATAAATAAGTTTTAAAATTAAAAGGAAAATTGATTAAAATTAGATTAGGAAATTGTAAATAAACTCAACAAATTGGAGATTTGCATGAAATCATGCAAATATGAGTTTTTTAATTTATCAAAAATATATGTAACGAAAAACTCTTCAGCTAGAAATTAACGTTTAAATGACATACCCCTAGCGATAAAATATTGATTTGTTTTGATTTGTTTTTAAAGTTGTTTTAAAGCTATTATTTTTAGTATTATTTTTAATTTTAAAGCTATTGATGGAGCTTCCTATTTAATGCAGGTTTGTTTCAAATTGTAATATTATAGAATATTGATAATCGAATTCTAATACAATTCATCCTACCAAACTGATCTCCTCAACAGGTCTTTCCATTGGAATACTTATTTTCTTAAATTCATTTATCATCTAATCCTTCTTGTGTAAATGATTATTTTCTAAGTTTTCTAATTTTCTACAAGTTCATTATTGTTGATAGATTAACTCATATGTCACTTTGAAGGAATTGCAAGGTTGCCCATACCATTGATTATACATGTATTTCAAAATTTCTTAACAAAAGTGTATGGAGAACAATTCAAGATGAGATTAACTTTTATGATATAAATTTTGTTTTATCACTTGGCAGTAGGAAGACAATACCAAATGAAACTGACATGAAATCTTATGATTCCCAACACTTATCCAAATGCAGACCAACGCAAGGAAACATAAAAAAATAATAGTTTGCAATAACAATATAAACTTTTGCATTGATGACCCAATTGGTGGGTGCCTTGATGGCGACTCATAGAGCCTCCAATGGTCGCTAACACTTTACAGGAGGTGGCATGTGCATGAATGCATAGCCGACTCCCTCCCCTTGGGTCGACTTCCTATTTTCATTGCTTTCAACATAAATTTATACTCATGTAATCAAAAGATATATTTATACATATAGTAGGGAGAGATATTTTATATAATTTTAATAAATGTTCAAGTTATGTTTATTCATTTATCTATAATTTATCATTAATTAGAATGTATTTATGCTACCCTTGTTTAAAATTCAAAAAGAAATTAGTAGGTATTTATTTTCAACTTTAGAAAGACATCTCTATTCACATAGGAAAATTTATATGATCCATATAACTATATCGATGTAAACTAACATTCATGAAATCGGGTATGGTCTCAACAAATTGAGCAACAATACATTTAGTAGTGAATGTGATATATTGGCAAAAGGAAAACTAACACCAGTGCAGTCCTATTATGGTTTTGTTTCCAAAGGAATGGATAACATTAGTTTCTTCACTCTACTTGGTCATAACTTAACTTATTCATCACAATAATTATTCAAATAATATAGTGTACTTTTAAGTGTGTTCCATCCTTCATACAAAGAAGTTGGAATATTGTTGTGTGTAGTAAATTGAATGCATTCCTTTGGCTTAGGAATTTGCTTTATTATTTATTTTCTTTTTTAAATATGAAAATCAAATGTTTTGTTGCTAGGAGGATGCTTTTGTTTAGACACTTATAAAGTGAGTCTAACACCTTTGCCATACTTTTTGTAACTAATAAAGCATTTCATGATTTTGAAATCTAACTTCAAATTCCTATTTCACTTGTTAACTAGGATATATACATAAAATGTTACAACAATACTGTTTACATTAATCAACATGGAGTGTTATGTTTTTAATGTATATAAAATATTGATATATTTAGTAGAATCTATGTGGAATTTAAATATGATCAAGAAAATACATATAAATTTCACATAAGTGTAAGGATATCAATATTTAAATACTATTGTTCTAATCTTGAAATTCTTTTGAATAATAAGGAATGATCATGTAAAGCATATCATAATACTATTCAATTTAATTAAGATGATAGTTATGCTATTTTGTAATAAAATTAAGAGCCCAATAAGTAGTGGTTTGTTCAACTTTAATGTCTATATGAATAAATAAATAAATAATACAAGATTTGATCACAAACAAATTAAACATACATATATGATTACAAATAAATCATGAAAAGATCAAAAAAGTAAATCAAAGATAAAAAATCAAAATCACATAGATCAAATAAAAATTAAAAAAAGAGAGAATTGATTAAACAAAAATATCAAAAGCAAAGAGATTTGATGAAAAATAAATAAAAATCAAAGAGATTTGTTGAAACAAAGAAAATGAAAATCAAAGATATTTGATCACAAAAAGAAATCAAAGATAAATCACAACTATTTATCAAGAGTAAACAACTACTATTTTTTTATTAAACATAGACATTATTATTGGAACGTGTTAAGGAAAAAATTATATTATTGCAAGTGAATTTATAATAAATAAACTTTTAATTACTTCACATTATGAAATTAAGATAGTCTTAATGATGAAAATAAGCACCTCGAAAAGAATAACTCTCGCATTTTTTTATATATATTAATATTTAATATATGTATACTAGTTTATATAGCTAATGATCAACTTCGACTTAGAAAAAAACTTTTATTGAACCAAACATCTTGCAAGCATGATACTTCACTAATGTTGCAAGGTTATCTTGTTGTTTACTGTCATATGTTTGTGTTATATTCAGACAAATATAATATTAGTGAAACCCAAATGAACATTGAATGTTGAAATGCATTTTTTTAATTTTTTCATGTCTTGGACTGAAACAAGTGATGCAATCCAATATCTTCCCGCTTAACAGTGATGTAATACTTGAGCAACTTTTGTTCCATATGACAATCTCGACATGATTGTTGGATAGAGGAACAGCCCACACCTATAACGAAAAGCGCCCACAATCACACCAAGTGCCACTTTCATGCATATAAAATCATAGCCCATTAATTTATTTTAAGTATCTCTACCATTGAGAATCCTGAAAACCTATAATGAAGGCAAATTTCATCGTACCGTATAGCAGCAACAAAATTCAAAATTTTCACTGCTGAAGCGACTTTGTTGACAGTATGGATTGCGTAAGCTTGGAATCTCTAAATCATTAATTTTCCACAAGTTTATATTGAAGGTCAAATATTATTCAAATATGAAGTTGTCCATTGTTAACCGACTAAATTAAGAGCACAAACTGCCAACTGCAGATTAGTAAAAGCTGCAAACGCTACTTGTTGCGATATTCTTATTTGTTTTTCTGATTTTTTCCTTAACTGTTTTTCGGATACTTTCCTATTCTGTAGATAGTGTAGCTGTATGGATAACGCACACAGCATGATTGTAGGATCTAGAGATGTATATGAACCTGTACAAATTCATTGTAAAAATAAAAATGAAAAAATATTCTTCTCTGTTTTCTGTTTTTAAGTTGGTATCAGAGCTCCGAAATTTGAATCTTTTGTTTCCCCTTCATTGAACCATGGGCGATTCAGATTCGAAAGTATCTCAGCCATCTGCTCCCATTATTATTCAATCCGAAGGTTCATCCTTCAATGCAGGGATTGTACTCGATGAAACAAACTATGATCTGTGGTCTCAAATCATGGAGATGCATATTGCTGAGAAGGAGAAACTCTCTTTCATTCGTGGTAATTCACAGCCACCTACCGAGAAGGATGATGGATATGAAAAGTGGTATGCAGACAATCAAAAGGTCAAGAGATGGCTGTTGATGTCTATGTCCCCAGAAATTATGAAGCGGTACATTCGCTTACCCACTGCTCGAGATATTTGGAAAGCCCTTTCTAAGGCTTTTTATGATGGAGCAGATGAACTGCAGGTATTTGTCTTGAATCAGAGGGCTTTCTCTGCCAAACAGAATGGCAGAACACTCTCTGTGTATTATGGAGAATTAACCAAGATTTTTGGTGAGTTGGATCATCGTGATAAGGTGATCATGGAAAGTGAGAACGATGTTGAATCTTACCGAAAATCAGTTCAGCGACAAAGGGTGCATATTTTTCTTGCTGGATTAGATGGTGACTTCGAACAAGTCCGCGGTGAAATTTTGAGAAAGGATCCTATTCCTGAATTAGAAGCATGTTATGCATTGGTCCGCCATGAATCTGTTCGATGCACAACGATGATTGGAGAACCAGAAAAGGCTGAAGCTTCAGCCATGGTGACCCAAAACCGATCTAATCAGAACCGGCCTTCTCAAAGCACACCTAAGATCACTAATGGTGCTGATAAATCCACCTACTAATGGTGCTTTGAACTTGTGGGGTATCCAGAATGGTGGGATCGTAGTTGCGATTCACGGAAGAAGAATTCAAAAAAGACCTCCAGTGCTGCGTTTGTTGAAACAAAGACAGAGGATGATGTGCTGGACAGATCTCAGCATTAGCAACAGCGGCAGGTAATGGTGGTAAGTTTTTAAATATGTCTGCACTTGTTTCTAATAGTGCATGGATAATTGATTCCGGTGCTACGGATCATATGATGTTTGATTCTAGACAGGTCTCATCTCTTAAACCGTCCTCACAAAAATTTGTTTCCACTGCCAATGGCTCTTCGGCCCCAGTTATCGGAGAAGGACCCTTACCTCTCACTGATACTTTGAATCTAGATTCTGTTTTAGTTGTTCCATCTTTGGATTACAATTTGTTGTCAGTTTCCCAAATCACCGCTGCTTTACTTTGTGTTGTAATTTTCTGGCCTGATTTTTGTGTGTTTAAGGACATCCGAACGAGGCAAACGATTGGTTGTGGTGTTAGGCGAGGGAAGTTGTATTACTTGGACTTGGTGTCAAAGAGTTCGGACAAACTGCGTCAAGCTCTAATGGTGGATAACTCTGAGGGGGAGAAGCATAAATCTGAAATCTGGTTATGGCATCGACGTTTGGGGCATGCTTCCTTTGGTTACCTGAAGAAATTATTTCCTAGTTTATTTGCAAAATTTGTTGTTTCTAGCTTCCGGTGTGAAGTTTGTGAACTTGCAAAAAGCCATCGTGCTTCTTTTCCATTAACTTTGAATAAAAGTCTAGTTCCTTTTATGGTCATACATTCTGATGTTTGGGGTCCGTCCAAAGTCACTACATTGGGTGGATCACGTTGGTTTGTTACTTTTATTGACGATTGTACCAGAATGACTTGGGTGTGCTTAATGAAGTCTAAAAGTGAAGTGAACTTGTTATTTCAAAAAATTTATAACATGGTTCGTACTCAGTACAATGCACAAGTTCAGGTTCTCCGTAGTGACAATGGAGGTGAATATTTGAGTTCTGAACTTCAGCAGTATCTGGAAGCACACGGAATTATACATCAAACTACTTGTTCCAATACACCTCAGCAGAACGGGGTGGCTGAGAGAAAAAATCGTCACTTGTTGGAGGTTGTCCGTGCTTCGTTGATAGAAGCCCATATGCCGTTGTCTTATTGGGGTGAAGCACTTACCTCTGCAGCATATTTGATTAACCGGGTACCCTCCAGCACTATTGATTTCCAGACACCATCCCAGGTTCTTGCTGAGGCGGTTGTTGCTCCAGCTGTACCAAATTTACCTCCTCACGTCTTTGGTTGTGTAGCATTTGTACACCTCCATAAGCATCAGCGCAACAAGTTATCTCCTCGAGCACTGCGATGTGTCTTTCTAGGATATGCTACTTATCAAAAGGGGTACCGATGCTATCATCCTCCAACCCAACGAATGTTTATTACATTGGATGTAGTTTTTCATGAAGACTCAATGTATTTTTCCTCTGAGCCTGAACTTCAGGGGGAGTACCAGAAGGAAATTGAGACTCTACACTATGATGATCACATCTCTGAAGATGTTGATGTTCACATCTCTGAAGATGTGGGTAACTTAGACATCTCTAAAGAAGTGGAACTCTCTGAACCTATTAATCAAGAAGTGGGTGAATTGGAGGTGTATGATATAACCTTGGATCAAAATAGTGATGAACACCCAGAAACAGAAGTTGTGGCTCCACCTTCATCCGAGTCTCTCACCCCACAGGCAGCCAATACACCACACCAATCGCTTACTGAGGATGTTCCTGAACCATCTAGAAAACAGCTACCGCAGCGTCTCACCAGAGGTATCCCTAAACCCACATATGAACCCGAACTTTCTAGTAAAGTTAGATATCCCATGAGTCATTATGTGTCTAACCATCGTTTGTCAGAATCAAATCAGTCATTTGTAAATCAGTTATCTACTGTATCTATTCCTAACAATGTGCAGGAAGCCTTAGCTGACCCAAGATGGAAAGCCGCTATGAATGAGGAGATGAAATCATTGCAGGAAAATAAAACCTGGGAACTTGTTGACCGTCCACCAGGAAAGAAACCAGTTGGATGTCGTTGGGTTTATACTGTGAAGTACAAAGCAGATGGTACAATTGAACGCTTTAAGGCGAGACTGGTGGCAAAAGGGTACACCCAAACCTATGGGATCGATTATACAGAGACATTTGCACCTGTAGCTAAAATCAATACAGTACGTGTCTTGTTGTCTCTAGCTGTGAACTTGGGTTGGCCATTACAACAGTTTGATGTGAAGAACGCCTTTCTACATGGAGAGTTGTCTGAAGAAGTCTACATGGAACTCCCACCCGGATGCATGATACCAGAAATACATAGTCAGAAGGTGTGCAGATTACAAAAGTCACTATATGGATTGAAACAATCTCCGAGGGCGTGGTTCGGAAGATTCACAAAGTCTATGAAAGCCTTTGGTTACCGTCAAAGCAATTCAGACCACACTTTATTCCTAAAGAAACAACAGGGTAAGATCACTGTACTTATTGTGTATGTGGATGACATGGTGGTTACAGGAAATGATCCTGAAGAAAGGAAGGCTCTACAGGTTTACTTGTCCAGAGAATTTGAAATGAAAGACCTCGGTCCCTTAAAATATTTCCTTGGGATTGAAGTGTCTCGATCTGATAAAGGGATCTTTCTGTCTCAAAGAAAGTATGCCTTAGACTTGTTACAGGAAACTGGTATGTCAGCATGTCAACCAGCTGATACACCAGTGGAAGAAAGATTGAAGTTATGTATTGAGTCTAATCAGGTACCAGTTGATAAAGGAAGATACCAGAGACTTGTAGGAAGATTGATGTACTTAGCACACACAAGGCCGGACCTTGCCTATGCATTGAGTATTGTTAGCCAGTTTATGCATAATCCTGGAGAGCAACATATGAATGCAGTTATGCGCATTTTGAGGTATTTGAAGTCTGCTCCTGGAAAAGGAATTTTATTCACTAAAAGGGAGGATTATCAAAATGTTGATGCATATACTGATGCTGACTGGGCTGGAGCAGTAGATGACAGGCGTTCTACCTCAGGTTATTTCACCTTTGTAGGAGGTAATCTCGTTACATGGAGAAGCAAAAAACAGAATGTTGTTGCACGATCAAGTGCAGAGGCAGAATTTAGAGGTATGGCACTTGGAGTATGTGAAGCGTTGTGGCTAAGACTTCTCCTAATAGATTTGGGCTATCCGCCTAGGCGGCCAATTCAACTATATTGTGACAATAAAGCAGCTTGTGATATTGCTCATAATCCGGTTCAACATGATCGTACAAAGCATGTGGAGGTAGACAGATTCTTCATTAAAGAGAAGTTAGATGAGAAGATTGTGGAGCTGCCTACGATTCGATCAGAGGATCAGTTGGCTGATATTCTCACCAAAGCAGTTTCAAGTCGAGTGTTCTCGACATTTTTGGGCAAGTTGGGCATGTGTGACATCTATGCACCAACTTGAGGGGGAGTGTTGCGATATTCTTATTTGTTTTTCTGATTTTTTCCTTAACTGTTTTTCGGATACTTTCCTATCCTGTAGATAGTGTAGCTGTATGGATAACGCACACAGCATGATTGTAGGATCTAGAGATGTATATGAACCTGTACAGATTCATTGTAAAAATAAGAATGAAAAAATATTCTTCTCTGTTTTCTGTTTTTAAGTCTACTGACATTAAAATTATATATAACAAAAATTATAATTATGGAAGATTGAAATGTAAATAAATATCTGTCCTACGATGCAGATGCGTAGTAAATGAAACGTTCTTTGTTTCCTCTTATGCGCGTGTTTATATTTATTCAATGGAAGCAGAATGCACTGCAGTGTGCACTCTTTCTTGCGGCCCAACAGATATGGCAAGCGCTCTCGTGCATTTCGACCGTATTCTTATCTATTTGTCTCCAGTCATGGAGAAATAATTCAGTATAGTTTGTATTTGTCTGCAGTTGTGGAGAAATAATTCAGTCTAGTTTGTATTTGTCCCCAGTTGTGGAGAAATAATTCAATCTAGATTGTATTCTATTGTGGTTGTGTGAGTCATGAGAACAGGGTTGAATAAGCAACTAGAGTCATTGATATATTGAGTTTACTACTCATTTATTCAACCCTGTTCTGATGACTCACAGAAGAGCACGAACTAGTTTCAATTATGGAGACAAATAGAAAAGAATACAGTCAAAATGCACTAGAGCGCCTGCACTATCTGTCGGCCCGCGAGAAAGAGTGCAGACTACAGCGCATTCTGCTTCCATTAAATGTATTATTGTTTTGATTACATCTGAAATGGAATAATTTAGGGCCATGTTGATTTGAGTGTTTTAGGTTTAATTGTAAATGGTTTTTATATTACATTTGATAATTTATTTCAAATGATTTTTTTTAATTCTATCTTCATTTTAATGATGGATCATTAAACAGTACAATCTACATATTCTGTGATATCCTTGTTTTTATATATAATTTATTGTATTTAAAAAAATATATATTCTATAATTATAAGGTCTCTTAAAAGTTAGATAATATTAAAGATAAGATACATAAGATATGATTAGGTGTTTTCAAATCTTTTTGAAGATTTCATCAAAGTTTTCATATTTGTGTGTAGTTTAAATGATGAGAGGATACTTTTTGTTTAAGGATTTTATAAATCTAGCTTAATTTTATAGAAATTAGAATTAAAGAATATTAATTTCATATTAAATATTAATATAAATTAATTAATTAATTATCATTAAGCATTTCATCAAAATAATATGTTATATTTATATTCAAAATATTAAATTCTTAGAGATGGAACATAACTATTTAAAAATATTAGAGAACTCATTGAGATCAACAAAATATTCACTTAACAATCTTAACAAAAACAAAGGTTTGGGAGTTCACCACTACAGGCTTTTCATTATAAACTTCCTAAATCAATCTTAATCTCATTTCCCTAGTTTGAAAATTTTCCCCTTAATATAGTGTCATTTCTTGAGAAGCCTCTTTGAGTGGTTGCTTAGGATAGCCTATGGTAAATATTAATGTTATGGTACTTTTGATATAAAAATTTAACATTTAAAATATTACGCTAAAATTTGTAACTTTATGTAAGTGCATGGTTACAAATCACATGTATTGATAGTTTCTACAAATAAAGTCAATATGAGAATTAATGTGTTTGGTTCCATAAGGGGTACTAAATTTGAATGAGTACAAACACTGAAGCAATGATAGAGACAACATCTTAAATCCCCTAATAGAATTTTTGTTTATGAAAATAGACAACAAAAAGTGTTTGATGCACTAATCTATAGGTAATCAATTGATACAAAAAAAAGATTATCGTTTGAGAAATAATTTCTCAAGAAAGAAGAAAGCCTAAAAAATAAAATTGATTCCAAAGTCTAAGCATTGGTCATGAACCCTACAAAGAGATTTGAAAGCCACTAGAAAGAATAAGAAGAGCAAGACATGTGGACTTATAATTTACAAGAATAAAACTATGTTGCTAGTTCTTCCTTGTTGCCTTCCAATTTTGGGTGTGATCTAATTTTGAGTTAGATATTAGTTAAGTGATGATGAGGGTGTAGTAGCAGTCATCATTATGCATGTGGAGGAGAACCCCTGTTGAACCCAAATGTTTTTTAGACAACCCATGATGAACCTAAATTAAAATGTTTGATTTTTAATTTTTTTTTTTACTTTAAATTATTGTAATGAATATGATATAATCTCATAGAATAAATATAATACCAATAGCTTCATTCACTTTGTGCTCAAGCTTCTAAAGTAGTTTGAAGAAAGTGGTGAAGAATGTAAATAAAAGGTGTTTGCACTTTTTCATTTTTCCTACTCTCTTTAATCAAACACTTAAAGTATAATATAATCACAACAATAGAGTAAATATAATGATCTAAATATTCCACAATATATGTAATCCAACCCTCTTGTCATAGGTGGTTTGCCACAAATTTTAAAGCACTAGAATTGTTGTATGCGGTCTTAGCACTCTATATTATAACATAATGTTAATTAATTAACATTAATAATTTTCATTAGAATTAACTTTCTTTATAATTGAATCGGCAAGAAAAAAGGTGGGGAAATGCCACTATTCTCCTTCGATCATTCAATAATGTCTTAGTAACCCAAATTAGATTGACTATCAACCCCAAAGGGTGAGTCTATTCTCAACAAGGAAGACCTAGGAGGGGGTTCTTTAAGCTTTAAGGGGTTCACCACCAAGCAAAAGCTTGGAAAAGACACTTCAAAATTCAACTTACAAAACCTATAATGCAAGCTAAATGAAGAGTGCAAATGATGAAATTAAGCAACAACAAGTTAGGGTATGTGTACCTGGGAAGTCTGGAAATGTAATGAGGATTCTAGAAATGCAAATATGCTAAAAAAATGTGCTAGGGAGGACTAAGATACCCTTACTGTTGTCTTAGTTATGCTGCTATTTTTTCAGGGCAGATGTAGATTATTCGAATGTCAGAACCAAATCCTAAAAATTCTTTGAAAAACACCTTTGGGAGGACTAAGATTCCCTAGGTGGAGACTTAGTCCCATATAGAATTTCTAAAATCTCTGAATGTGGTCCTGAGGCTCAAGGTATGCACTTCCTTCTTCTCAAATCTCAAGTCCTGAAACTTCTAGATCTGGCTTATAAGTGAGTTTTTTGTGAAGATGACAACTTTGCAATGCAACTTTGCAACTTTTCACTTCAAATGATCTTCAAGTCTTCAACCTAAATCTGCAATCACAAACATACAAGAGAGGAAAAACTTGTTCATTGTTAGTAAATGGTGGTTTTCCTTGGTCAAACCCCTTGTTGGTAATTAAACCTTGGGATGAAATTAAATAAAGGATGGAAATGATGAATGAACAAAGTGCTATGTTACAACTCACCAAACCCTTGTTGCAAAATCTACAAACTTGTGTAAAGTGGCTAGCTTGAATGTAGATCTTGACTTGCTTGAATGCTTGATAGATCTTGACTTGAAATGCTTACTTGAATAAAAACCCTACATCATAAATGTTAGCTCAAAAACACACATGATGCAAGAATATCCATGATATGATGCTTGAATCTTGATGATGGCTCCAAATGCTTGATGAACTACTCTTGAATACTCTTGATCTCATAAACTTGCCTTAGGAATAAATACTTTAATACTAGTTAGGAAAAAATGATTGAAAGAACCTTGTATTTATACATATCTATGCTTAATATCCCAAAATTACACCACAACAAGCTAACATATGAGTTCATTCATCAAAGGAGGTTAAATTCCACCAAGATTTGAAATTAAATCTCATAAATACCTTAAGGGGGACTAAGACGCCCTAGGTGTTGTCTTAGTCCCGAGGCATAAAACTTGGGGCATAGACTCCAAAAAGGGGCCACTTTAAGGCACATTTGAAATCAGGGTCCCATGACCTTTGGGGGACAAAGATGCCCTAGGTGGCATCTTAGTCCCAACCCAAAAATCAGGGACACACAACTAGAATCATTAAATTATCATTTCCCTTTTGAAGTATGTCAGGACTAGCCATAAAAAGATATAATTCATTAGGCTTGTGGATGCAAAATAAGACCAATTAAGACATAAATGAGGATAAAAAAATAAAGGAGGGCCTAAACAAGTGTGAAAATGCACGGGTATGCATTTTCCTACACTACATTTAGCCCCCACTTTAGTGAGAGAAGGAACTTGCTTCAAACTCACAGTAAAATAGCCAATCACACAATCAAGAGGGGTTACAATGTATGAATGCTAGTGAGATAGGATGAAAATAATCAAGAGGGTGGCCAAGCCCCCAAGATCAAGATCCTATGGAAAACCAACATAAGCACAAAGGAACACACTTGTGGATGATATATGAAGCCATAACCAGATCGAAAGAATACACCATCATAGATAGAAAAAGGAAAAAGAAAAAGAAAAAAGAAAAATGTTGTGGATCAAGCTTTGATTGGCCGTCCAACACACTGTGGACCAAGTCTAGGCTATTTTTCCAAGAGAGGTTTACAAGTGGAACACACTATCCACTATGCAAATAAAATGCACACTTACATGTGCTAGTGAAGCTAGTTTTTCACTAGGTGAGCCCCAGGGATCCATATCAAATTCATACCCCCATGAATATGATAAGGAAAAAAAGAAAATGCACGCTCACATGGGCTAGTGAAGCTAGTTGTTCACTAGGTGAGCCCCGAGGGACCATACCAAAGCCATACCTCCATGGCTTTAATAAGGTACAAAAAAGAAAAATGCAACAAGAAAGAGGGATGTTCGAAGGAATCTTACTTAATTCATGCAAGGTCTCTTCTTAGGGAACATTATTCTTAATGTCTCTAAGAGAGGTTAAATACAAGATCTCATCTTGGGGAACATTGTACTTAATGTTTCCAAGAGAGGACAAGGAAATATCACTCTCTCGGAGGAAATCAAACCCAATGACACCACCAAGAAAAGGACACATCACACTTGAAGGAAGAAAATCACACAAGGAACATGAAAACAAATGCATATGAAATTAGCACCAAGATGGTTAGGGACTTGAGGGTCTCTAAACTTTGGATTGAAGGTGATTCGTTACGTTAAATATAGTGAATTGCCTTAAGCAAATGTCTCCTCCTTCATGGTCTATCAACAACTTTATATCTAATGCCATTTCTTTATGTGAGGAATTTGAAGAAATTTACATTTCCCATGCCTATAGAGAGGCTAATGTTGTAACCAATTGGTTGGCTAATTATGGGGTGTTGTCGACTAGTTCATGGAGGGAGGGTGACATCCTTCCTACTGATTTGAAGAGCCTTATTATTAATGAGATCCATTATTTTTTTATTATTACCCACCTCCTTGATCTTGGGGTTGTGTGGGTATTATGAAGCTTGCTGTTTGATGGGACTTCTCACATAGTGGGTGATCATTGGAAATTGTTGCCAAGTTGTTTAAGTACCTACTCATTACTTCCTTTCGGACTAATTTTGAGTGCCTCTCACACTTTCTGGGTGGTTTTTTGGCTAGTGCTTTAGTTGTGCTCTGTTTGTGCTCTACTAGTAACTCGATGATGGGAGGGGATAGGTGTCACACAAAGCCTCTATCTTGTGAATACACAAGAGCTAATCCTTAGGTTTGGGAAATTCTACATAATGGTGGTGTTACTCCTTACTTGGAGCGTCTGAAGGGTTTCGAACCCTCAGTGTCTAAGGAGTTTGTTGACGCCTAGCATGGCCATCTGGTTAGTATTTTTGGTAGAGATACTACCATTAAAATGAAGATTTTATTGTTGAGGTTATGGGTTTTTCCATGGTCGGGAGAAAATTCTACAGGGATAAGAACATTTCTCAAAATGCAAGGCAAAATTTCCTTTGTGACGGGGAAAGGGCTAGGATGGTCTGTTTGGTTTGTGGAGGATATGACATAATGCAGATTAAACCTATTTTGTGGGAGGTAGCGGTGGATTTGATGCACTACTTTACGCTTGATGGAAAATTCACAGCGCTCTATGGCCATCACTTTTTCCTTCTGAACCACTTTCGTCATGGTAAGTTGGTTCTGTTTCCCTTTTATCTATTGAGTTCCTTGGAAGAGGGTATTTCAAATTTCAAAAAAAACCCCAAGAATACTTATCTGCACGAAGGTTTAATGCTTCTCATTGTTGATTTTATTAAAGCTAACTGCATTGTTAGAACCCCTATTTCAAAAAAGAAGGAGAAAGTTAGTGGGAATTGTAGGATTCAAGAGATTCAGGATTTTGAAGCTTTGGAGTTTGAAGCTGATTTTGAAGGGTGGTCGGATGGCTATGATTCTAACATGGACTATACCCCTTCGACAGGTGATGTGAAGCCATCCTCCTCTAGAGCTTTGCATGCTAAGTGTAAGTTGAAGGGTCTTGAGGGTGGTTCTATTGGTAAGAAGCCAAAGGCCTGTGTCAAGGTGGAGGATGTTAATCTAAAGAAGGTGGCAGGAAATATTCAAGGGGAGAACTTGGGTATTGGTGGGTCCCCTGTGGACAGTATGGAGAATTTGGTGGTTAATCTGGATGTTTCTGCTGAGGAACTTGTTTATAAATAGAAGGCTAAGATGGTTTCTGAGGATGTGTCATTTGACGATCCCTCAGTGGGGTCACATCAGGGCAGGGGAGTTTTTTGGGGTGCAATGGACTTCTCTCAAGCATCAGGCCTTGTCAAAGAAGGGGCTGATATCTCCTTCAATTTGCTTATGTGGTTGGTTCAAGAAATTCAAGATCTTCATAATAAGCATGATACTATTGCCAGGTGCAACATCTCTACTCTTTGTAGTCTTAAGGAACAGGAAGCTATTTTTGGGCTTTCTAGATCCCTGAATACCAATGTGGGCAGTCTAGTGGATGAGATTATTTTGCTAAAGAATGACCTGAACCCGAGAGTAGCAGTGTTGGAATGACAAAATAGGAAACTTAGAAGGGATTTGGACACACTCATTAATATAAGCAAGGAGAAGTTGGAGGCCTCTATTGAGGGTATGGTTTTCCTTAACCAGAAGGCTATGGAGTTGACCGGGAAGGGTTTTTTTTATGCTCATACTAACTTGGTTCATGAGGAGGGTGTTGGTTTGGAGGTGAATTCGGCTGATCTGGCTACTATCCCGAGTGTTTGTACTAAGAGAAAAACTAAGAAAGGTAAGAAGGATCCTGCTCGTGATGTTGAAGAAATCTTGGACATGCATGATAGGCTGGTGGCCAAGGATATGGAGGTTGCTAAAGTGCTCAAGGACTTACTGTAGTGGCCTTGTGGCCTTGTTGTTTTTTGTTTTTTTGTTATGTTGGTTTTTTGATGGTTTGCTGATGGTTGGTTAATCAACTGGTTGTTTTTTTTGTTGTTGGGTGGGAAGTCTCTTGTTTTATCTTTGCTACCACTTTCTTTTTTGTTAAAGGGTTTCAGGCACCCTTCAAAACCTGTTTATCGTTAATAAAAAAAAAATGCAAATTAAATCATGCCAAACTAATGTCAATGTATGCCCCCATTTTTAAAAAATTGCTAACACCATGTTGTGATCAATTTCTTTAAAGTAGGTCCAAAACATGAGAAATGAAAAGGAAAAGAAGGGTTTCCCCCCAAAAACATATAAGGGATCAATGGATTTGAGGTCAGTATCTATCTTTGTTGCAATGATATTAGAGAGATCGAAACTATCATCATTTCCCAAATACACATAGAACTAGAAGAATGACACAAAGAGAGTGAAAAGAAAATGAAAAACCTTTTGGGTCAACATGGAAGAGACATAGGGTGTCTTGACGGCTTGTGACATCCCCAAAAGGAAAACACTTGACAAAATTGAAAAGAAAAGATAAAGAAAAAAACATGGAAGAGACATAGGGTGTCTCGACATCTTGCACCAACCCCAAAAGGAAAATACAAGAAATAAATGAAAAGAAAAGAAAAGATAAAGACCAATGAAAAGGAAAAAAAAAATATGACATATAGAAGAATGAAGGTACAAATAGAGGAATGCACTTAGAGAGGGAAACATCAAACAAAATATCATGGGGGATCACATTACACACATGCAATCACATAAAAGTAAGGCAAAAGGGAAAGAAAAAAGACTAGTAAAACACATGGGAGTCAACCATCCAGTAGGCCATCTACATCCTAGTATTAGTCTGTATAAGCAGAAGGTAGACAATGAGCCTAAGGGACAACATCAAATGAATTACTAGGACAAGGCTATCTACTTCTTTCCCCCACTAAGTGCAAGACAAGAATGAGCTGAGGTAGGTGATGGGAAAGATCATGTAATAGTGAGAATAGAGTATTCTACAACTATTACATGAAAAAAAGGCTGAAGGAGATGTTATTTGATCACTGGATAACAATTATCTTTATCGAAGTGATATTTACTCAATATGATCTTGAATGCATGACACTCATCAGTACTATGTCCAAGAGTTTTTTGGTATCGACAATGTGGAACATTTGTGTCTTTAGGATATAGTATGAGCCAATCTTTCATTGGTGGTAATAAAATAAGTCCTTGGTTGAGAAGGATTTGTAATTTTCTTTCACTTTCAGGGGGCAGACGAAGGGGTTGTAGCTTTTGTAATTTGTAAGGTCTTTTTCATTTACTAGATTCACCAACTTCTTGAATTGAATGTGGAGGAGGAGGATTATCCTTTTCATTATTATGAGTTATTGGTTGTTCTTTAGCAAGAAGGACATTCATATCAAGAGGAGAATCTAATATTATTGTACCATCGCTATGAAGCCTTAGGTATTCTCTAGGAGGTCTTATGTTGTGAGGGGGATCTTGATATCCTAATCCCTTTTTGTTTTCATTAATTGGTATTTTCTCTAGGACTTGATGAATGTTATGTTCACTTGTTGTATCACATCCTTGTTTACTCAAGATCGTGAATCCTTTTCAATATGGTTTTTCTATATTGATTGGAGTGTTTGTTACTTTGTTATGAAAAAATGGTTGAGTATTTAATTGTGTAGAAGAACAAGGTTCACCTATTGTAGGGAACTTATGTTCATCTTTTATCTTGGTTTCAGGATGTAAGTAACCAAACATCTCAAGAGGTGGTATTGTAGGGGGGTTTGGTTGTGTCATGGATGGATAAAAGGATGCATTAGCTTCAATGTTGTTAAGGAAATTGTTTAGGAACTTATTCATGTTATCATCATCTTCTCCAATGATGTCAATGTCATGAGGAGGACATGCATTAGGAGTTGAAGGAGCATAAGTGAGTTCAATTTTGTTAGGGTCATTTCTAAAAGCATAGCTTTATACATCTATCAAATATTTCAAGGACATCCAAAGCTTTCTGAAGCACATATCCATGATGCAAGATTGAACAAGTACACTTGAAATGAAGAAAATTGAAATAACAACAATTCTGCAAATTGTAACAGAAAACTGAAAGCAGCAAACAGAAGCATAGAGAAGCAATTTCAAACCCTAAAAACTAGAAAGTCAGATTCAACATGGACTAAGATGCCAATAAGGGTGTCTTGGTCCTACTGGTGAAATTCTGAGGTTCCAGGAAGTGGAAAAGAAAGCAAACAATAAAAACAAGATTCTGAGCCAAAAACCAAGAGAGGGACTAAGATGCCAAGAAGGGAATTTTTTCCCCAGGAGAGGTTTTTGTCAGAAAATAAATAAATAAATAAAATTGAGTTGTTAATAGTGTTCCCCAGTTGTCTACCCAGGGACTCGATGTTTAGAAATAGAAATTTATGCAAATGAATGAAAGAAAAAGTAACTAATGACAAGCAATTGGATGCAAAGTTGAATGCAATAACAATGTTCCTAAATGAAATTAGGATGATTAACAATGCACTTTTCATTTTTTCAATGAGATGAAATGATGCAAGAAATAAAAAATGCAACCTATATGCACTTTCACTAATGCAAATGTGAGAAACCCTAGATGCACTTTCACTAATGCAAGTATGAGAAACCCTAGATGCACTTTCACTAATGCAAGATGCAATGCAAGAATGAATGCAACCTAGGACTTTAATAAACTCTAAATCAAAAAATGAATGCTCAAATATGTCGGGCTCACCAAAATGAATCGAGAAGAAAATAGGTGGGGAAATGCCACTATTCTCCCTCGGTCATTCAATAATGTCCTAGGAACCCAAATTTTATTGACTATCAACCCCAAAGAGTACGTCAATTCACAACAAGGAAGAGCTAAGAGGGAGTTCTTTAAGATTTAATGGGTTCACCACCAAGCAAAAGCTTGGAAAAGACACTTTAACATTCAACTCACAAAACCTAGTAATGCAAGCTAAATGAAGAGTACAAATGATGAAATTAAGCAACAACAAGTTAGGGTATGTGTACCTAGGAAGTCTAGAAATGTAATGAGCATTCTGAAAATGCAAAAAAAATTCCAAAATGTGCTAGGGATGACTAAGATGCCCTTATTATTATCTTAGTCCTGCTGCTATTTTTTGGGGCAGAAGCAGAATCTTTAGATGTCAGAACTGGATCTAAAAGAATCTTTGAAAAATATCTTCAGGAGGACTAAGATGCCCTAGGTGGTGACTTAGTCCCATTTGGAATTTCTAATATCTCTAAATGTGGTCCTGAGGCTCAAGGTTTGCATTTCCTTCTCAAATCTCAGGTCCTGAAACTTCCAAATTTGGCTTGTAGGTGAGTTTCCGTGAAGATGACAACTTTGTAATGCAACTTTGCAACTTTTCACTTCAAATTATCTTCAAGTATTCAACCTAAATCTACAATTAAAAAACATACAAGAGATGAAAAACTTGTTCATTGTTAGTAAATGAGGGTTTTCCTTGGTCAAACCCCTTGTTGGTGATTAAACCTTGGAATGAAATGAAACAAAGGAGGGAAATGATGAATGAACAAAGTGTTATGTTGCAACTCACCAAACCCTTGTTTTGAAATCTACAAACTTGTGTGAAGTGACTAGCTTGAATGTAGATCTTGACTTGAAATGCTTTCTTGAATCAAAACCCTACATCACAAATGTTATGTCAAAAACACACATGATGCAAGAATATCCTTGATATGATGCTTGAATCTTGATGTTGGCTCCAAATTCTTGATGAACTACTCTTGAATACTCTTGATCTCATAAAATTTCCTTAGGAATGAATACTTGAATACTAGTTAGGATAAAATGATTGAAAGAACCTTGTATTTATACTTATATATGCTTAATATCCCAAAATTACACCACAAAAAGCTAACACATGAATTCATTAATCAAAGGATGTTAGATTACACCAAGATTTGAAATTAAATCTCATAAATACCTTAAGGGGGACTAAGAAGCCCTAGGTGGCGTCTTAGTCTCGAGGCATGAAACTTGGGGCATAGACTCCAAAAAGGGGCCACTTTAAGGCACATTTGAAATCAATGTCCCAAGACCTTTGGGGGAAAAATACACCCTAGGTGGTGTCTTAGTTCTAACTTAGAAATTAGGGACACACAACCAGAACCATTAAATTATCATTTCCCTTTTGAAGTATGTCAGGACTAGGGTGATCCCACAAAGCTGGTTTACAATTTCTAGGAGATTCTGATTTTTGTTGAAAACACATATTTTTAGAAAATATAATGATTTAAGCCTTAAAAAGTCCCATTTAAATAATTCCAATTTAAAAGGGTTTGATCAAACTACCTTAGATCAAACCCCCTTGGATAGAACCCCGCTAGTTTTAAACCATACCTATAATGAAGTCTCCTTTACACCTATCAAAATGCTGATAAAAAACCACTTTTGACTTACCTTTTGGGGGATCAAATGAATTCATTTAAAATTTATTTTCTGTAAGTATGTAGTCCTTATTATAAGCTTCCCAAAAAGTATAATTTTAAATAAATTTAATTTTATTATTATATTTATTTATTTTTTCTTGTTAATGTAGGTTTTTCACCAAAATCAAGATCTATGTTTTGAACATGTGGAAAAATAGAAGATTATCAAAAAAAAAATTTGAAAAATATGAGTGCACCAGATATTGAAGTCCTTGATCCAACAAAAAAAATTGAATTTTGATACATACAAAAAAATTTACGCGTTTATAGTCGTGCTATGTCGGAATTGTAATTGGTTTGACTTCAAAACTTGACTAAAGAAAAAATATTCAATAAAGAATTATCTAACCAAGTGGAAGCACTAGATATTAGAGTTATAAATCTAAATTTGAAAGAATTATAATTTTATCCTTCATGGAAAAAAAGTTATGTGTTACATGGTGAGCGTCATTTTTTTAAAATGTTGTTTTCTGGAAAAAACTAGTTTTCAAGGGAGATGGAAAAAGAACTGCAATCTGATTCCAAAAATTTTGAAAAAAAATATATTTAGAATCTACAGAAAAAATATCGTGAAACTCTAGTTTGCATCATCTTCAAATTCCTCATGGTTTAGCCGCTATAGGTGCCCGAAAGTGAAGATTTAGTTAAAAAAAATTATTTGAGTGTCTAGTTTGGCCAAAAATTGTAAACCACTATTGTGGGATCACCCACTAGCCATAAAAAGATATATTTTATTAGTGTGGATGAAAAATAGGACCATTTAAGACATAAATTAGGATAAACAAAGCAACTTAGGCCCAAACAAGTGTGAAAAATGCAAGGGTATGCATTTTCATACAGTACAATAATTTATCATTAGATTATATTATATTAATTTTATTAAAAATGTATACTTGATTTATAAATATTTTTGTTATTAAGCTACAAATATGCATATATTTCTAATTATTATATGTTTTCTATAGATGAATACTAAACAAATCCAATGCTAATTTGTTTTAACCAAATCCATGAACCCAACTTGAAGAAATACAAGGATTAATGACTAAGTAATTGAAGTGCCCCTCCAAATTACAACTTGGTTAAACCCACAAAAGTGGTTTACAATTTGAATGAGGGAGGAAAAGTTGTAAAAAATGAACCCATGCCAAAAATTTTCATTCTTGGGGTTCGAATGAGCTCATTGGTTTGAACGAACCAAAAAAGGGTTTTCTCAAACCATGGTTTGAGTGAACCCATTTAATGCATGCACAGACAAAAAACAAATGAAAACCCCTTTTGGGAAGGGGGCTTGAATTAACCCTAGTTCGCTCGAACTCCTGGGGGTTCGCTAGAATCCCCTTGGTTCTACCGAACCCCGCTTTTCCCTAATTTTTTACCTTGTTCACAAAAAAAACCTAATTTTTTACGCTTCGAAGCTCGGGTTGAGGATGAAAATGCAGGAATCTTCACAAACCCAATTGGAATTAGGTAGTCCTCGAAACGAGCTATCCAATGAATATAATTTTAATATGTTTTGATTTTATTATGTATTTGTTTTTTTAGTTTTATTAAACATAGGTTTTTCATCAAAAATGAAGGTCTTTGTTCTGCACATGTGGAAAAATAGCAGATTATCAAAAAAAAATTGAAAAATATGAGTGCACCAGATATTGAAGTCCTTGATCCAACCAAAAAAAATTGAATTTCGATAAATACAAAAAAAATTACGTGTTATATGGTCGTCCTATGTCTGAATTGTAATTGGTTTGACTTTGAAACTTTATTAAAGAAAAAATATTCAATAAAAAACTATCTAATCAAGTGGAAGCACTAGATATCGGAGTTACAAATCTAAATTCGAAAGAATTAGAATTTTATCCTTCATGGAAAAAAATTTATACATCATACGATGTGCGCCACTTTTTAAAAATGTTATTTTCTAAAAAAATCTAGTTTTCGTGTGAGATGGAAAAGGAAGTGCAATATGATTCCAAAAATTTTGAAAAAAATATTTTTAGAATCTACAGACAAAATGTGACGAGACTCTATTTTGCATCATCTTCAAATTCCTCACGGTTTAGTCGCTATAGGTGCCCGAATGTGAAGATTTAGTTAACAATAATAATTTCAGTGTCGAGTTTGGACAAAAATTTTAAACCACTATTGTGGGATCACCCACTTGTTGGTGAGATATCAGTGGTTTTGTAAGACCCTACCCCTTGTGGCCTTGTTGATCTTATTATTCATCAATGGTTTGTGTCCTATATTTTATGTTATTTTGTGTTGGGAAATATACATTATTGATTATTATTCCTATACATCAAGTTGCTTATATTTTTTATTGTTAACTGACTAACTAGTGGTTGTTGTGACTTCGTGTGATAGCCAAACAAGGTTTATTCCCTATCTATGTATGTAATGATTGAGAGGTTTCGTTATTGGTAATATCATTATGTATATTAATGGATTTCATCATGTTAGGTGATTTATATTATGAGTGTGAGTACGTGAATATAAAGGTAATGATTGATATTCAATATTTGGTTGTAGTAGTATTCATTATAGTTAAAATATATTATTAATAAGTGGTAATATTTTGATATTAAATAACATGATCAATTATTGCTTGACTATAAAAGATATTATGCAAGTAGTTAGAGTTAAATTATATGTAGATTTAATTCCTTAGTTGATTATAATTAGAAGAGTAATTTTCATATGTTGTATGTTTCAAATACTATTAATTACGAGAAATACTGACACCTCATTTTGGTTGAGTAAACAGACTAAAATTGGCCACTATATGTATTCAACCTTGTTTTGTAAGGGTCAAGTACATGTGGGAGATGTTGCTTATTAGACCCTTGAGTCACCTCTTTAAATGCCATTATTTATTTTAGGTTTTATAATTTCTTTATGTAGTTTTAATTGTTTAAAAGGTGCCCTAGGTGGTAGGTCTATAGAGTAGGGATTTTTTTATTCTATAAAATCACTTAAATGATGTTTAAAACCCACTCTAATTTCCTACTTATGAAAAGTGGCGAAAATGGGAGTTGGTTGGGTGGTTGGGAAGTTTTGGGGAGTTAGTTTCCCTTTTCCCTTCTATATATTACTTCTTTTTGAAAGGAGAAGGGGATCACTCTTTTGGCTTGGCTTCTCTCTTTTTTCTTTTGGGTGCTCTTGTTTTTATCATTTGGGAAGGAGCTCTCTTGATGGAGAAAAGGAAAGGATGGGAGAGGAAGCATGGAAGAGTAAGGCTTGGAGAAGAAGAGGTTACCACTTTTGGATTTTCTCTTGTTTGGTAATGTCTACCCTTTTGTAGATATTTGTTTAGATGTTAAGGAATATTGTTTATTCTTTGAATTTTATGTGCAATTCAATACTAGATCATTTTGTGGTATTTGTTAAAATTGTGTATTTGGTATTGTCTTGTGGAGTTCCATCTTGTTTTAGTATCTCTTTATGTGACTAGCTATTTAAGGGATAGGGTGATGAATTATAGTATGTGTGTTTTCATTGTGCATAGTGTGTTGTGTAATTTTTTTAAGGAACCCTTATGAATAGTGATGGTGTGTGTAAGGGAAAGCTATGTGACCCTTACAGCTCAGGGTGGATTGAAAATCAATCCTATGGTTGGGAGGAGAGCTTGTGGCCATATATTATTTTTGTTGAATTCTTATTTTTAGGTGCATATATACCAAAGTTGGAATCAATGTGAGATCTATGAAAGTTAGGATTCTAGAAATAGACATGAGTCCTGAGAATTGGGAAAAAATTTCAAGTTCCAAATAGTAGAGTTTTGGGAAAATTAATTGTTGGGTATGGTGGTTGGTTCAATTTTTAATTGTGTTTATATTTTTAATTAGATTGGTAAATTCAAAGAAGACAATAGGTGTGTTTCAATCCCTTGATATAAAGAAATGAATGTTGGTGTAAATCTTGAAGGGAATATAAAACATTATGTCTTGAATGGAAAACTTCCTTGTTGAGAAAGCTCAAGAAGGAATAAAAGTCTATCAGATTTTTAAATTAATTCCTCTTATGGAAAGCTAAATGAAAAAAACAATATCAATTACTCATCCTAACTCACTTGATTAATCAATTGATTGAGGATTACAACATTGTTGCCCCTATGGCAAACAATAAACTAATTCAAAGTAGTTTCACAAATTTTACCATAAAAATTGATCCACATGATATTGAAAGATAAAATTTAATGTTTTGTTCAATAATTAATCTCAGAAAAACATATTCAAAAATTTTAGTAACCCAAATCACCAATTATGATTTATTAAGAAAATATTGGCATCCTTTTCATAATAAAAATATGTCATAAAATAGTCTTGCATATCTGATCACATAGAATGGAATACAAAGATTTATATGATAAAATTTAAAGTGTTTCTAAAAATTTATGGTTTATAGAACATATCAAAAAATAAAAGAAACCCAGTAATCCAAATGAGAGTTATAGTTAAAACACTTTTGTATCCTACTTTAAAATTAAAACAACAAATTATAAAAAAAAACTAAAAATTGAGTAGAACCAAGTTAGGGTTTCATGAAGGAAAAAGAGTTGAAATATGTTTCTTTCATCTTATTCCTCTTGTTAACCTACAACAAAAATTTTACAAAATGTTTTATTTTACAACAACAATCAAATGCAGGAAATCAAGATATAACATTACATAGAGGGTAAGTGCAAAAAGATGGGGGGCGAAAAAGGGGGCTTAAGTGGCCACTTTTTTCTGAAATAAGGAAATACTGACCTTGGACATGAAATTGAGGATAGTTAACTCAAAATTTTGAGATGCAACAAAAACAAGGATCAAAGTGCTCTAAGTCTACTTTCCAAACTACTAATTTATTTTGAAAATGGTTGAGATTAAGGCGTTCAAAAGAGGGACATACAAAATTTGGTGTTGTTTTTGTCACAAAAACATAACATAACAACTTTTGCACATCCCTAGCACGGTGAGCCTTTTTTTAGTATTTTTAAAATTGCTCCAGTGAGAAATTAGCTAACAGTATGTAGTTGATGCATGATTTTTTCGATAATTTTTTAATGAATATTTAATTTTTTACTAATTTTCTAAGTGGACACTGCTTGAAAAATAGAATTTTGGCCGTGCTACCCCTACAAATTTCGGAAACTAATTGATTTTTTTTTTAATTTGTAGAATGGAGTCTAGTTTCTAAAAATGTAATTTATTTAAAATTTCGATGAACGGTTAATTTATAACAAAAAAAACACCAAACACTACTTTTTGTGAAAAAATAGACACACAAACAAAATAAATTATAGATGAAAGGCTTAACATTGTCAAAAAGTGAAAAAATTTACATTGTTGGATTGCTAAGAGAGAACCTAACATTACCTAGGTGTTTGATTTGTTCATCATTGAAACACATGCAATCCTAATGGTGAGCACAAACCCAATTATGTGAAATATTGTAGAATTTGCAAAAGCACATCTCTAGTCATTGGGAAGGACCTCCAAGCCTTTGGGTTGGTATTCCAAGGAAAATACCAAGCCTAAGGCTTGGGGATTCCCAAAGCAATATATAGCGTGTTCACGTTATAATGCGCACACATTATAACGCGAGCATGTTTTAACGTGCTCGCATTATATCTTATTTTTGACATGGTTTTTTGTGTTTGTACGAGACATGTCTAGCAAGACATAATGTGAGCGCAGTCTAATGCGCTCATCTTATGTCTTGCTTTATGTTAAATGCTACTCTATTGATTGTATGTACATCATGTATGCTTGTATGTCATGTATGTATGTATGCATGCATGCTTCTATATATGTATGTATGTATGTATGTATCAATGCATGTATATTGTATGTATGCCTATATGTATGTAAGATTGTATCTACATATGTACAAGTATGCTTGTATTTATGTAGGATCATATGTACATGTGTATTATGCTTTCATGTATGTAAGTATGTATGTATGTATTTATTTATGTCTTTAGAAGGAGGGAGATAACTAAGAAAGAGAGAGAAAGGAAGTGGGAGAGAAGAGGTTGGAGTGAGAGAGACTTAGCTAGGTAGGGTGGGAGGGATAGAGGGAGAGAGATAATTGAGAGAGAGGGAGAGAGAGAGGGGGAGAGAGAGAGGGGGAGAGAGAGAGAGAGGGAGAGAAAGAGAGAGTTATGTAGGTAGGGTGCCAAATGGAGAGACTTGAGAGTGTGAGGGGAGGTGAGAGTGAGAGACTTGAGAGGTAGGTAGTGAGAGGAAGTGTGAGAGAGAGGTAGTGAGAGACTAAGATACCTAAGAGATGGAGAGGTTGTGGGAGGGAGTGACCTAAGAGAGGGAGAGATAGAGGGGGATGGAGTGAGAGGGACTTATCTAGGTAGGGTGGGAGGGATAGATAAAGAGGGGGGAGAGAGAGAGAGAGAGAGAGAGTTTCCTAGGTAGGGTGCCAAAGGGAGATACTTGAGAGAGAGAGATGGGGTGGGAGGGAGGGACCTAAGAGAGAGGGAGAGAGAGGGAGTGATGGAGAGGTAGTGGGAGGGAGATAGAGAGAGATAGATAGAGGGAGCGAGAGAGGGTGGTAGGGATTGATTGAGTGAGAGGTACGTAGAAAGAGGGAGAGGGTAGATAGATACAATTAGAGAGGGTAGGAGAGAGGGAGAAAGAGAGAGGTGAGATGTATGGATAGAGAGAAATGGATAGGGGTTGAGGGTATAGGGTTGAGGGATTAGGATGGAGGACCTATAGGGTTGATGGTTTATGGTATTAGGGTTTAAGGGTTGAGGTTTGAGGAATTAGTGTTTAGGTTAGAGGGAATAGGGTTGAGGGTAGAGGGTAGAAGGTTTAAGGGTTTAGTGTTAAAGGGTTTAGGGTTGAGGGTTTAGGGTTGATGGTAGAGAGTTTAGGGTATAGGTTTGAGGGTATATGGTTGAGGGATTAGGTTGAGGATCCAATGTAAAGGGTATAGGTTATAGGGGTTGAGGGTTGAAGGATTAAGCGATGAGGGTTGAGAATTGAGGGTAGATTGTAGAGGGTTTAAGGTTTTAGGGTTTAAGGTTTGAGGGTTGAGGGTCGATGGTTTAAGGTTGAGGGTAGAGGATTGAGGGTATAGGGTTGAGGGATTAGGGTTGAGGGTCCAATATATAGGGTATAGGGTAGAGGGTAGAGGGTTTAAGGGTTGAGGGATTAATGGTTGAGGGTTTAGGGATTAGGGTAGAGAATTCTCTTGGGTTTAAGGGTTTAAGGGTTGAGGGATTAGGGTTGAGGGTAGAGGGTATTGCGTTGAGGGTAGAGGGTAGACGGTTTAAGGGTTTAGGGTTTAAGGGTTGAGGGTTGAGGGTTTAAGGTTGAGTGTTTAAGGGTTTAAGGGTTGAGGATTTAGCATTGAGGGATTAGGGTAGAGAGGGAGGGATGGATGGATATAGAGGAGAAGGAGAGAAGAGGAGCGAGGGAAAAATATATATGAGGGTTGGGGATCTAATGTATAGGGTAGAGGGTTGAGAATTGAGGGTATAGGGTTGACAACCTATAGTGTTCAGGGATTAGGGTATTGGGTTGAGGTTATAGGGTTGATGGATTAGGGTTGAGGGTACATATGGTTGAAGGATTAGGGTTTCTGGTCTAATGTATAGGGTAGAGGGTATCGAGGTTGAGGGTTTAGGGTTTGAGGGTTGAGGATTGGGGGATTAAGGTTTGAGGGTTTAATGTATAGGGTATAGGGTAGAGGGTAGAGGGTTTAAGGGTTGAGGGTTGAATGTTTAAGGTTGAGGGTATAGGGTTATGGGATTAGGGTTGAGGGTTCAATGTATATGGTAGAGGGTATAGGGGTTGCAAGATTAGGGTAGAGATTTACTTGGGTTTAAGGGTTTAAGGGTTGAGGGTTAGGGTTGAGGGTAGAGGGTATTGGGTTGAAGGTAGAGGGTAGAGGGTTTAAGGGTTGAAAGTTTAGTGTTTAGAGTTTAGGTTTGAGTGTTTAAGGGCTTAGGGGTTGAGGGTATACAGTTGAGGGATTAGGGTAGAGAGTGAGGGATAGAGGGATAAGTGAGATAGAGATAAGGAGAGAAGAGGAGGGGGGAACAAAGATACATGAGGGTTGAGGATCCAATGTATAGGGTAGAGGGTTGAGGACCTATAGGGTTGATGGTTTGAGGGATTAGGGTTGAGGGTACATATGGTTGAAGGATTTGGGTTGAGGGTCTAATGTATAGGGTATCAAGGTTGAGGGTACATATGGTTGAAGGATTAGGGTTGAGGGTATAATGTATAGGGTACAGGGTATCAGGGTTGAGGGTTTAGGGATTGAGGGTTGAGGGATTAAGGGTTGAGGGTTGAGAATTAAGGGTTGAGGGTTTAATGTATAGGGTTGAGGGTTTAAGGGTTGAGGTTTAAGGGTAGAGGATTGAGGGTATAGGGTTGGGGGATTATGGTTGAGGGTCCAATGTATAGGGTAGAGGGTATAGGGGTTGGGGTATTAGGGTTTAAGGGTTGAGTGTTGAGGGATTAAGGGTCAAGAGGGTTGAGGGTTTAGGGTAGATATTTTACTTGGGTTTTAAGGGTTTAGGGGTTGAGGGATTAGGGTTGAGGGTAGAGCGTAGAGGGTTTAAGGGTTTACGGTTTAAGGGTTGAGGGTATATGACTGAGGGATTAGGGTAGAAAGGGATGGATGGATGGAGGGAAGGAGAGATGGAGGGATGAGTGAGATAGAGAGAAGGATAGAAGAGGAGAGAGGGGAAAAGATATATGAGGGTTGAGGATCCAATGTATAGGGTAGAGGGTTGAGGACCTATAAGGTTGATGGTTTAGGGTATTGGGTTAAGGGTACATATGGTTGAAGGATTAGGGTTGAGGGTTTAGGGTTTGAGGGTTGAGCATTGAGGGATTAAGGGTTGAGAATTGAGGGTTGAGGGTTTAATGTATAGGGTAGAGGGTAGAGGGTAAATGGTTTAAGGGTTTAAAGGTTGAGAGTGTATGGTTGAGCTATTAGGGTAGAGAGGGAGGGATAGATGGAGGGAAAGATGGAGGGATAAGTGAGATAGAGAGGAGAGAAGAGGAGGGAGGGACAAAGATATATGAAGGTCAAGGATCAAATATAAAGGGTAGAGGGTTGAGAACCTATATGGTTGATGGTTTAGGTTAGTGGGTTGAGGGTACATACGGTTGAAGGATTAGGGTTGAGGATCCAATGTATAGGGTAGATGGTATCGAGGTTGAGGGTTTAGGGTTTGAGGGTTGAGAGTTTAATGTATAGAGTAGAGGGTATAGGGTAGAGGGTTTAAGGATTGAGGGTTGAGGTTTTAAGGTTGAGTGTAGAGGATTGAGGGTATAGGGTAGAGGGTATAGGGGTTGAGGGATTAGGGTAGAGAATTTACTTGGGATTTTAAGGGTTTAAGGGTTGATGGATTAGGGTTGAGGGTGTAACCAGGGATGAAATATTAAGGTTAATGCAATAAAGCATATAAATCAAACCCTTGTAAACAATGAAGCACAAATGATAATAAAGAAATAAAGCATAAAACAATATTACCAAATCTTCATGCCACCATTGAGTCACCTCCATTGCACTTCTCCATTTTGCTTGAATATGATAATTTCCCTCAGATTTGAGTGTGCAATAATAAGCCTATGAAAAATGACTAGCAAAATATTGAAGATTGGTGTCTCACACTAGTTGCATGTACTTGCATAATATGTGTAGATAATGAAAATGACAAGGGTAAGGTATTTTATAGAAAAGAAAAATTTGAATGAATGGTTGAGATTGGATGCCAATAAGATGTCTTAATCAATGGTCAAGATTGAAAGTTGTAGTATGAAATAGGGTTAGCGCTAGATTAGGGAAAATGATAAGGATGAAGGGTGGAGATTGAATTATGAGATAAATCAATCAAGGGCTAGGATTAAATGAGATGTCAAGAGATAAGATTTGATATGGAAGATAATATTGGAATGGATAAAGAGGTGATAGGAGAAATTAAATAATAAAAATTATTTGATTTAGCTGGCCAATGAATAATTAAATAATTAAAATAATTATTTAATTATAGAGGAATGTGACTAAATGAATCATTTTGAATTAAATAATGATTTAATTCAAAATTCAAGAGAGTGGACCAAATTAAATAAATAAAATTTATTTAATTAATCAAGGAGGAATAAAGATAAAAATGAATTAATTAAATAATTAAAATTATTTAATTAATAGAATAATTTTGACTTTAGAAAATAATTAAATAATTAAAATTATTTAATTATCAAAGACAAAAGGGGAAATGATGGTGAATTTAGAAATCGCAAGCCTGAGACAATTTTTAGTGTCTACATTTTTCCCCTCTTTATCATAATGCAATTTATCACATTGTGACAAAGAAAACTAGTCAAAAATATACCTCGGTGAAAAATAGGATTAAGAAGAATGACAAGGAGGTTGTGGTATGCCCCCTCGAGAGGATAGTCGAGTTGAAAGAACATAGGTATGCTCACGGAATGGGTAAGAGGAAAATAGATAAGCGACATAGAAGAAATGTTAGCGTGGAGGATATGGATGTTAGTGGAGACAACTTTAAAGACATGCATATTTTGCTAGACAAGACTTTGCACTAATCATCATTGGGCGGTAAAATGACACAAATGGAAAACAAACACCATTGTATGACATAGACCAAGGTGTGCAAGGTCATCCAATTGCAAAACAAACAGTCGTAGATAAGGAATGTCCTAACTCATACTAAGGGCCAAGTTGCCCCAGTCTTTTTGCCAAGACAATCCACAAACAACAATCAAAGAAAAGAAAGTCATGAGACATCATTGCTCCTCTAAATCCTTCATGGGACATTCTTGAGGAACTAGTAACTTGACCCAAAGAAAAATAAAAAAATGATAAGATAAAACAGACCACAAGGTCAACAACTAGTTAGAGTGTTTTCCAAAATTTGATTTGTTTGACAGTTAATTGTCTTGGTGATTGACGGGTTGATTGTTTGATGGAGCCTGGTTTCAGGAGAGACACATGTCGTATAAGATTTCAAGTTTGGTTTCGATCATGTGACCACCTATATAAGGAAAATGATGAGGTTTCACTTGATGAAAATGTCTAGTTTCAGGAAGGACACATCCTGTATAAGACATAACTTGATTGTTTTGACTATTTGACTGTTTGACTATTTTGACAATTTGTTTGGTTTGATTGAGTGACCTTGTTGACCTATTGTCCTGTTGATGTGTGACTTGTTTCATGTTTTGATGAATTTTTTTTCTATGTTTACAATGTCATATTTATTTGACTGACATGAAAAACCCTAAAGGACTAACCTAGGTGGCCTCAGGGGTGCATCGACATATGGCCCTTCCTACGTTTAGTCGCAGAGGCAACATAGTTCGACAATGACATAGACTGACTGACATGACTAACTTTGACTCTATTTTTTGGGATTTTGAAGGTTATTTGGATGTTTTTGTGTTTTTGACATGTTTTGATTTTTTTGGATTTTGAGGTTTTATGATTTTTTTTCTTTTCTTTTTGAGAATATTTGATTTTTTTGTCTTTTGATAGTTTTATGATTTTTTTTCCTTTTTGAGAATTTTTTTTGTCTTTTTTGAATGTTTTATATTTTTTATCTTTTATTATGGATGATATGGGGAAGTGTGTATTCTATTATGGATGACACACTATAAGGTCCATGCCAAATGCATATGAATGATTCCTACAAGAAAGCGAGCAAGCACACACAAGAATCAAAGGACAACCATGATCTAGCTCCCAGTCAAGTTGAAAACCAATTGACAAGTGATGAGGATGATGATGGCATTGTTTGATGTGGGAAGGACACATCCCAAAACAACATGAGGATGATTATAATGTGACTAAAGGATCAAGGTTTTCAGCAAAGCTAGAAAAAAAGCCAAGGAATGGTTTGGATGATGCGTTAGGATGCACAACAAGATTGTATGGATTAGGCTTATTGCATTTGGAATGATTGGATGGGATTATGGAGGAAACTTGGATAAATGGATCAAAATCCTTAAACCAATGACAAGGGAAAACCAAACCAAACAATAGGAATGGAAGGATAATGGATTGATTTTGGTAAAGGATGGGAGACATGAGGATTATTGGCATATGATCTCCAAAGACTATGTTGCATAGGAATAATTTGTTTTCTCCTAGGTATGGGTATGTATAATGTTATGAAGGCTATGATATTTCATGAATAGTGTATAACCAAAGGATAGACATGTCAAAAAATTTCCCAAAGCATGATTTATGTTTGTACCTTAGTCCTTATCAAGATCAAAATAGGTGGGAAAATTCATGGGAATTATAGGGCTTAGATGGATAGATGAAAATGTCATAAGAAATGTCATGTGAAGTGCATGAGAGATGAGACAACTTGCCCCCAAGTGTACTGTTACACATAGATAATTTATCTTACATATGACGCCTATTTGCTAGATTTTTATCATGGTACTTATCCAAGGTGCCTATTTACCAGGTTTTCACCATTGAATTAAAATTTTCTCTACTTTTTCTTAATATATATTTTTTTTCTTTTAAATTTTTTTTTTTTGGTATTTTTCTAGGTGATCACTTTGATGGTGCTGATGTAGATGTTGGTGTCATGATATTCCAATATTAACCTTTATGGAGTAATTGTCTTATCAAGATCATAGCACTTGTATACAACTAATCGATGTTATTGTGATCCTTTTTTATATTCAGGTTGGCCTTATCGAAATACACCCATCATGATAGAGTTCCATGAGAGTCCTTATGATAAAGAGTTTCTGCCAAGATGTGATGAGTTTGTGACATGGTATTTTAGACTTTAGGTGAGATGTAGGATTATGATGGATGATGGTAGGTGTGGATGGACTATTTGGCATTTTGGATGTAGGAATTTTTATTTACCAAACTTGGGGTGGTGAATGAGGGAGTTTGGAATTTTGAGTAGGATAGTGTTTGGAACCATGAATTTTATATGCCTTGTGTGATGACAATTTTGAAGGGGGTGAACATTTATTATATGTGGGAGACCTCTTTTCTTGTGGCTCCACATTTTGATTGACTTTTGGATTTAGAATGTTTTCTTTGCTTGATCCATTTTTCTTTGGGATCCATTTTAACTTCATTTGTCCAATTGTATTTTTGTACTCAATGGCCTTTGATATTTAATTTTGGACTTTAGACTTGTAAGGCTTTTGTTGTTGTTGGTTCCAATTGAGGGAATGATGTTTTATGGTGTGGATGGAAGGAATCTTGGAAGAAACCTTATGACAAGGACTACTCATGGCCCCCATTATGATGTTTGTGTTGGATAAAGTGTCCCCAAGTATTATGGAGGTATCACTAACACCATTTGATTTCTTGATTGAAGAATAGCCAAGACTTTGATGTCTAGGATTTTCATAAATCTGTATTGGTTCTTGAATGCCTTGCTCATGTATGCCTAGTCCTCTTCCTTGATATTGCATGCTTTGACATATTCTCTTTGCAATGGGGCATTTTTTCTTTTGAAAACAAGATGCGAACCCATCATTATGTATGTGGAAACTAATTCTTGGAATTTTCTTATCTGGAAGAAAGCCTACTTTGACAAAGGTGGTTGATCCTAGTTGGTAGGATATTTTTTCTTTATCATTTTTCATTCTTTTGTCTTCTTGGTCCTTTAAGATGCCAATTTGATCAATGATATCTTTTGTGACTTCATATTTGACTTGGTCAATGATAGCTTCCTTGTTTTCTTCTTGATCCATAGTAGCCTTTTTATGTTCTTCTTGAATGTTGTTCATGTCATTTTTTTATTATCTATGTGTCCCAAGGAGGCAAGTGTCTCATTTTTGGAAATGGAGGTGTTTGGAGTTTGGATAGGATTGACTTCAAATGTTTGACCATGGATGGTATAAAGGTCGATAAGCGGATCATTTTGGGTGTCTTTTTCAATGCTAGGATCTTGATCAAAGATAGGTTTGTATTGGATGACATGATTGGGAATGGGATCTTGACCATGGATAGGTGTATTTTGGATGCCATGGTTATCTAGAAAGACTTCGTGGATGGACTTAAGGATAGGATCATGGGATGGACTATTTTGATCTTAACATGAAGATGAAGCTACGATGTCATGATTTGGACTTTCCTTTTGACATGTATCCTCCAGTTTAGGCATTGGGATGTGATTTTGGAGACCATGACTATTTGTATTTTCATCACTAGATGTAGATTGAGATGGAAGCTATTGGAATAAATTAGTGGATGATCGACTAGGATAGGACATGAAGACTTGGAATGGATTAGTAGAAGGTTGGTTTCCCTTGTCAAGGTTAGGATAAGGGTGATAAGTGGACACTTGTTGTGGATTAATGGTATGGCTTGTGTTAAGTGACTCTTGATAGTGAGAGTAGATGGATGAATGACTAGGGCTTATGGATTGTTGGTAAGAAGGGTATGTGGGTAGTTGACCATGGGTTGAGGTTGATTGGTATTTGGATTGGATGAATTGTCTTTTGAAGTGTATGACTTGTTGGTATTGACCATTGCAGAGTAATTGGTATTCAACTTGACTAGAAAGCATATCAAGGTAAATTGCAGACATGGTGGTGAGGTCTAAATGACAATGCAAAGGCTATGATGAAAATGAGGATTAGAAGTTTCACTTGGAGATAATGTGGATAACTTGACTTGGAGGACACCTAGATTTGTTTGTTTTTGGATTATTTAATATTTCTTTTTTTTAATTTTTATTTTGATTTTTTATTTTTCTCGCTTGATTAAGATTTCAATCTTGAATACACATTCACACACACAAGACAATATTTTATGAAAGATGTAATACAAATTATTATGATAAGAAGACATTTCCAAGCACAAGAACAATCCTAGAAATTACTCAAGTGGGGAGATTGGCCAATGGTCTTAAGCTAGGATGCGCGAGGTTGACTAGGGATGATTTGAAAGCAAAATCCTGCCACACAACTAGGAGAAAGGGAAAACCCACCCTTGACCTTCACTTCCCAAAGGTATAAATTTCTTTGTGGCTTAGCCAAGAGTGACAAGAATTCAACTCCAAAAGAGGCATGTCTTTGGATTCATGCCTGGATTGAGGTTGTCCCTTGGAGGGGTGTGTGCTCCAAGTAGGCCTCCTAAGAAGCATATGACAAAAGTGAACCAAGTGAGGTGTTTTGGAGGACACACACTCTTGATTCACACTTGCGGTTGTTAATTTCCCTTTAAAAAATCAAAATGTGTGTAAGAAAACAATGGAAGCACATGTATGTTCTTTTTAACCCAAATACAAAATGTGTGATGGAAGACAATGATTATTTTTAAGCCCAATTTCAAAGTGTGATTGCAAACAACATGTTCATTTTAAAACCCCAAATCTAAATGTATGATCAAATAATTTGTTCCTTTTAAGCCCCAAATTGAAGTGTGTTGACAAGCAATGATTAAGAGATGAAGGATGAAATGCGTGCATCTAGACTTTCGTTAGCTCCAAATTTTTGTCCACTTGATCCAATTTGTCCTTTGAAGTGTTTATTTTTCTACACATTCACAAAACCAACAACAAAGCCAAAACCCTGACAAAATAATTGATCACTAATATTAGAGGGTTAGCTAGTCAAGAAAAATCTGATTTTTGGAAATATTTTTTGCATCAAAAATAAAAACACAGAGAATAGACACTTATGGAAATTTCTAGAGCTTTCCAAAAATGTAAAGAAATCTGAAAATTTTGTTGTTTTACATCCAAAATTAATTTTTCATGAAAATTCATTAAAAAATTATAAAAAAATTCAAAACAAGTCCAAAAGTTCTTATTTTTTTACTGAAGGCACCTGACATCCCAAACCTACATAAATATTTTTGTGAAAAGATCTACAACCGTTTGTGAGATATAAGCAAATCATTGTAAAACCCTAATTTTCAAAGATCTATTTTTTTCTAATTATTTTTCATCCAATTTTGAAAACATAAAAAAAATAACCCTACTAGAATTTAGAGAGATTTCCAAAAAATTAAAAATATCCAAAAAATTTGCTATTTTTCTCTCAACACTGATTTTTCATGAAAACTAACAAAAACATTATAAAAAATTAAAAACAGCTCCAAGAAATCTGATTTTTAGACTAGAAGCTCTTGATATTGTCCCCAACCTATAGAAAACTATTTTGTGAAAATATCTCCAATCATTTGAGAGATATAGTTGAATCTTTGAAAACTAGGGTTTTGTCCCGAAAATGATGCAAAACTTGCAACAAAAAGGATCCAACTCCCAAATTCCTCAAACAATTGTCAAAATATTGAGCTAAAAATTAGTTGTCAGGTTCACCAATGTAATTAGGGATGAAATATTAAGGTTAATGCAATAAAGCATACAAATCAAACCCTAATAAACAATGAAGCACAAATGAGCATAAAGACATAAAGCATAAAACAATATTACCAAATCTTCATGCCACCATTGATTCACCTCTATTGCACTTCTCCATTTTGCTTGAATATGATAATTTCCCTTAGATTTGAGTGTGCAATAATAATCCTATGACAAGTGACTAGAAAAATATTGAAGATTGTTGTCTCACACTAGCAACATGTACTTGCATAATATGTGTAGATAATGAAAATGACAAGGGTAAAGTCTTTTATAGAAAATACAAATTTGAATGAATGGTTGAGATTGGATGCCAATAAGATGTCTTAATAAATGGCCAATATTGAAAGTTGTAGTATGAAATAGGGTTAGGGCTAAATTAGGGAAAATGATAAGGGTGAAGGGTTGAGATTGAATTATGAGATAATTCAATCAAGGGCTAGGATTAAATGAGATATCAAGAGATAATATTTGATGTGGAAGATAATATTGGCACTGATAAAGAGGTGATAGGAGAAATTAAATAATAAAAATTATTTAATTTAGGTGGCCAATGAATAATTAAAATAATTATTTAATTTTACAAAGAAGATGACTTAATTAGTGACATAATTAAATAAATAAAATTTATTTAATTAATCAAGGAGAAATAAAGATAAAAAAATGAATTAATTAAATAATTAAAATTATTTAATTATCAAAGACAAAAGGGGAAATGAAGGAGAATTTAGAAATCACAAGCTTGGTACAATTTTTAGTGTCTACAGAGGGTAGAGGGTGTTGGGTTGAGGGTAGAGGGTAGAGGGTTTCAGGGTTGAACGTTTAGGGTTTAGGGTTTAGGGTTTAGTGTTTAAGGTTTTAAGGGTTGAGGGTGTATGGTTGAGGGATTAGGGTTGAGGGTCTAATGTATAGGGTAGAGGGTATCGAGGTTGAGGGTTTAGGGTTTGAGGGTTGAGGATTGAGGGATTAAGGGTTGAGGGTTGAGAATGGAGGGTTGACGATTTAATGTTGAGGGTCCAATGTATAGTGTAGAGGGTGTCAGGGTTGAGGGAGAGACTTGAGAGAGAGAAAGAGAGAGGGAGGGAATGGAATAGAGATAGAGGGTAGATGGTAGAGGATTTAAGTGTTAACCTGGTAGAGGGTAGAGTGTTAAGGGTAGAGGTTAGAGAGATAGGAATGAGTGAGTGAGAGAGATACTTGAGAGAGGGAAAGGGGGTAGGAGGGAAAGAATTGAGAGAGAGGCAGAGGGTAGAGGGTAGAGGGTTAAAGGTAGAGGGGAGAGAGAGAGACTTTAGAGATGGAGAGGGGGTAGGAGGGAGAGAATTGAGAGAGGGAGGGAGGGAGTGGGAGAGATATAGAGGGTAGAGGGTAGAGGGTTTAAGGACCTAGAGGGTAGAGGATTTAAGGATTTAGGGTAGAGGGGAGAGAGAGAGAAGGACTGAGTGAGTGTGAGAGAGAGACTTGAGAGAGGGAGAGGGGGTAGGAGGGAGAGACTTGAGAAAGAGAAAGGGAGGGAGTGGGAGAGAGAAAAAGGGTAGAGGGTAAAGGATTTAAGGGTTAAGGGTAGAGGTTAGAGGGTAGATGGTAGAGGTAGAGGATTTAAGGGTTAAGGGTAGAGGGAGAGATAGGAGGAGTGTGAGAGAGAGAGACTTGAGAGAGGAGAAGGGAGACTTGAGAGAGAGAGAGGGAGGAGTGGGAGAGAGATAGAGGGTAGAGGGTTTTGGGTTTAAGGGTAGAGGGTAGAGGATTTATGGGTCAAGGGTAGAGGGTTAAGGGTTAAGGGTATAGGGGAGAGAGATAGAAGGAGTGAGTGAGTGAGATAGAGAGAGTTGAGAGAGTGAGAGGGGGTAGGAGGGAGAGAATTGAGAGAGAGAGGGAGAGAATGGGAGAGATATAGAGGATAGAGGGTAGAGGGTTGAGAAAGGAAGGTATAGGGTTGAGTACCTATCGGGTATCAGGTTGAGGGTATAGGGTTGAGGGATGAGGGTTGAGGGTTGAGGGTAGAAGGTTTAAGGGTTTAGGGTTGAGGGTAGAGGGTTTAGGGTTTGAGGGTTTAGGTTTTAGGGTTTAGGGTTGAGGGTAGAGGGTTGAGGGTTTAAGGGTAGAGGGATTAAGGATTGTGGGTTAAGGGAAGAGGGTAGAGAGAAAGAGAGAGAAAACAAACCTATAAAAAATCAACTTTCTCATAACGCGAGCACATTTTGAAGTAGTAGAGATATGGACATTCTTTTAGCAAGACATAGTGCGCTCGTGTTATAACACAAGCGTGTTTTGGCTTGCTCTAAAAATGGTAAAAAACTCAATATACATATGATCTCAAGGCCCACATTCTACATATTCTCCTACTTCTACGCGTGCTCTGACAAAAAAAGCTTTTTGATGATTTTGTGAAGTGTGCATGCATGTTTTTCACATTCCACCACCTTTTTCATCATCTTTCCACCACCTTTGCATGAAATAGTAGATTTTTCACATTGAAAGGCATATAATATCAATTCAAGTCTAAATTCCATTCAAGAGTGATATACAATTGAATTTTGGAGGCGAACAAGCTTTTGAAAAAGTAAAATTGTTGAGAAGTTTGAAGAAAGAAGAAGAAAAGGCTACATAATTGGGTAGAACTCCTCCATTTGAAACTCTGGTTTTTTAGGTATGTGAAGTCTTTACACATTTTCTTTCATTCTATTATGGATTTCTTTCATTTTTGTTATTTTGCATATTCCATGTTGATCATTGATTTTTTGTCATTAACACATTTTAAATTACACAATTCTTTACACTTGCCAATTACACTTTTAAACCACATCTCTTTGAGGTATTTTGTTAAACAACTGACTTACCTTGTGTATTCTTTCACATTTTGTATACACATATATATGACATAAGTTATAAGGAAGTAAAATAATACATCATTTCTCAATCCTTTACAATGGATGTGCATACCACTCTCCATAGCTTTCATTTTGGTATAGGCATGGGGGATGTTGGAAAATGTAGTTGAATTTGGTTTTACACGTACAATTTGCATATTCTTGAAATTTTCTAAAGCCTTTTCAATAAATCTATTTTGTGCATATCCAACAATCATTATAGTCCACAAGGACATATCTCATTGAGGTATTTTGTCAAATAGTTATACCAAGCAGTTGATTGTCTTGTCTATGCTACCAAATTTTCCATACATGTCTCTAAAAAATTGAAATATATTCCTCCCACATTGACAGATCTTTGAATCTATTTTATTTTTCATCTCCATTTCTAAATTTACCTCATCACTTATGTTGTGATATATTTTAAATGTTTCCTTGATTAGTCTACCTACAAGGGATTATAACCCTTATCTCCACTATTTCAAGACTCTTCATTCAAGGCTAAGTTAGCAACATGCGAAAAAGTGCAGCCTATCTTGCAATCATGGATCATAATAGAAGCATGGAAAATTCATTTTAATTGTTTGACAATAATGTTTTTGTATAAATGTATGAAAATGTGGTAGCATTGACAAGCTAGTGAGCTCACTAGCTTTCCAATGCAGTAGGGTTGACAAGGTAGGGGCAGTGTATGCCTCATAGAAATGGGGTCTCATGGTTATTTACATCACCATGAGACCCCATTTCTATGAGGCATACACTACCCCTACCTTGTCAACCCTACCACATCTCAAGTTGAGAGTATATCATCACCCGGATTTGACGAAGAAGGTACACTATCATCCCCATGTGAACCTCATGGTATGTCATCTAGTCCACCCTCAATCAAAGGTACACAATCTAGCCCACCTCACTTAAATCTTCATGAAATTCCTAACGTTGAGATGTATGTACCTAGGAGAACACCACCTAGAATTTTGCATAGAAAGCCAAAGTATTTGATTAATATTAATGAGGACATTTTGCAGCACATGGAAGGTAAGATTCCAGCACACACTTGTAGAAGATATGTTGATAAGATGTCAATGATTTGTTGAAATGATGCGGGGTATAAAGTATAGAATCATCATGAAGACTCTTGGGTTGAGAACATTGAATGCTTCAAGTGAAAACACTATTGTGAAGAATCTAATGGATGCTTATGAGAGTGTGAGTAAGACCTCATGCTCAAAGGATAGTAATGTCACCTGAAATGTCATTACATCAACTTTGGTAAGTAGTCAAACAAAGAGATCTCGTATCATTAGAAAGACAAGTAGTGAACAATTGAGAATTAATAGAAAAAATTTATCAAGATTTGTTCAAAGGCGGCAAAGAATTGAGGGAACTAATTCAAATAAATTATTGGAATTCTTGGGGAGACTGCCACAAAAAGATAACAAAAATTTGTTGAAGCATTGAGAACACTAATTGAATAGTATTGGAAGAATAACATAAGGCCATATCTAAATCAAAGGGATGTGGTAAGAAGGAGAATCAGTAATTGGAACCGTGAGCCACATCCATAGCATTTATTGGATATGACTCAAACCCATTTTTTTCATAAATTTCAATAGACTTATCCTCAAATTAGTATTTTTCAAAGATATTTTGAAATGACTAAACCTTTTTTATGTCAAGATAAATCACACACGTACTACTTGTTGTTGTAAACTACATATTGAATTCTCGAACCATTATGATGTTTATCATTCTATATGTTTAGATTTTCATACTAATGATGTTTTGCAGGATTGTGGCATAGAAGCCCCACCAAAATATTCAAGAGAGTTGTTATCAAAAAAATTATGTGAAATAGAGGATGGCCAAATATTCTATAGGATAGCATGCTTGGATGGTTCATGTTAGTGTTGTGGTGGCTTGCAGCGTATGCTAGTATGTCAACATATGGAAGGCACAAATAAGGTGGGACATAAACTAGTAGAGTTTGAGAAGTATAAAATAGTGGAATACACTACAAAAGATGGAAATCAAGCAAAAAAGGTGTGATTTGGTTATTCAGAAGATTCCAGTGTATCAATTTATGTCCATGTTTTGAGACAATATAGTGTATGAGTATGCAAGGCATACCCATAGAGCCCGATGGTTGGACACAAAATTCAAGCTATATAAGGACACTTTTCTAGTTGGAAACATAGTTTTAGTGGTTGAATTTATAGAGAACTACAATCTACAGCCACAGTGTGAGGTGCAGTCACAATACTACTACTCCACATAGGTTTCAATATTTGTGCACATAGCATTCATTCATGCAGCTAATAGTACAAAGGACCAAAGGAATGTATTGAGGGAGTATCACTTTTATATTAGTGATGATTGTACACATTCTACAGAGTTCATGCAAGGTTGCTTCTAGATGTTCTATAGTGATTTGGCTCAGAGGGGCATAGCATATAGTCAACATTTAATATGGTCAGATAATTGTGCAACACATTTCAAGAACTCACGTATGTTTTACTAGTTGAGCAGTATGCATGTCATTACAGGTGTTCGGCATATGTGGAACTTTTGTGAGGCTAAGCATGGAAAGGGGGAGAATGTGTGAAAAGAGCATTAGCATGAGAAGAGTTAAAGTATAAAGAAAATGCAAAGTTGACAAATGAAAAAATCAATCGTTGAATGGTGTAATGCTTTGATGGGTCCAGGTAATGAAGGTACGTCTTTAGTTCATAGATTTTTTTTTGATGGATGATACTAACATTGCACCATATGAGGATTGTTGTACACTAATAGGTTCGAGTGAGCTACACTCTTTCCTTAGCTTAGATGCAAGTTCATGGAGTATCAATACATGAAAGATGGCATGCTTTTGTTCTTCATGTACAATGCAAGCCTCAGATGATTGTGAGTCAAAGGAGTGGGTTGATAAATGGTCGTTAAGTTATCTTATACCACTTCACACATATCACCCTATGATGACATTGGAACTAACATAGATGGATTCATCAGTTGACTTTGACCAAATATCAGATCTAGTTCAACTAGGTAATATATCTACTTGCTTAGTTTTTTAAATTCCTATTGTTATCTTACTTTGTAATGTATTTTTTATGTTGACTAATTTAAAGACATTTTTTGCACATATCAATGCATGGAATGTTTATGCAGTTATTGTAGATGAAGACAACAAAGAGGGAATGAACTATTACTTGTTTCATTGTGTTGAGGCCAAAAATAAATTGGAGGCCCCATTTATAGATGGAGAAAATCAAATACCCTACAAGCTCAATTTTTGTTACTAGCACATGGCATAGAAGGTACCCACATAAGAGTGTTAAATATTGGTTGTTTTAGGACTTTGACAGGCATCGAAAGATTCTTCATTACTCGAACCTTGTTGTGGCATCTTGTGTTTTTTGACCAAATATGGGGGTAGACCTTTGAACAAGACCTTGTGGAAGGTCCATGAGTCTAACCATGAGGCAATAATTGACACAATAAGGAGTAGAGTATACCCGGATGGTTCATTGGATTAATTTTTAAGTATGTGTGCATTGGTTCTTATTAATTTATACTTGTATGCACATTAATTTGTATGATGCTAATGCTATCATCTAATGTTTATATCATCTTCTTTTACTTTTCCTATTTGTAAGTAACCTACTAAAAATTGATTGGTGTCCCCTTGTAGAAAATACTGATTTATGAGCCATCCAAGAGAATCTCAACCAAAAAAGAAATGCAACATCCTTATTTTGATGATCTTGACAAATCTCAATTACGATTTTAAGCCAATATAAAAGTGTGTGTGAAGATTAGTGAGGGAATTTCAAGTTATTCATTTGACTTTAACCTTATCATGAGCACCTATGATGTACACATTATAAGAGCATCTCGAATTTCAAGTTATTCTATTCATGAGAGGTGTTGTGTGCAATAGGTATCTTGAAACTCCCAATGAAGATGTATTGCCATGAGTGACTAAGTTGAGAGATTGGCATGCCTATCCTCAATGGAAGCATCGAGATTTATACCTTGTTGTTCCCAACATGGAACCAAATGGTGTGGATTTGTTGTGTAAGTGCCTTCCATCCATTTTCATTTCATTTCTATTTTGGATGCTCTTTCTTTTTCTTCTTTTACTTTGCCTATTTGTAAGTAAACTACTAAAAATGGATTTGTGTCTCCTTACAAAAAATGCTAATTTATGAGCCATCCAAGAGAATCTCAGCCAAAAAAGCAATGCAACATCCTTATTTTGATGATCTTTACAAATCTCAATTCTAATTTGAAGCTTTCAAATTTTCATTATGAGCTTTCAAAAAAAAATTAAAAAATTTGGCCACAAATTGACCCCCCATTTTTTTACACCTGACCATATAGGTTGCATTTTTTCTTTCTTACATAATTTTATCTCATTGAAAAACTGAAAAAGTGCATTGCCAATCATCCTAATTGCATTTACGAACATTGTTATTGCATTCAAAATTAAAAAAAATTGCATTCAAAATTAAAAAAATTCATTCAACTTTGCATCCAATTGCTCTTCATTAGTTACTTTTTCTTTCATTCATTTTCCCACTTTTATGTTTGTAAACATTAGGTCCCTGGGTAGGAAACTTGGGAACACTATAAAAAACTCATAATTTGTTGTTTTTCTAAAAAAAACCCTTACTAGGACTAAAATTCCCTTACTGGCGTCTTAGTGCTTCTTTGGGCTTTTGGCTCAAAATCTTGTTTCTATTGTTTTCTTCTTGTTCCAGTTCTTGGCACCTCAGAATTTCACTAGTGGAACCAAGACGCCCTTCTTGGCATCTTAGTCCCTATTGACTTTGAAGTTCTAGTTTTCAAGGTTTAAATATGCTTTTTTGTGCTTCTGTTTGCTATCATTGGTTATCTATTTCAATGGGTTGACTTTTTATTACATGCATTTCACTAAATCTAGCTTAAAGTGCTTCATTTCATGCATCACTCAATTCCAAATTTTCATTTACAACATTTCATCTTTTAGGTTGTTGCATAGTGTAATCAGCAAATTGCCCTGTTTCAAATCTAAAAATTGCATTTAAACATTTCACTTTAGGTCATAGAATTGCACTTTATTTACTTTTCCATGATAACATGTTTTCTTTCAAGAGATGTGGCTTTGATATGGTTAAAAATGGATTGCATAAGTACAAAATCCCCTCTTATGAGTTCAATTTAGAATTAAAAAATGATGCCATTAAGAAACATGTTAGTCATCCTTCTACTATCTTTCATAGTTATGAGAACATCTTAGAAAAAGTGGATCAAACCATTGACACAATCCTTAATATTACATTGCCTATTGGTGAGGACGGTATGATACAAGAGGATGCAAGCATATAAAATTATAACAATCACACTTTTTCTTCTCCTAATACCTCTCCTATTAGTGACAAAGGTATCTTGGTGAAAGAAGATACAAGAATTGAGAATCTTGATTGTTCCTCTCCTCTTCCCCCTTTGGAAGATATTAGGAAACAAGAAGATGAGATCATAAAAAAATTTCTAAACATCACCTTACCTAATCTACACTCATCCCTTTCTTGTGAGAACATTTTAGTGAAAGAGGATGATATCATAGATAGCCATAACAATCAAAATTTTCCTTCTCCTAATATCCCTCCTTGATGTGAAGAGGATAGCTTAGTGTTACAAGATACACCTATTCAGATTCATGAGAATCTTGTTCCTCCCTTCCCTAATGCTCCTACCATTTGGAATGTTCTATTTGGAAATCATAGTTGTCCTCCTAATGCCTCCCCTATTTGTGATGAAGCTACTTTACAAAATATAACCATAGAATGCAATGAACATCTTACAAGCTCTCATACTAGGGTAGATAGTATGGCACAAGAGAAGGGGACCTTAGAGAAAAAGGAAAAAGTCATGAACAATCATAACAATCAAATAGAATCTTCTCCTAATGTCCCCACTATTGATAAACAAGAAAATTCAACCATTGATAACTCCCTTACTTGTGATGAAGTCCTTTTAGAAGAACCAACCTTTGAATGTCATGGACATCTAGTTAGTATTTCTCCTAAAAGCTCTCCTCCTAGGGAGCATATCATGTTGCAAGAAAAGGATAACATTGAAAATAATGATATGGTGCTCTTAGATTAAGATGATGAAGTGAAATTCGACTCCCCTTCACTAAGAAATCATGAAAATTAGGATAGGTCTTTTGAGGTTATGCACATTAGATACCCCTTGGAGTACTCTATCGAGCCTAAACTTATCATTTACCCACCTTCTCAAAAACCAAAAGCTCAAAACAAACCTGTCCTTATCCTCGAACCATCTAATAACAATGTTTCACAACAACTAAGTTACAATATCGTTGCTCATACATACAACACTAGGAATAATCCACAACCAATATAAACACCTTCAACATCCCTCCCATTTCCTAATCCCATTTTTCCTGGTGCTTCTCATTTAACTTCACATAGTGGGAAGGACTATGAACTTGTTGAACAACTTAATAATACTACTACAAAGATATCCTTGTGGGACCTCATTTAGAATTCACCTAATTATCACACTATGATTCAAACAACCTTGCAACAAGTTGTGGTTCCCTCTAGTGCAAATCTGAATGACATAGCAGCCAAGGAATAAATGCTGGCATTTTTTTCCACCAAAGTGAGCTCCCTCCTTTGGAAGTGCAAAAACAAAATGATGCTTTCATGATCATAGCTCAATACAATAGCATAGGGATAAAGTGAGCCCTTGTCGACAATGGCTTTTCCTTTAATGTGTGTAGTGTAAACCTTTTGAATAGGCTTGGTGTGGATAAATCAAAAATTCAACCTAATTCTTTATCTATTAAGGGATTTGAAAATGTAGGAAAGAAACTACTTGGAGTGATCACTTTACCTATTAAATTTGGAAATGCCACATTAGAAACACCGATCCATGTTATACCTCATGATATTTCATACAATCTCCTTTTAGGTAGACTGTGGATTCATGCAATGAATGTGGTACCTTCTACTCTTCATCATAAAATGAAGTATATCTACAACAACAAAGTGTACACACTCAAATTCGATCTTGAACCATATATTTGTTTGTACATTGAGAAAGGTAAAGAGAATCCTTTAAAAATATTAACACCAACTACACAAGTAGAACTCGTGCAACAAAAAGAAAAAGAAAAACACATAAAAGAAGTCTCAAAGCTATTAGAATATGATTGGGGTTCCCTGGATTTTGAACCTACATTCATGGGAGAATACAAGATCATAAACAAAGATTCAAATAAGGGAAAAGAAAAAGCAGTAATTTCAACACAAAATTTGGAAGACCCTTTGAAAGCACCCACCTCAACCACTTTAGAAGAAAATGCAAATTATACAAAAAACTTTTGCAAAACTGACTATCAACAACCACTGAATCCAAAAGAGATGAAAAAAATTTATGGAAAAGGTTACGAACATATGAAACTACTAGGATATAGTGGAAAAGGATGTGGTGTTAGAGAACAAGGTATTTGTGTCCCTATAGAGCCTAACATGCAAGAAACAACTCATGGTCTTGGTTATTGTCCTTTCATAGAAATCAACTCATCAAACAAGCCTTCACTCAATATCAACACTCTCACAAAGGATTCCTCTAAACCAACTTTGGAAATGGTGCATCCTGAATTGACATACACTATTGGTCTTGATTGTTATCATTTGAGAGAAACAAAAAAATATTCACTTAATGTCAATGTCGTCACATAAAACACTAAATATTTGAATTTGATAGATTTTACATCCTCTGGTAAAGGAGAGAACAAAATGTCACATTCTAAAGAGTCTTGTGTAGGTATGACATGTTATACTAAGCAAGAGATATCTTTGTCACAAAATAACAAAATATCCTCTACTTTTGATCAAGAAAGTATCTCATTGAGACTCCTCCAAGAACATGAAACAAATATTATTACAAGACTTCATTTTGTGCATATCATAGAGTTCATGGTCATTATACTAATGAATGTAAAGCTTTGAGTAATAAAATCTAACATATTAAGGAGTTTGGTGCTCTTCCTTATGTGGGGGTACCTAATTCCTCTAATCGATATTGATTTTCACTCTAGCATTCATCTCATCAATTATTTCAGCTCATCCTTGTCCTACACTAAGTGGGGGCAAGGAGTTAGGTAGCCTTGTCCTCGTATGTCACTTTTCATTGCCTCTTTTGGCTAGTTGACTACCTTTCATGTATATATAAGAGCAAGCTTGGGATGTGGACGACATGCCTTAAGTTGGCTCACATGTGACGTACTAAGTTATTTTTAGCATTGTATTTTTTGGGGAAACCCTTCCATCCTATTGCATGACATAGCTTATTGGAAACATATGACTTGGCATAAGGATTTCCGAATAAGCTCTCATGTCTTCTTCTACTTTAAAGAAATTGCTCATAGTAATGGTGTTAGCAACCGCTTTAAAGTGGGGGAATCCATCGACACTCATGTTTCATTGTGTGATTTTTTTTTTTGCGATGTGTTCTTTTCTTGCTGGTGTCATTAGGTTTGATTTCCTTCAAGAGAATGATATTTCCTTGTCCTCTCTTGGAAACATTAAGTACAATGTTCCCCAAGATGACACCTTGCACTTGTCCTCTCTTGGAAATATTAAGTAAAATGTTCTCCAGGATGAGACCTTGCACTTTTCCTCTCTTAGAAACATTAAGTATAATGTTCCCCAAGATGATACCTTATATTTATTCTCTCTTGGATATATTAAGCACAATGTTCCCTAGGAAGATACCTCGCATGAATGAAGTAAAATCCCTTCAAACATCCCTCTTTCATATTGCATTTTATTTTTGTTCCTTATTAAATTCATGGAGTTATGGCTTTGGTATGGTTCCTTGGGGTTCACCTAGTGAACACCTAGCTTCACTAGCCCCTGTGAGCATGCATTTTCTTTTTTTCCTTATTAAATTCATGGGGGTATGAATTTGATATGGACCTCTTGGGTCTCACCTAGTGGACACCTAGCCTCATTAGCCCTTGTGAGCATGTGTTTTGTTTGCATAGTGAACAATGCATTCCACTTGTAAACCTCTCTTGGAAAAACAACCTACACCTGGTCCATAGCGCATTGGATGGCTAGTAGAAGCTTGATTCGCTGCATTTTTTCTTTTTCTTTTTTCCTTTTTCTATATTTAATTGTGTATGCTTGCGATCTGGTTATGGCTTCCTCTATCACCTACATGCATGTTCTTTTTTGCTTATGTTGGTCTTCCATAAGATCTTGATCCTAGGGTCTTGGCCACCCTCTTGATTATTGTCATCCTATCTTACTAACATTTGTACATTCAAACCTCTCTTGATTGTGTGGTTGGCTACTTTAGTATGAGTTTGAAGCAAGTTCCTCCTCTCACTAAAGTGGGGGCTAAATTTGGTGTAGGAAAATGCATACCCTTTCATTTTCACACTTGTTTGGGCCCGCCTTGATTTATTTATCCATGTTTATGTCTTAATTGTTCCTATTTTGCATCCACAAGCCTAATAAATTAATTTTTTATGGCTAATCCTGACATACTTCAAAGGGTAAATAATAATTTAATGATTCTAGTTGTGTGTCCCTAATTTTTGGGTCGAGACTAATATGCCACCTAGGGAATCTTTGTCCCCCAAAGGTCTTGGGGCCCCGATTTCAAATGTGCCTTAAATGGGCCTCTTTTTGGAGTTTGTGCCTCGAGTTTCATGCCTTGAGACTAAGACGCCACCTAGGGAATCTTAGTCCCCCTTAAGGTATTTTTGGGATTTAATTTCAAAACTTGGCAAGATTTAGCCTCCTTTAATTAATGATTTCATATGTCAGCTTGGTGTGGTGCAATTTCAGGATATTAAGCATAGATAAGTATAAATACAAGGTTCCTTCAATCATTTTATCCTAACAAGCATTCAAGTATTCATTCCTAAGACAAGTTTTTGAGATCAAGAGAATTCAAGAGTAGTTCATCAAGAATTTGGAGCCATTATCAAGATTCAAGCATCATATCAAAGATATTCTTGCATCATGTGTGTTTTTGAGCTAACATTTGTGATTTAGGGTTTTGATTCATGCAAGCAATTCAAGTCAATATCTATCAATCATTCCTTTGATTCAAGATCTACATTCAAGCTATCCATCTCACACAAGTTTGTAGATTTCACAAGAAGGGTTTGGTGAGTTGCAACATGACACTTTGTTCATTCATCATTTCCCTCCTTTATTTCATTTCACTCTAAAGTTTAATTACCAACAAGGGGTTTTACCAAGGAAAACACCCATTGACTAACAATCAACAAGTTTTTCCTCTCTTGTGTGCTTGTGATTGTATATTTAGGTTGAAGACTTGAAGATCATTTTAAATGAAAAGTTGCAAATTCACAAAGTTGCATTGGAAAGTTGTCATCTTCACAAAAACTCACCTACATGCTAGATATGGAAGTTTCAGGACCTGAGATCAGTGAAGAAGGAAGTATAGACCTTGAGCCTCAAGATCACATTTAGAGATTTTAGAAATTATAGATGGCACTAAGTCACCACCTAGGGTGTCTTAGTCCTCCTGAATGTATTTTGCATAGATTCTTTCAAATCCGCTTCTGACATCCGAAGATTCTGCATCTTCCCCAAAAAATAGAGCAGCAGGACTAAGACAATAGTAATGGTGTCTTAGTCCTCCCTAGCACATTTTTCTAGAATTTTGGCATTTTTTGAATCCTCATCACATTTCCAAACTTCCCAGGTACATACATCATAAATTTCTATTGATTAATTTCATCATTTGCACTCCTCAATTAGCTTGCATTACTAGGTTTTGTGAGTTGAATGTTAAGTTGTCTTTTCCAAGCTTTTTCTTGGTGACGAACCCCTCAAAGCGCAAAGAACCCCCTCCTAGGTCCTCCTTGTTGATAATTGACTCACCTTTTAGGTTGATAGTCAATCCAATTTGAGTTCCTAGGACATTATTGAGTGGCCAAAGGAGAATAGTGGTATTCCCCCCTATTTTCTTTTTGGTTCAACTTTCTTCAATTAAATCCCCCTCAAAAAAAAACTCAAAATTTTGACGCTCGAGTAGCTTTTATCAAGAAGATAACTCCTTTCACATTTGGGGATCCCGCTAAGCAATTCACTCCCTGACCTGATACCCTTCATAACATAATGTCACAACTTTTAGAATAGAAAATGATCACCTTGCCTCCCATTAAAACTCCTGATCCTAATAACCCTTTACCTCTGAACTTTAGATTGAATTCCTATTTCCATTATCACTGAAAAATGGATGTGACATGGAACATTTTAAGCATCTTAAACATCTTGTGCAAGACCTCATTGATTTAGGTCATCTTTCAATTGGAGGTATTAATGATCAAGGAAATAAGTCTGTTGCCCCTCCTAACCAAAACTTGAAAATATTTTCCAACCCTATTCCTAATCATAATATTTCATTTGTCAATGCTAGTGAAACTACAAAGAATGATGTAATGAATATTGACACGAACGATGAGAACATAGATACAATTCAACAATTCCCTATGGATACTATTAAAAAAGGTCCTATGAATACTATTGAAATTTTTTTGATTGTGTTGATCGAAAATCAACCTCATAAAGGACAAACTAAAAATCCTCTTGGCATTCCTTTCTCATCTAAATATATAATTAAAAATGCACCCGATGGTCCTCTTTACATAGCCAGCCAAATCAATGATAATCCCACTAATGGGATATTAATTGATCTCATCCATGGAGAGAATGTGATCATCGAACAATTCTTACTTGTGCATGAACTCTATCAAGAAACATATGATAAAATAAAAGCATGGATAAAGATGCATAATGGTTTCACTTTCCCTATGATCGGATTGATCACCCATCCTTTACAAATATGACCAAAAAAATTAGATGTCTCATTTTCCATCATCTCAACGTCTGACCAATTCTATTTGAAGCTCGGTTACCCATGGCTATGCTCCATCAAAGTCATCTCATCATTCTTGCATAAATTCTTAAAGTTTCCCTTTGAAAATGATATCTTTACTATGCATAATAGTGGCTTTAACCCTTTGTCCTCCTGTGGAAACATTTCATTAGATTTCTTTTGGCCCGATCCTATGGAACCTATTAAACCTTGAGAAGACTTCTTTTTCAAATCCTATCAAAATTTTAAACAAAAATGAATATGAAAACTATCCCTTACAAACATGCCTCATCCTATGACCGAACCTACTATCCTTGATGAAACCATGATTGAACCAAAAGACATTCCAAACAACCAAGACCAACCTAAGAAAAATTATTTTCCTATCTCCTATAAAAGAGCAAGAGATAATGAAAAAAATCTTGTCACGCATCCTAAAATAAAACAAGTTTACAAACCTAAAGAGAAAGTGACTGAACAACCTTCCATGGTTCCTTTCTTTCCTCCCATAAGGGAAGAAAAGAAACTTATGGTTGATAGATCCACTCCTACACAAACGCAACTTGAAAATCAAACTAAAAGAAGTAGAATGCTAGAGAGCATAGGTGTAGATGTTGTGCCATTGCTTGAAGGTTAAATGAAGAAAACAACAAAGAAAATCAAAACCTAAAATCGACTGAAGCAATACACGATGAGTTTACCCCTTCGCCAAAACAAAAAGATACTATACTACAACATGAGCCAAATCCCTCTCTAGACATTATCATTTGACCTCCCATAGATATTAATTTGGATGATGCTGATGAGGTTTCTAAAATTGACAAGGAGGTACATAATGAATTGAATACAATTTTTTCCTATTCTATGAGCTTAAAAAATAATTCTCCCAAGAAGAGTGTTGAACATGGTGATGACCCTAGTTCGACACTTGTTATTCTCCCTTTGGTTAGTTTTTTCCTTTTGTATACGATGAAAATGATTAGGATGTAGATGACTTACTAATAGGTTGATTCACATGTGCCTTACTAGTATTTTTTTATTTTATGTGATTGTATGTGTGTAATGTGATCCCCCATGCTATTATGTTTGATGTATCTCTCTCTCTTTGTGACATTCCTATCTTTTCACCTACATTCTTCTTTATGTCATAAATATTTTATCTTTTCTATGTCTTGTGTTTTCCTTTTAGGGATGATGCAAGGCATTGAGACATTCACGTCTCTTCCATGTTGACCCAAAATATTTTCCTTTATCTTTCCTTTGTCTTTTGTTATCCTTTTGGGGATGACGCAAGGCATCAAGACATTCATGTCTCCTCCATGTTGAGTTGAAAGGCCTTTTTCTTTGTTTTTCCTCTCTTTGTGTCATTCTTCTAGTTATATGTGTATTTGGGGAATGATGACAGTTCTGAGCTCTTTAAAAACATTGTAGCAAGAACATACTGACCCCGAATCCATGGATCCCTCATGTGTTTGGAGTTTCATTTTGGGGGAAAACCCTTTTCATGATGTAGCTTTACTCATAAACATATGACTTGGCATAGGGCTTTCCAAGTTAGTTATCATGTCCTCTTTATTGTTAGCATTTATTATTTGCTACTTTAAAGTAATTGCTCACAACATGGTGTTTAACAATTTCTTTAAATTTGGGGCATACACTAGCATTATTCTTTTGCATTTCTCATGTTTCATGGTGTAATCTTCTTACTTCATGCGATGTTTCTTTCACATTGTGGTGACATTGGGTGTGATGTCCCTCAAGAGCATGATCTCTCTTAGCATATTATATTCCTCTTAGTGGCTTGATGCAACACACTGCATCCCCTAAGTTATGAATCTTCTATTCTTTGATTGGTCCTCTCTTGGAGACATTAGGCATAATGTTCCATAAGTTAAGACCTTACATGAAGTAAGCAAGAATCATTTGAACTTTATTTACATTATTTTTGCACTTACAATTTTGGCTATATGGCCACCTTGCATAACACATTTTGCATGCCTATGGTGCCATCTTGTTTGTTCATTAGTTTCAAGAATACAAAGCTTTGCTTGCCTCATGAAGCTCAAAGTTCATTGTTGTGTGGCACCTTATCAAAGTTATCAGGAGGTATATCTTTGGTCTGGTTGAACGGGAAGCCGAACTTAGGCATGAATTTTCCATAGCCACTTGCTTGTGTGTGTGAGCACATATCGGTCGCCTGCATATGTGTCTTACCTCTTTGGATACTCACCCAGTGGATAGCCTAAAGTTTTGTTGCCTCAGAGTGAGCATGCATTTTTAAGACAAACAACTTAGATATGATCCACATCGTGTTGTACAAATGGTCGAGGCTTGATTCACCCCTTTTGTTTTTTTTTTTACTTTTCTCTTTATATCTTTGGTAGTGCATGCTTGTACATTGTTGTTGCTCTTTATGTCATTTTCATGTGCCCTCCTTTGTGCCTATGTTAGTTTTTCATAGGATCTTGATTATGGGGGCTTACACAACCCTTTTGATTGTTTTCATCCTATCTTATTGGCATTGGTACATTGGAACCCCTCTTCATGCGTGTTTGTCTACTTTAGTGTGAGTTTGAAGCAAGTTCCTCCTCTCACTAAAGTGGGGGCTAAATGTAGTATAGGAAAATGTATCCCTTACATTTTCACACTTGTTTGGGCCCTTGTAAACTAAATGAACCTAATTGTGCCTTATTTAGGGTGTTGTAAAGTGTGCCTTTACACTTTCACACTAATCTAGGGTTTTATTAATTAATGGGTCTTCTTTATTCCTTATTTGGCCTTATTTTGCATCCATGAGCCTTAATTAATGCATCTTTCTGAAGATAATCCTGACATAGACCAACATCCAATCATAACACTAATACAAAAAGAATAATGTATGACTAAATAAACTACTAAAAATTGCATATAAATGACTAATTTTGGTCACGTGACCATTCGTAGTTTATTGCCAGTCATTTATAACACGACCAAATTTATGACTAAACTATTTTAGTCATTTATCTAGTCATTGGTTTAGTCAGTTATTCTTGTTAACTGATCATTTATTTAGTCAAGGTAGTCATTTATTTAGTCATTACTTTAGTCATATATTTAGTCATTACAAATCAAATCTAACTTAATTAATCCTCACAAATTTATGCATATAAACTTCAAGTATCATAGATATTCAAATGTTGAAGAAGCACTATGAAATGAAGACTAAAATGCTTGAATAAATATGATTGATCAGACACAAACACAAATAGAGTACAAATCAAGAGGATCCACAACATAGTATTTATGAGTGGAGAAAAAACCACTCTAAAAATTTACTTCATTAAGCCTCATTGGAAAATCAAAATCTCATTGGTTACATTCAATGTCTTAATGACACTGTACAACTTACAAACACTATATAAACAAAATATTCCTATTTTCATATACTTCTACTATTTTCCTCTTCCTTAACTATAGTCCTTTTGGAAGGGCAGTGACCTCCTATAGGGGCTCGACCCATTTAATCCCCTTGAAAATCCACAACTTTCCTGCCGCTATTGGTTTTGGCTCCTCCAAACTCTTCATTGATGGTATTCACCATTCACTTCTCCAATTTGGAGCTGCAACCTAAAAATAAGGTTTCAAAATTTGCACATCAAAAACTCAAAAAATTCAAATAATACAGAGGATAAAATTCAAATATTTTATTTTCCTTTTCCAACTATGGCACCCTAAACTTAGGCGCTAGATATAGTGAATGTATCAAAATTAGATATAATTGTTATACTTCTTAAGTTTCATATTTCCTCTTCACTATATAGACAACAAAAAGGAAAAAGTATAGATATAATCCCTGCTAACATAGTTGCAAATGAAACAAAATATTGTAACTTTAGAGTGTCTTCATGGAGGCTTTCTATCAATTGGTAAGAAAAATGCTACTCATTGTGGGTACTTTTTATGCAAACACATTTCACACAATAAAGGTAAATGAAATATAAAACTAATAAATTTCATTCATAGCACATATATAAGAAAATTGTATACCTGAGCATATTTTTTCATTGAATATGCCTCATCCAGTATGATGATTTTAAAGGGTGGAGAAAGATAACTACTAAAAGTAGCCAAATAAAGGAATAAGCAAAATGAATGAAGCTGAAATTTGAAATAAGACATGTGAGCCAGAAAGAGTAGATCCATATATCCTATTATTTTATAATAATAAATCAATGGATACTCCTATAGCCTATTATTTTATGATAGTAAAACAAAACAAAATTAGATGAGTAATTAGATCATATAAATCAATTCATAACATTTATTTGTAGATTGTAGCCAAATAGGGTTGTGTTGAAACATTCATAACTTTTACATTTTTTAACAAAAAATAAAAGTTTGATATGTTCTGGAAAGGGAAAAAAATGAAGAATAAGACCTTGAAATACTTTTTTATAAAACTTAACCAATGAAGAGTAGTTTTGTCTACAACTAAATTCACAAGCTTCCTACAACATATTGATCTCTACATAACAAGGAAAAATTAAAATACACATAACTCTCTCATCCTTAAGCCAATAATTTTTCTAGAATTAAAATGTTATGGAAGAGGGAAAGGTGATGAATAAAACTCATTTATGCATATTACAAATTGAATAAATAAAACTATATATACTCAAAATAATAAATTCTCTTAACATGGAGATAGTAAGAAATACCTTACAAATACATTTGTCCCTTTCTAATACCATTCACTATTTTTTTCTACCCTCTATTGATATATTTTTACCTTTCGCCATATAAATGAAGATAAATACAAGAAACCCACTCAATGAAATTCAAGCCATTCTCATAAAACTATCTAAAAAACATGTAAATGGACTCCAAAGGACAGAATATGAGATATATATGAATAATACATCAGATTATGTATAGGTAAATACATTATCTCAAAGATATCAAAATAATCAATATGAAAATTCCAAAGTATAGAGAAATATGGCATCTATGAAAATATAGGGCATGTAAGAAGAATATACAAACATAAAAGAATATCATTATTAAAAGAAAACTACATTATGATATTAATATTATTGTTTGAAGAAAACTATATAAGCTGAAAGAATCCCATAAATAAATCATCAAAGGAAAAGAAAATTGATGTATGTAATGTTATTCTTACTATATACTACAATATAATCCAATTTATCAACCATAAACATTGTCTTGCCTCTTTGTGATCAATCTTTTGACTGGGACGGATTAAACATCTATCAAAAATAAAGTAATTTTCAGTCATGAAATTCCTGACAATTCCCTATGAAAACTTAAAGTAACGAATTTTTAAAAAATACAAAATAAAATGATCTATCTTTTGATAAACTATACCTACAGTATAGCTTTAAGAGAATTCAATCAAGTGTAAGTTAAATGTAGGAATATGACACATAACTTGTAAACAAAAATTTTCACAAGCAAAGAGAAATGCATATAGAAAAAATCCATTGTCAAATTTCATAATGGTTGTCACTGCAACAAGTATGTTTTAAGATAGTACACAAATCCTATAGCCTATGCAGAGTAGTTTGATTTGGAAAATAAAAATAAAAATGGGAACATTAGGACCCAATTCAAATTGGCTACACCAACATTTGTGGTCATTAATAAACTCATGTTCTAGTTGTTTAGAATAGTGTATCATATAAGGGCTTTTGTCATTGTATTAATTAATGTAATATTGGATTTCTTCCTGATCAAGCAATTAAATTATCCTTACATATATTTTCTTAGTTTGAGTTGGAAATGATCAAATTTGTCCCAAGATACATCCATGACAACTAACTTCACAATACTCAGACTAGGCACCATTACACAACATTGACTAAATATCTATCTACTAATTCAAGAAATTTTTTATAATTCTTACTTTATGACTCTCTATGCTAGCGATTCCCTCTATCATTCACCTATCTGTTAATCTCAAAACACTAAAAAAAAAGAAAATTAGCCAAAATGAAATATTCGTATGGGAATTTAATCATTTACCATAGTAAATTTTAGTAACTAATGTGAAATAGTGAGTCATGCAAACTAGCTAACAGAGAGAAAGCTTAAGAAAATGGAAACACTGTTATAAGAATTTCTTTAAAAGATTGAAGGAAGGAGATGACAATTATTGTACCTATAATCACTTATTCTTCTTCAATCTAACTATGGAGTCTTTTTGAATCCTTCACTCAACACCCACTATCTAGCAGCAATGGATTCTCCTAAGTTGAATTGGAATGGACTCCCATCGAATTCTCCATTGCTTAACTCCTCTTCCTGGTAGAAACCAAAACTCATGTCTCTCTCTTCATAGTCATTAATCCCATAATATTCACAGTGTATGCATTGTTGTATTTAATGTATCCTCCTCCCCCTATCCTTCATATGAAGACCTCTTAAATTCCATTTCTATCCATTCCCCCCGTCTATGCTATATAAATGCCCCCTTCAATTGCACCCCAATTAATTATGAACTTATAGAAATGTTAGAAGATTAGAATTAATTCTATAAGCTCAAAATTAATTGGGGTGCAATATTATATAATATGTTGTAGAAGCCATAGCTTGCTTTAAAAAATAGAGAGAAAAATCAAAGGTAACAAGAGTTCCACAACTTTGCAAATAGATAAACAAAAGTATACAAATGCAAATGAACAAGGATTTCGTCAAGGGTTTTAGATTATGTTTATTAAAATAAAAATATGGCCAAGATAATTGTGTTTTCTGTCATTTTTTTGCTGCTTTCCCCACTCCTCCAAACTCTTCCTCGCATGTATTCAACTTTCACTTCTCCAATTTGGTGAGCTGTAGCTTGTAAATAAGGTTTCAACGAGGGTTTTAGAGTATGTTTATTAAAATGAAAATTACAGAAAGATCCTAATAAGAAAATAAACCATAGATACACTTGCAGGGGTTTCTTGTAGTAGAAATGGGATTAATTTCTTTTCACCTTTCATAGTAAAAGAAAGCTAAAATAATAATAATAATAATATAATAAAACAAATTATATGTTGAATCATGTTGACAACTTGCTACCATATATCATGATCAGGTTATACAAATTTCTTTGAGCAAGAAAATGACTTCTACTAATCACCAACACTCCATAATGGCTATCCTATGCTGAAGGAATTCCTTCTATGAACAAGGCAACTTGTATTGCATATCAATGGCTATCTTACATCTATAGCAATGCAAGACAATTAAATAAATCTCTGTTGTTCATCATTTTTTCTAACTGTTCTTTTGCCCCTTTTTGTTGTGTTCCTCGACACTGTTGGGCTACCATATAGCATGATCAGATTATACAAATTTCTTTGAGCAAGCAAATGACTTCTACCAATCGCCAACGCTCCATCATGGCTATCCTATGTCGAAGGAATTCCTTCTATGAACAAGGTAAATTGTATTGTGTATCAATGGCTATCTTGCGTCCATAGAAATGCAAGACAATTAAATAAATCTCTATTGTTCATCATTTTTTCTGACTGTTCTTTTGCCTCTTTTTGTTGTGTTCCTCACCACTATTGGGTTCTACTCCTCCAAACTCTTCCTCACTGGTACTCAACTTTCACTTCTCCAATTCGATGAGTTGCAACCTATAAATAAGGTTTCAATGAGGGTTTTAGAGTATGTTTATTAAAATGAAAAATTCCACGCCCCAATTCGCCCACCCTTTTTTGCCTGCTAAAAAAGATTTAAAAATGGAATTCAAAGTAAATAAATTACAATGCATATTATTAAATATATTATAATATTGTATAATATTAATAAAATTATTATCATATAATATAAATATTATATAATATTATATTATAATATTATATAATATACATATTATATTATAATATATTATATTATATAATATAATATTATAATATATTATATTATATAATATAATATTATAATATATAATATTATAATATATTACATTATATAATATTATATTATAATATTATATTTTATTATAATATAATATTATATTTTATTATAATATAATATTATATTTTATTATAATATTATATTATATTTTATTATAATATAATATTACATAATATAAATATTATATTATATTATATTATAATATTAAATATATTATATTGTATTGTAATAGTGAAATTGACCACAATTGCTCTTTGATACATTTGACATGCTAACACAACAGGAAAATCAAACTGGCTTCAAATCATAGTTAAAAACATTATTAATGATTCATTAACATAATTTGAGTAATAAAAGTTGAAGAATGTAAATGTTAAAAAAAATTATAAAATATTTGAAGGCCTTAAGACTACACCGAGTGGCAATGCCTTCCACACAATAGGTAATTTTTGGTGCACCAAGCAACCTAGGCAGCCAAATGGCCTGTTTAGGTAGAGGTCCCATGAGGGGGGCTTAAGCTCTATGGATTATGATCAAATTCGAAAGAAAAAAGAATAGAGGAGTAATAGTCATTTATTTAGTCATTTTTATTTGTCTAACCAATTATTTAGTTGTGATTTTACCCAGTGACCAAATTAGTCATTTATTTAGTCATTTATATTTGTGAATTGCAAAAAATTACTAGAATTTAGTCATTTTTAGTCACGTGACTAAAATTTTTAGTCACGTAGTCATTTATTTGCCAAATTCTACTAGTGTAATGAATGTTTTCTTAGATTGTATGGCCTAGATTTAGTGATGTGGGACTCATATGCCACCTTGGATGTATGGGTTCCACCTAAGTTTTGGGGCCCCGATTTGGATTTCATGTCAATCTAAGCATTTTTGAAAAAATGTTTCCCAAAGCCTAGCTTAATAGGACTCATATACCACTTCTAGCGTATGAGTCCCATGTGGCTTAAACTTAAATTAAATTCAAATTCTTGGCAGTATTTTATTCTCCTAGATCTGATGTCGCCTTGTAGTGTTGTGATTTCGAAGAATTTGGCATAAACAAGTATAAATACAAGTTTATTTCATTCATCTTCACCTAAGACTTTCATGAGAGCATTCCTAATAGAAAATTGGTGATTACAAGTGTTTACAAGAGCATCCAAGAGCATTCAAGAGCTGATTATCAAGTGTTTTGGAGTATTAATCAAGTATCAAGCATCATACATCATGTTTTTTTTTAGCTAACATTTGTGATGTAGGGTTTCATGATTCAAGCAATTTTCAAGTCAAGATCCATATCATTCAAGCAAGATTCAAAATCTACATACATTGGTGGTGCAGGAGCACCTTTGCATGATCATGTTTCCATTTTGGAAATTCATGAAAAGGGATCAAATTTTGTATCTTCACTTTGTAATAGGGTTAAATAAGTCATTTTAGGTCTTTATGAGGTCACTTGATTCAAAAAAATGTAAAAAATTTAAGAAATGCAAAAGTTATCAACAAACATTGACAAAATATGCAAAATTGTAAAGTTGCATAAAAGCAACATTTGGGAGATGAAGATTCATTTAGGTTGTAGGGTCAGTTAGAGGTAGTTATAAGGGGGAAATTCATGTGGTTTTTCCTTTAAAAGGATTTTTAATCGTTTGAAAATATGTGGGTGATTGAATGAATGATTTAGATCAATGAAAATATTGTTTTTAAGCATATTTCTATAGAAAAAACTCTACTTTCAGGCCATGTACGGGTTTGTACGGACTGGAAAGCATGCATAAATGGTTGTAAGTGAAAGTAACATCAATCACCTTCCATTCCTAATTTGTTTCATGCAATTTGGTTCTTTTTGGAGCAATAAATAGTCATTTTTCTATAAACAGTCAAAACCCTCTGTTAGGGTAACAATAAGGAATCAAAAATTTAGTTATCTTTCATTTGTGGATGAAATTTTCTGAAATTTGGTATCTAGCAAGGAAATGAAGTGTGCTAAAGGATTTTTCAAGGTGTAGATACATTGTATGGAGTTTTTTGCATGTACATCAAGGCCCTAGCTCTATTAAACTGTACAAAAAAGGTTCTTTTATCAGTTATGAAGGTTGTGTCCTAGGGTTGGTCAAAGGAAGCATGAACATGGACTATTTGTGAACTAATGAACATGGGAAAGTCAAATAACATATGTTTGAGGTGTTGGGACAATCAATTTGTATTGGGAGGTTGTACATCCAATAAGCCCTCTTTGGCTTGAGGCATTATTAGGCTTAGAAACAATCTGCAATGGCAAGTTTGATCAGTGTGTTGCAAAGAAACCTCATTCCAATTTAAGATATGTTTAGTCAAGCATGATGGGTATCTAAAAAATGTAATTTTTTTGGGAATATAATGTGTAGTTTGAAAGAAACTCCCTGACATTCCTTAAGTCATACCTACAAGCAATGGGATCAGATAACAAAGGAAACACTATTAGAATAGAGAGCCTAAACCCCTAGGGTGTAAAAATAGTTTTTACATATTTCTTTAAGCCTACTAAGGTTGTTCCAAGCACTAAATTAGGTGTTTGTACCTTGAAAATAAAATTAAGATATGTGGTTATGAAGTGTCATGATTGTATAAGTGAGGGCAGTCATGATAAAATGAATCATTTGGAAGAGGGTAGGCTTTGTAAGGACTTGAGATTGTTATTTTAACTCATGTGAGGTTGTTTCATGCATTGGATTGAATGGTTGTGTTTTAAACTCAAGTTTGTGTTTTGTGTAGCAAAAGTGCCATGGAAGTGTGTTGAGGACAAATTTTCATAAGTTGATGTCTTCTAAAATTTAGTTGATGGCTATCGATCATTTTTATGACTTCAAAGATGTTTGAATGTTATAGAAAGTATTGGAACTCCACATTGTATGTTGAATGTCTGAATTCAAGAGGTTTTCTAAGAAGAAAATGAAATTGTGCCGAGTAAATAGATTGGAATGTTTGAGTTTGATTGAATGAGATTTAGTAAGTTTTTTTTCTTCCTTTGTATTGCATCAAATGGTATCCAAGCTCAGCAAAAGGTTTGTGCTGAGAAATAATTTGGTTTTGGTATTGTGGTTTTGTAGTTGTGTGTGTGTGGTTGCAGGTTCAGAAGGTAACCTAGTAGCTGCCATTGAGAAGGTAGAGAGAAAAGTTTGAAAAGTGAGTGAGTTGAAACAAGGAGCAACTTTCTTGGTGACCATCTTGAAGATGGAGATTCTGAGGAGTTTTTCAGGCAGAGGAAGAGAGGAAGAAGAGAAAAAGATAAGAAAATATGGATAAGGAGATAGCTGATTTGAAGCAAGAGTTGAGAATATTTGAGAAAGAGTTCCAGGAGTCTATGTAGAAGATGGAGTAGATGATAAAGGAGATGACAAGTTGGCACATGAAGGTAAACAAGAAGGTTTCATGTCCTATAAAAAAGATAGTCAATAGAAGGAAGAGAATGAAGGTAAAAGAGAAGGAAGTCTTTGAGGATGCTGAAGAAAGATTCTCAAATGAAGAAGAAGATGTTACAGAAGTTTCCAAGCATGAAGATATGACAAAGGACCCAATTCTTGAAGTTGAAGAAATTGAAGGAATTATCATGAATGAGTTGATCTTGGAGGTTTGAAAGGAATTGAAAAGTGATGGAGGTATTATGGTAGAAAAAAAAATCCATTTCATTGTGTTACTAATCTTTTGGACAAGGAACAAGTTGCAGGTCAAAGGACAGAGGGAGAAACAAGATATTGAGATGAATCAAAGCATGATAATTCTGATTGCAGAGGGAGAGCAGGATAGACAACTAATTTGCATGGAAAAATTCAAACCCAAGGTGAAAATGAAGGTGATAAGAAAAAAATCAGTGGCATAGCATATCAAGAAAGCAATTTTGTTGGCAACATCAACTTCAAGTGGACTTGAAATATTTTTGGTCGGGAGTATGGTGTAGGAGCACCTTTGCATGATCATGTTTCCATTTTGGAGATTCATGAAAAAGAATCAAATTTTGTATCTTCACTTTTTAATAGGGTTAAATAAGTCATTTTAGGTCTTTATGAGGTCACTTGATTCAAAAAAATGTAAAAAATGTAAGAAATGCAAAAGTTGTCCACAAACATTGACAAAATATGCAACATTGTAAAATTGTATAAAAGCAACATTTGGGAGATGAAGATTCATTTAGGTTGTAGGGTCGGTTAGAGGTAGTTAGAAGGTGGAAATTCATGTGGTTTTTCCTTTAAAAAGATTTGTAATCGTTTGAAACTATGTGGGTGATTGAATGAATGATTTAGATCAATGAAAATACTATTTTTAAGCATATTTCTACAAAAAAACTCTATTGTCAGGCCATGTACGGGTTTGTATAGATAGGAAAGCAAGCATAAATGGTATTAAGTGAAAGTAACATCAATCACCTTCCATTCCTAATTTGTTTCATGCAATTTGGTTCTTTTTGGAGCAAGAAATAGTCATTTTGCTATAAACAGTCAAAACCCTCTGTTAGGGTAACAGTAAGGAATCAAAAATTTAGTTCTCTTTCATTTGTGGATGAAATCTTCTAAAATTTGGTATATAGCAAGGAAATGAAGTGTGCTAAAGGATTTTTCAAGGTGTAGAGGCATTGTATGGAGTTTTATGCATGTACATCAAGGCCCTATCTCTGTTAAATTGTAAAAAAATAGGGTTCTTTTCTCAGTTATGAAGGTTGTTTCCTAGGGTTGGTCAAAAGTAGCATGAACATGGACTATTTGTGAACTAATGAACATGGGAAAATAAAATAACATCTATTTGAGTTGTTGGGACAATGAGTTTGTATTGGGAAGTTATACATCCAATAAGCCCTCTTTGGCTTGAGGCCTAATTAGGCTTAGACATAGTCTATAATGACAAGTTTGATCAGTGTTTTGCAAAGAAACTTCATTCCAATTTAAGATATGTTTAGTCAAGCATGATGGGTATCTAAAAAATCTAATTTGTTTGGGAATATATGTAATACCCCTCTGTTTTGCTTTATGGCTGGATAGTGTGTCCTTGTTTGCTTTGATGTGCTTTTTGGTTATTGAGATACTTTATCATGTGTGTGTTATTTGATCACTATTTATAGAGCGATAGTCTATTTGTGTGATGTGATGTATCTTATCTGATGCTTTATTTGGCATGTTTTAATTGGTGTAATGATGATTAGTTATTGTAACATGTTATTGCATGAGATATTTGTTTATGATGGAATTGTCAGTCTATGATGAGTGTATTGGTGAAGGGGACGATATCGCATCACTCGCTTGCGAGTGCCCTATGATTCCACAATTTTCTCTTCACGGTGTGTTTTATTATGTTATATATATGCATGTTCGATATACTCTTTGTTCACAGGTTGACAGGTACAGGACATCGACTCCACCTAGTTTCACAGGGTTGAGCATGTTCATTGACCAACGATATTCGATTGGGAGATAGTAGCTAGGTTTTTCATGCCAAATCATCACCCTAGTCATAGTGTGTCGTTGGGTTTTAGTCGGGTTAAGTTGCTTCTTTGTTGTTCATCTCTCCTTGATTTATTTAATTTCAAGTCAAGAAAAAGGTAAATAAATGGCTTTTTTGTTTAGTTTGTTTATTAAATAAATCTAGTTGTAGTGTTGGAAATGTTACGTAATTTATTAATTAATTTAATTTAATTAATAAAATAATCTAATCAGGAATTAGATTTATTTTATTGATTATTTAAATTAATTGTGTGGAATTAAATCAATTTATTCATGTTGGAAATTATAATGGTTAAATTCTTTTCAATTGAATTTTTTTTTTAAAAAGTGTTAAAGTTTTTGGAAAAGAAGATTTTAAAAGTTAAATTATTTTGGAAATGAAAATGTTTAAAAGCATTCAAATTCATTTGAAATAGAAATTTAAAAAAATGAAATAAAGAAATAAAGTCATGTTGAAAGAAAATTATTTTTTAGTTTTAAATTTCAAAAAAAAAAAATCTCCAAAATAGAAAGAGGAGCAATAACTATGGTGGATAGGATATTTTAGGGTATATTGACCAAATTTGGGGAAAAATGGAGGAAGTTTTTCATTCTTAAAAATTTGGCTGTGAAAAAAAAGGAAAGGGAGTTCTTGAGGTTTGTTGATGCATTTTGAATTTTGGGAGAGGATTTTGGAAAAGCTTTGGAAAATCTTCTTGCAAGGAAGCTCAACTATCTTCTTCAAACTCTTCTTCAAGCTTCAGATCATAGGTTTTCCTTGTTTATTGGTTTAGAAATTTGCATTTTCAATTTAAAAATTTGTTGCAACATTTATTTGAAAACCCTGTTTAAATTTTGAAGAAATTTAGATTTGTTGTTGAAAAACAAAGCTTGCAACAAAAAATTTCAATTTCAACAATAGAAAAATGGAAAGAAAGCAAAATGAAATTTGAAAACCTCTATTTTGGATTTGAAATAGTTCATATCAAAATTGAAATTTAAACCAAAAAATTGTGTTGATAAATTAGTTTTATTGCAAAAAAAAATTTGAGAAGTTGCACAATTTGTCTGTAAATGGGAATTTTAGGTATATATTTATACATATATATGTATATATATATATATATTATTTATATATATATATATATATACAAACATATATTATAAATATGTTTTGAACATTCTGGAAAATTTTATTTTGAAAAAGTTCTACACAAAAAATCTTCTGTGCAAAACAAGGGAGGGGGTTTTATTGTTTTTCAAATAAATTTTAAATGAAAAAATAAAAATAAAAATTGTATGGTTTTGGGGAGGCCATAGCCCTAGCTGCACACAGCCACCCCATGGAGGGGCGTTGTTGTGGCAATGCTCACCACAGCCTGTGGGGAAGGCACTGCCACAAGCAGCGCCGACCTCCATAGGGGAGGTTGGGTGCACCTTGTGGTTGCATCCCCTCTCCCTATGGGGGCCCGTGGGGCCAGGGATTAAAGTCATTTTTTTTAAATTGTTTTTAAATTTCATTTATTTATTTATTATTATTATTTTATATTATATATATTATATATTATAATATTTATATATTATATATATAAATAATATATAATTATAATTTAAATAAATATTTTATTTTATTATTTAAATATATATATTATATATATAATATAAAAATGTTTTTTTTTTAAATATATATATATATATTTAAATAATATTTCAATATTTCAATATATGGATTTTATTTGAATTTTTATTTGGAAAAATATTTGAGTTATTTTAATGAGTCAGAAGTTAAATTGAAAATATAAATTACATATTTAAATATAATCAATTTGAGATTATTTTATTGACTCAGTTATTAATTTTGTAATGATTTTACTGTAACACAATTGATTTTGATCTTTTTGTGTAATTAAGGAAACTGGATGATGTGCACATGGTTAAATAGATGGATATTTAAATGTGTGAAATAGATATTAAATTTACGTAGAAATGTTTTCTTATTTAAATGAATATTTAATTAATAGAGATGTATACGTTCAAATATTTATTTTATAATGAAATGATTTCTATGGGGAAATGAGTTTTTTTTTGTGTTAAAATATTATTAGCAAACTGAAGTAAACCTGTTGATTTAAATTTATTATTGCTAGTCAAATGTACGAGTAGTTATTTAATAAGGGAATGCTTTTAGAGGAAATAGTTATTCGTTTTAGATGAAATGAAATGTTTAAGAGAGTGATTTTTATTTATAGTTCTTGTTAGTTGCAAATGAATGAACGATAAGATTAGTTATTTTCATGAAATGTATAATTGAGGAATTTAAAATATTGTGTTCATAGTCAAGTTATTGATTTTGTTTTAAAATAATATATTTGAAGGGACAAATCTTGGATGTAAATGTAAGGTATTTAATAGCGGGATTAATTGACTTTAAAATAATTTATTTTGCAAAGGACCAATAGTTATTTTTAAATGATAGGTTATGGATCATAGAAGTAAATGTTATTATCATTTAAGAGCAATTAGGGAATTAAATATCTAGTTAAAGTTTATCTTTTGTCTAAAAGAGACGTTATTAAATCAATTTTATTATTAGGCAATAAATTACTGAATGTTAATGAAGGAAGTGGATTTAGGAAATCCAAATATAGATTTAATTCCTGTTTTATCGCCCTTCTTGAATGTACTCTTCTTCTATTTTCACTTTGGGGAAGTTGATTAGAAGGGTTGTTAAGTCTTCTAGAAAGGGTTTAACTTTTGGGGTTGTTGTATTATGTTAGTCAACCATTGTATTGCCTTGGGTAGGGCGTATAGTTGTATCATGTTGTTTTACCCAATTTTTACGAACGGGGATGGTTTGTGTCTCCTTTGTATTAGGAGTGGTTTATGTGGTTTGTGCCCCCTTGGATTAGAAATGGGTTATGTGATTGGGTGATCCCACAATAATGGGTTATAGTTTTTGGCCAAATTTCACATTAAAATCAGGATTTTTCACCAGATATTCACTTTCTTACACCTATAGCAGTTAAACCATTAAGAATTTGAAGATGAATCAAACTAGTTATTTGTTAGATATTTTGTGTAGATTCTAATTATATTTTTTTCAAAAAGATAAAAAATAAATTATGAATCATTGTATGTAATTTTTAATAACTTGTTTTTTCTAGTAATCAACATTTTTAAAAAGTGATGTTTACTTCGGACTGCATAACTTTTTTTATAGACAAGATACAATTCTAATTTTTTTAAATACAAAATTTTAACACCAATATCTAGGGCATGGATATTTTTTCATATTTTTTTGTTGCATAATTTTCCAAGTCAGAGTAATTATAGTTTGGACAGAGGTGTACTTCGGCCCCCATAAATTTTTTTCTATTTATTTGAATTAACTTATTCTTTTTTTGTTGGAATAAGGACATCAATACCTAGTGCACATGTATTTTTTAGAATTTTTTTTCTCTATTTTTCTATTTTTTTGTATGTGTGAAACAAAGAACTTAATGTTCATTGAAAATCCTACATTCACATGAAATAAAAAATAAATATAATAATCAAACTAAACACATTTTAATTTATACTTTGTTGGAAGCTTATAATAAGGGCTACATGATTACAAAACATAAATTTTAAATGAATTAATTTGATCACCCAAAAGGTAAATCAAAAGTGGTTTTTTATTAGCATTTTGATAGGTGTAGAGGAGACTCAATTATAGGTATGGTTTAAATCCAACAAGGTTCTATCCAAGGGGGTTTGATCTAAGGGGGTTTTATCAATCCCTCTTTAATTTAAACTATTTAAATGGAACTTTTAAAGTCTTAAATCATTGTATTTTCTAAAAATATGTGATTTCAAGAAAAACAATAGGATGTCCCAAAAAGTGTAACCCATTATTGTGGCGACACCCGATTCATGCCTCCTTTGGAAGGAGTGGATTATGTGTTTTGTTGCCTCCAGTGTTTGGAGAGTGGTTTGACTTGTGTTGTCTCCAGAGTTTGGAGTGATTTTTCATGATGTGTTCCTCCTAGAGTTGGAGTGGTTTTATCTTGTTGGTATGCACTTTGGATTCCCTTGGTGATTGGTTTGTATGTGTTGTCAAGTAGAAGAGTGGCTTTTGTTAGGTGCCAGAGCCCAAAGAGGTAAACTAGGAAACTTTCAGAGGTGGTTTAATCAAGTGATAACTAAAACAATATGCTTAGAAGTTTAGATAGTGTTTTTCACATTAATCAAGATAATTTAGCCTCACTCATAGATGCAAGTGCTCGTATAGGTTTGGGATGAGTGGGAAGGCCTGGAATGACAAGGTCATCTATCTTGTCTTTACGAGAGGTATTTGATTCCGCATGAGTGAGTATGGGTGTAACACCTCTCTAACTTCAGCCTGGGTAAGGTAGCATTCAGATTTTGATTTGATATTCTAATTGTTAAGTGTTGTTATAACAAGATTAGACATTGATGATTATGGACAAGTATATCATGGTTAGTTATTATTTTTGGATTACAAGCTTATATGGTTATATATTATTATCATTGATTAAGTATGATTATGGACAGGAAAGGGATAATGCTGTAACATTCATATTCAAGAGGCTTACGATATCACGACTCCCTTCTTGATGATTGATGTTGCTTTGGACTATATGTATATGCACATGTACTTTGACGTGTAATTGGAAATGATGCAGGCACTGAGTATCAACTCCGCCTGGATCCACAGGCATGAGCGTACTCCTATTCCCCGATGGTGGTTACCGGAGGTAGTCACAGGCCAAATTTTCCCTATCCTAGCCCACTGTACCCTATTAGGGTAGTATTTCCTTGTTGATGTCTTTCGTCTGGTTACCTAACGGTAACTTCTAGAGCACCTTTCCGCTGTAAGTTCTGGCACACCTTTCTATTGTTTGTGGGTTACCAGTATGTCATTGTTATGGTTTTCGTGAATCTTTTATATGGCTATTTATTTTGGTTGTCGATGTTATGATGCATTTTTGTTGGCATCTTTCATGATTTTATTGATCATTTGAGAGAATGATATATTTCATTCAAAAATTCTAAATGATTTTAATAAATTTTACTTGAGAGCTTCAATAGCTAATTTTATCAAATGCCTTCTTTGATTTTATTAATCCTTTGGGGAGCTTTGTGTATTTGGGCGATTGGATTTAAATCACTACTTTTATTTGAAATAGAGTATTTTGGTGATTTTAATTAATTTATTGGAGATAATTAATAGCTTTCCTAATAAATGATTTATTTCATATCATTTCAGGGGGTCGAGTTTAGTTAATAGAAAAGGTATAAAGGGACAACCTTTCTTGGATTTGGGGACTTTTGACTTTTATTCATTTTTTTGTTTTGGAAAAAAAAAAGAAAAAAAGGAAATTTTCAGCTTTGGAGGAGGAGGAAAACCCCGGGATTGGGCAGCAGATTTGGGGAAATATTGTGGAGTTTTGTTGAGAAGTTTTGGTGGGCATCTACTGGTGGAGTTTTGCATGCCATTTCTTGCTTGCTGCCCCAGTTTGGATTGCAACCATGCTTTACAATTAGACTACTCCTTCATTTTTGTTTTGGAGCAAATTGAGGTATTTTTTTTGTTATCCTTCATTCTTGTATGGCTGGAAATTGGGCATTTGCTCATGTTCTCTTGTGGCTATGAATTTTCTGATCTGATTTATTTTAATTGTATGAAAATTAGAGGAACTCCTCTATTTCATTTTTGAATTGCATGAGGGTTTGAATGATGGATGTTTTAAATTCATTTTGCTGCCCTGTAGTATTTTGTATGGCATAATCTTGTCATTGCCAGCAATTATGAAATGGGTTGTTGAACAAAATTCGGTTCATGGTTCCTCCTTGTTCTTCATTTTTGAACAATTTTTTGAAAACATGTTTTTAATTGCTGCTCTTTATCCATTTGCTAAAAATAAAATTTAAGGGTGGATTTCATGTAGAATTGCTAAGATCTCAACTGGGTCTTTGGCAGATTTTAATTCTGGGCACTTTCATTTTTGCCCAAATTTGTGCCCTCTTTCGAAATGACATTTTTTATGCTACTCTTTAACCATTTGTTTTAAATGCAAAGTAAAGTTATATTCTATGTAGTAACGCCCATAATTCAAATGGGTTGTTGTCTGATTTTTAATCCGGACACCTCCATATTTTCATGTTTTTCTTGTCCAACTTGGCAAAATGACATTTTCATAACATCTCATTTTCGGTTCTCAACTCAAAAATCAAAGGTGAATTCCAACTTGAAACATCAAAATATGAACTGGGTCGGGCGTAGAATTCTAATCTGGAACTTGAAATTTTATGTAAATTTTATGCCTCTTCTTCATGTTGAATTCCAATTGTTAAACGTCTTCTTACAACAATGTTTGCTTGGCTATGTTAAATGACCTTATGATGTTTTTAGTGGCTTTTCATGGATTCAAATTTGTTTTGGATTCCTCATTTGGATAAACGAGAAGGCCTATCTGTCTGCAGGGCGTTGAGTTATCCGTCTATAGGGCGTTGATTCAGGCATGTTTGAGTTTTACTCCTTCGTAGGAGAGATGTATCTGATTCCATGTGGTGCCATTCCTTCAAGAACACATGATGAAATTTCACACAGTCTGCACTTTTGTACCTATACCTCTGTAGTCATGACTTGTACCCGACATACATCATTGTATGAGCATCTGCTTGTGATATTAGCATAACACGTTGTATTCCATGTTTGCTCCTTGTCTGGCTTGAGTGTTGGCCATTTGTTACCCTTACCTTGTTTGTTGCTTGGGCCTCATGACTACCTCCGAGCATGGTGGGGTGGCCTCTTTTGAGTCCACATGGTAGAGAGGCATTGCCACCGCCATTGGGGACCGGCGTACAGGTTATTGGAGCGCCAGTTGGAAGTGTTCCCTCTTGATCATGATATATTAGATGATGTTTCTTATTCTTGGTTATGCCTTTATATCTATGTGCATTCATTTTGTATATTGTACTCTCTTGAGAGAAAAGATGTAAACTTATAAATTAATGAGAAGAAATGTGATGATTTCCATTTAGTTTACAAGTTTTGATGTTGGTATCAGACTTGCTTGTAATTTGATGTTCATAGTGGCTTTTCCCTCTCAACTTTTCTTTTAAAAAATTTGAGTTTTGGTTGTATTTTACCTTCTTGTTATAGGCTACAAAGGTTCCACAGCATCGCCATCCTTTGTTAATGCCTTGTGTTGTGGTTGCAAAAGTTCTGGAGCATCGCCGCCTTTTGTTAATGTCCTGTGTTGCGACTGTACAAGTTCCAGAGCATCGCCGCTTTCTACATTTTGGTCTTTGTTGTTGCTATCCAAGTTCCGAAGTAGCGTTACAATTCACGGAGTAATGCTGCAGAAGCTCCAGAGCAATGTTGTTCAAGTTCTAGAGTAGTGCTGTCAAAGGTTCTGGCACCGAGCTAGGAAGCTCCAACGCCGAGCTGGGAAGGTTCCAGAGTAGCGCTGTAAGTTCCAGAGCAGCTCTGCAAGTTCCGGAGCAACGCTGCTAAGGTTTTGGAGCATCTTCCTTGGAGCTCATATATTTGTTCTCTTTGGATTTTTTTCTCTGGAGGGTGGTTTAGTCCTCTCCTTGGGGTTATGTTCAGCCATGCTTGGCTATGTTTGTGATTGTTATATCGTATTGCAACCTATTTTTTGTGTAAGTTATTCTTTATGTTTTAAAAATATATATATCTTGTCCTCTTTCAGCTCTTACCCTTCAGGGTTGCATAGGGGGATGTTACAATGGGTGTCGAGATTCGGTTGAGGTGACCAGGACAACCCATAGTGGGGGCTGGAGCCTATGAAGATTCCCAAATGATATCCCATGTCGAGCTATGTGATGACACTCTTTCTACGACAACAGTTGGTACGTGATTTTGTGTGTATGGTTTCTTAACATACTCGATCTGTTTTATTTCTAGAAGCAATGTGACTTATGTTAGTGATGTTAGAGTTGTACTTGTGTTATTCTTATGGTTGTATGGTTCATGTGATTGGTTGTGTCAGTGTGAGTTAGCCTGTGTCTAGAGGTTGATGGTCTTGTATAGGATTCCTTGTTACTATCTCCTAGCATGGGGGGTGAGCCTTTAGGTATCACATGGTTGGGTGGAACATGCACCTTAATCCATTGGGTCTTCTTCTTGTTCGTTTGGATGAGATTTCCAGTTGGAGAGCTCGTGGGATCCAGTTTCTTTTCATGCTTTATTCATTTTAGTTGTTATTGTAATTTTATTACCCCTCATTTGTATCGAGGTGGAATTATGTAATATGTAATCATGCTTATTGTATTTACCTCATTCGGGGAATGAGATTTGTAATCTAATTGTTGAATTATCATTATTTGGAAACATGTGGTATCTCTTTTGCTTTGATGTAATTTATCATGTTTGGAATATATGCATTTCATAATTCATTAAGTAATTAAATGTATGGTTTCTATTCATGTTTCTTATTTGGGTTTTAAAGTAATCTCAGTCTCGTAACCTTAGAGGTTGTTGGCAATGGGTAGTGAACTTGCATGTTAATTTAACTTAAACAAAAAAAAAATAGTATGTTTGAGTAGATAATTGCAACTTCCTCTAGGGTTGCGTGGCAGGGCATTACAATATAATGTGTAGTTTGAAAGAAACGCCCTGACAATCCTTAAGGCATACCTACAAGCAATGGGATCAACTAATAAAGGAAACACTGTCATCATAGAGAGCCTAAATCCATAGGGTGTAAAAAGAGTTTTTACATGTTTCTTTAAGCCTACTAAGGTTGTTCCAAGCACTGAATTAGGTGTTTGTACCTTGAAAAGAAAATTAAGATTTGTGGTTATGAAGTGCCATGATTGTATAAGTGAGGGAAGTCATGATAAAATGAATCATTTGGAAGAGGGAAGGCTTTGTAAGGACTTGAGATTGTTATTTTGACTCATGTGAGGTTGTTTCATGCATTGGATTGAATGGTTGTGCTTTAAACTCAAGTTTGTGTTTTGTGTAGCAAAAGTGCCATGGAAGTGTATTGAGGATAGTTTGTCATAAGTTGATGTCTTATGAAATTTAGTTGATGGCTATCAATCATTTTTAAGACTTCTAAGATGTTTGAATGTTATAGAAAGTATTGGAACTCCACATTGTATGTTGAATGCCTGAATTCAAGAGGTTTTGTGAGAAGAAAATGAAATTGTGGTGAGTAAATAGATTGGAATGTTTGAGTATGATTGAATGAGATTTAGTAAGTTGTTTTTCTTCCTCTGTATTGCATCAATTGGAGCCATCTCATGCATGTTTGCAACACTTTATTCCTAGGGTTTGGTGAATTACAACATTACATTTTGTTCATTCATCATTCCTCCTTTACATTTGATTTCATTACAAGGTTTGATTACCAAAACACGGTTTGACCAAGGAAAACCCCTTTCTACTAGCAATACAACATTTTTCACTCTCTTTAGTGTGTGATTTACAAATCTAGGTTGAAGACATATTGAAGAGCAAGATTGGAAAGAAGTTGTCAAATTTGCAAAGTTGTCCAAGTTATCACCTTGTTTAGAAGATCACTAAAAGGCATCTACATAGTAGAATTTGAAATTTTAGATCTTGAAATCAGGTTAAGAAGATAGAGTAGATATTGAAGAGAAAATTCAGACAGGTTGATCCTCCGAAAAGGCTAAGCAGGAATGATATGCCACTTCTGGCATATGAGTACTAGTCTTGTGATTTTTCTAGTTTTGAAGTGTTCAAGACTTGTCTCTACCAGATTTATGTTCCTACCCAAAAACCCTAATCTGGGACTAAATCACCCAGCATGGCATATGAGTCCCAGTGTGCATTAAATTCATCGTTTTCAACATTTCAAGTCTTCATTCAAGCTATGATAGGTTTCCAAGTGCCCCTCTTTGCTTCTCTAGCTTTCTATTATGTTTTGCATTCATTTCTAGGTCATTTAGTGAAGCTTTACACATAATTAGGTTTTTTCATTAGATCTTGTTTGTTACTAGTCTTTCCAAGCCCTAGCTTGGTGGTAAACCCCTCTTTAGTCATTAATCATACCCTAAGACAAACTTTATTATATCTCTCTCCCTCGTTCCATCCTTGGATTGAGATCTCTAGGGTTTCCTTGAGTGAAACTAAGTGAAATAGGTCTAGTGCTCCATCTCCCAAAAGATTTAGAGAGCATATCCCCAAAACCCTATTTTCTAGGTTTCATACTTTATACAACAGCATTGGCCCATGCTCTCGCAACATTGTTGGATCAGCAAGACAAAAGTGGTAAAGAACATATTTTTTATTACATTAGTTGAACTCTAATTAATTACAAGACACGATATACAATAATAGAAAAGAATGTTTGGCTCTTGTATTCGCTACTAGTAAATTGAGACATTACTTACTGAATTCTGAAATCCATGTGATGATGAAATTCGATCCTTTAAAACAACTTTTTTGCTAAAATAGATTTATTGAGACATTTAGCTAAGTGGGTTACACTGTTAATTGATTTTGACCTTAAATTTTTCTCTCAAAAGGAAATTAAAGGACAAGCTTTGACTGACCAATTAGATGATGCTCTCTCTCCCCTAGCATTACCCAATATTGATTTGAATTCCCTAATGATAATGTGTTGACAAATGAAACTAATACGTGGGAGTTATATTTTAATGGCTCTGGCATAGGGGTTATACTAATCCCACTTGTAGGAAAGCCTATTCCCTTGTCTTACTGTGTAAAATTCCTATGCATAAACAACACAGCAGAGTATGAAGCTTTAATCACTGGACTACACGTCGCTTTAACTCTGGGAGCTCAAAGTATTAAGATATTCAATGATTTGCAATTAGTCATTAAGCAAATAAAAAGATCGTATCAAGCCAAGCAAGAAAAATTATCAAAATGTAAGGATCTCACAATGACTCTCTTAGATAGCTTTGACTCATATACCATTGATAACATCCCACGAAAAGATAATCGACATGCATATGCAATGGTAAGTGTGGATTCCCTTATATCTCAAGATCCTTTAAAATATTTCACATTCATTGTCCATACAATTTTGCAACCATCAATAGAATATAAGGTCAAATAAGTGTTATCAACCACCATGGAAAGCTCTAGCGAATGATATATATCAATATTTAATTATTTGAAATAATGTACCTTTCATAAGCTGACAACTAAGAATACTTGAGCCCGTCTATGAAAACTTTTGTCTAGATATATAATCCTTGCAAACATTCTATATAGAAGTTCCTTTTATGGTCTTTTGCTTAGATTCCTTAAACAATTTGAAATCCCTATAGCACTTGTAGAAGCACATACAGGTTCTTGTGGAGGCCATTTTGGAGGAAGATCATTAGTTCAAAAGTTAATCCACATAGGATACTATTGGAGGCATATGGAACAAGATTGCTTTAAATATGTTAAGAAATGTCACAAATGTCGAGAACATAGAAATTTGATTAACACTCCTACTTTTAAGCTCCGTTCCCAAGTTCCTATTTTTCCATTCTTGGCGTGGGGTCTAGATCTTATTGGAAAAATATCACCACCTTCTTTCATTGGACATACATTTATAATTACTACAACAAATTATTTCACAAAATGGGTAGAAGTCGTTCCCCTTTGTTCAACAACTGCTAATGTAATATGTCATTTCATATTGGAACACATTATTTCTCACTTTAGAATACCTTCTATGTTGGTTTTAGACAATATGACACAATTTAAAAATAATGACATGAAGAAGTTCTTAGAGACATTTAACATCCGACATCATTTTTAAACACCCTACTATCCACAATCTAATGGTCAAGCTGAATCAAATAGTAAAACCCTTGAGAAAATATTAAGGAAGACAATAAGGAAACAAAATAAGAATTACCACATGCAATTAACATATGTGTTATGGGCTTATAGTACTAGCATTAGAACATCAATTTGAAATACTCCTTATAATATCGTTTATGGTACCAAAGCAATGATACCCTTGGAGTTAGAGATTCCTTCATTGAGAATCGCTCTTCAAGGACTTATTGATGATAATACTTATAAAGAATAATGAGTACATCAGCTTGAGATGCTTGATGAATAGCGTAATAACTCTCTTGAACATCTCCAAGCTTACTCTAGAAAATTTCAATGTAGTTACAATGATCAGGTCATCCTTTGTTCATTTAATAAAGGTGATTTGGTGTTATTTGAGAATCAATGTAATGTGAATGCTACCCCAATTGAAAAAGGAAAATTCAGCCCTAATTGGTTAGAACCTTACATAATTGATGAAAGTTATAGGTCTAGTGCATGCACGTTAACAGAAATGGATGGTACACCTCTTAAGGAGCCTATTAATGTCGTACATTTGTGCTGGTACTATTTCTAACCTTCTTGAATAGTGTGGACAATGAAGCAGTGGTGTTAGATTTAATAGATAGTACACTATTTTCTCTCACATTGCTTAGTTCTTGACAAACAATCATTTGTCTATCTTGAATATTAAGGTAATTATTCAAATTAGCTTTGGATTATTACTTTAGGTTTCATACTATTTAAGTTTACTTTATATGTTGTGTTAGATTAGGTCCTTATCTGTATTTGGTGTTCTACAATTAGATCATATGTGCATTTAATTTAGCATAACATACTCAATCATAATGTTGCATGTAAAAGAAAACTAAGATAGTTTTAATTAGATCACATAAAACATGTTAGATCATGAAGATATTTATTAAATAGTTTCACAAAGATTATTTCATAAATCATGTTGCCATCTAACTTAAACACATAAACATAATCAACCAAACATAAATTCTCATATATGTATAAGAAAGTTTTAAGTACATATCATCAAATATACAAAGATACTATGGAATATGACTACCAGATCCCTTGAGACCTAGTGATTGCCTCTATTGAGAGATGGTAATATGTGCTAATGATCTTCCCATGGATCCTAGTGCATCCTATAGGCCCTATACTTGCTTGACATCCCTAGCCTATCGTACAATGGCCTCTATGTTTTTTCAATCTATGTGGCCTCTCTCCAACTATAGCCTAACAACCTCTCCACATAGTCTCTTGAGCTCTATTGGATCTCATGATGATCGAAGCTCATTGTAGGTAGCTTGCAATGCTGATAGCTCACCCATAGCTTGTTTGGAATGCTTGGTAGTGCTCTCGTATGATCCTCTCAACATTGTGAAAGGATCAAATAGCTTTGGATGTTGCTCCATGATGGGTGGGGGAATGTAGTCTATGGTGATAGCCTCATCTGCAAGAGAAGGAGGAATTATCTTTACAACTACCTGTTGGTAGAGATACTGAAGCTCTGTCACAGACCCTGCAAGATGGAAATCATAAGGATAATCAATACACATCATGATGTATATATATAAATGAAAAGAAAGAACATGAGCATAATTATAAAAGCATAAGCATAATCATAAATAATGTGTCATCACCTAGGTCTCCAACCTACTGTGTAAAAATAGCCCCATCCTATGTAGGAGGTATTGAAGATCCATTGCCCACTCCATGCTCATGACTGTTGGCATGTGCTACAGTTGTTGACTGCGATTTGTTCACCTAGGTGGGAACCGAATCTTTCCACTAGTGGGTAACTAGACCCTCCTTTTTTGTATGACTGCCCTCACTCATCAGCTAGCTCTTGTCATCTTCATCCTCCTCCTCATCATAGTCTAATTTTCCTGCTCATAATCCTCCTCTACCTCATCCACAAACAAATCTACAACCTTGATCTTTGCGCCTATCTCCTCGTCATCATCCTTGTGATCGATAGGAAAAAATGGAGTTGGTCGTGTTGTGTACCACCACTCATATGCATCTATAGCACCCACATCATCAACATCAAAGTCTTAGGGGTAAGAGTATAGAGCTATATCACACTTTTGACCAACTTATCAACATAAGTGAATTTAAGAATTTCTAACTAAAAACAAATTTTGGCCAAACATATGATCTAATATGATTCATTCTAGCTAAGTTAGATATTTCCACAACTTTTCCAGCTAAAATTGTTAGCTAAATGCATATGTAGCACCACTTTGAGTCCAATTTACCAAAAAAAAAAATTATTTGAAAAACTTGACATTCCAATAACTCCTACTCATATAAATAACATTATTTTTAAAATATAAAAAATACTCTTTTGTAGATCCATAAGTGTAGTTTTCACAAATATATATTTTAATAGTTTAATTATTATTTAGATTTAATTTTTTTATTTTTACTCAAAGTAGGTTATTAGCACAAATTATTAGGTTGATTACCATTCCAAGGAAAAATACTAAAACTTATTTTAAAAATTTGAAAAATATATGATGCGCTAGATAAAAGAATCACTATCAAGATGGTACATTTTTTTTCTATTTTAGATAATATTTAATATGAAAGTTGATGTCGAATGGAACAACCGTGTTTTAATACACACACATTTTAAAATTTATTTAAAAATATATATTTATCAAAATTAAAAAAAAAACATCCATACACTAAATTTTCAAGTTATAAATACACACAAAAGAATTGAAGGAAAAAAATAAAATTTACTATATAAAGGTTGACGTCTCATATAACCTCATTTTTCAGTCTCATATAACCTCATTTTTCAGCATTTTATCAACAACTAAATTATGGTGTTAATTTATTAAAAACTATTTTAAAATATTTTTTTTATTTTTTTCAGAAAATACAATCATAAAATATACTAAAAAATACACATTTTATCAGTTTACATCATTTCAAAATTTAAAAGATATATGCCACTTTTTAATGGTTCAAGTTTAAAAGTTGGATCAGTGTATGTCATTTCCTTTATAAAGTGTGACACAACTTTGTACTTTTACCCTGGGGGCATATTGAGATCCTCATCATTTAAATCACTACAAGCACTCTGTATTGATCGTCTGTAAAATGGTCATGTTGCTGGATGAACCTATACCTATCCAAACTGTCTCATGACACAATTGTAGTAGAAAGGTCTCACCACGTAGTCATGTCTCCCTAGTAAAAATCAATCCCTTTGTATCCTTGTCAACTAGTGGGTCTCATCTGGCCACTAAGTTATCAGCAAGTAAGGTCTCCATAAGATCTCCTCCTGATTAAGATGATCAAATCTAACTCTCCACTATAGTAAATCTTCATACTACCATGCTCGCCTAAGTTGATAGCTAAAGGAGCATTGGTATCCCAAGGTACATATAGAAGGAAATCTTATCGGTCAGGTACATGTGATATGCTATAAGAACCAAACCCATAATAGTGTACAATGGGCCATACTGTCCACCTCTCGATAAGCAAATTGCTCCAAATCATAATAGAGATGTGCTAGTATACTGCAACCCCAGGCAAAGATGGTCTTGTGATGCTCCATCTCTCATATCATGTGCACTAGTCCTCCATCTAGGTGTGCTCCCCAACCATCTAGGACTAGTACTAATCCTATAGTAAATATCATAGTTCACCTCAAGAGTGGCGACTGTGCACAGAGTAGCCACCTCATCTCAATATGTGGCCCCATGATCTCCCAAATCGGACCTCCAAGATAATACTATATATTTTCTCTCATCTCCTAGTACAATCAATTCTCTACAAAATGAATGGTCTCGTCTTAGATAGGAACCTAAAGAATGTGATGCACATCCTCAAGAGTGATAGTCATCTCACTGGCGGGTAAATGAAAGGTGCAAGTATCTGCATCCCACCTCTCTACTAGTGCCATCAGTATGGTATCTCATGGAAATCATGAGTTACTCCTAGTATATACCTATCACGTGTAATGTTTGTGTGTCCTCCTTTGACAACATTGTAACTAGGTCTCATAGGTGATAGAATAGCTTTCCATTGAGACATTGTCACGATCAAGGAGGAATCTAATAAAAAAGTAAAAAATCATTAATACGCATTTTAAAATCTTAAATTTATACATCAATAGTCAAAAAGTGTGCTAAATTGGTTCTAGGGTACTTTTCTAAGGGTCCTAGACACTTTATTCCTTATTTGGGACACTTTATGAAAAAGTGGGACACTTTGTGAAATAGTGGGATGCTTTGCAACTTTTTCCTCTAAGGTCCTAAATATATCTAGAAATACGTAAAACATAAAATAAATGCATGAAAATGAAGCTAAGGTCAAGAAAAATCCACTCACTATATGTTGTAGATCACCCCATTCCACCTCATTGGGTAGGCCCTTGAGTCTCAGAGGCACATATGGTCATATGCTCGGCATCATCAATCACTCTCCACCGAAGTCAAGCTACAAAAAGGTAAAAGAAAAAATGATCACAAATTACTTAAATTTTTACTCTTATATACTTTCAAATTAGTTTATTTACAGGTTAGGGTAAAAAGTTCCTTTTCATTCAAATTAGCATATTGAGGGCTAGAGAACTCCTTTTTTGATGAAGTGTGTTGTGTTGGATTTGTAATTCCACCTGCAGTCTCATCAAATGTCTATCATTATGTGTTATGGTACTTGGAAATACCCTATTGTATGACCTATAAAATTCAATGCAGTTAGACTACTACCTTGATTCCACCTTCATAAATCAAGAAGAATCAAGGGGGGGCATACATCTACCCTCAAATTTAATTTCTTGAAGAAGTTAGATAAGAAGATTTTTTAACGAATAATGAAGTGGTTTTGAGGGATACGGTTCCTAACATTGTGTTTTTGTAGCTAGCTACATTGGGGACTTCATTCTCCCATGCTTGTGAAAAAATCCATATGAGTATCCTTTTATGAAATACTTTAGCTTGCATATGCACATAGTGTCATACGGGTGCTAAAGTGGGGCCTAAATGTAGTGTAGAAAATTACACTCCCTTCTTGGAGATAGTATAATTTCACACCTATTTTTGACCTATTTTAAAACCCTTGCATTCATGATTCCTTAAATCATCATTAATAGGCCCCTAACACCCTTTATTTTAGATCCCAAGGCTTATTTCAACTAAAATCTTGAAAATTTTAACAAATACATTTAATTTTCTAACACCCCAACATTTTCTTACCCCAAAAAATAGGGTAGGACTCATACACCACCTTGGGCATATAAGTCCCCCTATATGTGACCCATACGCTACCTTGGGTTTATGAGTCCCATTTGGCCCCTTTTTACGGTTTTGAGTGGGACATTCAAGTTTTCAATTCAAATTTCACAAATATCAACATTTGGGATCTAATAAATAGTAAATTAGATGAAATGCCTATAAAACTAAGGTTTTGAATCATTATTTCACCTATATTTTTCAAGAAAGAGAGTCTCACCTAGATTTAGAGCTTTCAAGAGAGAGTTTCAAGCATTCAAGAGCAAGGAGCAAGTAAAGTTGAAGTCTTGGAGCAACATAATAGTGTTTTTGCAGGTCTTCAAGCTCTCTTTCATTTCAAGATCTAGCATTGTCAAGGATTGATGATGGATGCCTATGGAGGATCATGATGGATTATAGGTTGGGGAGATGTAACTATCCATTGAACCATGCCTAATGAATTGTTTCCTAATTGATTCCATCTTCCATTATCATTCTACTTTCTACCTAAAGGAAGGTACATGCATTATTATTGCTTATTAAGGTGATTAGAGATCTCCCAAAGTGAGTCATTATCTTATGTTTTATGCATGCATCCTATTATAGCACATTAGAGTAGGGTTTATTACACTCTAGATCTCCTAATCTTAGATGCACTTAATATTGGGACTTTCACACACATTTCCTTTAAAGATCTATTCTTTCTATCAAGGTATAATTACCAAACTATGGGTTTGATTGAGGCAAACCCCCCATAAGAAAATAAACACAACATTTTGTTTTGCAGATTTTTAGCTAGTTCAAACTTAGAAGCAAAGTTTAAGTGACATAGGGAGGAAGTGTAGAAATAGGAGAAAAGTTTTAGATTCTAATTTTTCATAAAAGAATAATAGGACTAAATCACCACCTTGGGTGTATGAGTCCCTGTACATGAATTTTACTAGTTTTTAGAGGATTATGATCAGTAGCTTGAAGCCTACAAAATTTTCCTAGAAACCCTAGACTAGGACTAAATCATCTAGTCTAGTGTATGAGTCGTTGTACACATCAGTAATAGAAAAAATTAGGTTTTTCAAATCTTGTTTAGTCATCTCCAATCCTCCAAGTTCTTCTATATTTATCCTCAGTTTCTCATTCTAATTTTAAGTTTCATTTTCTAGGTCATATAGTTAGATTTGCATATTACTTTCTAAGCATTTGCTTAGTGGTGAACCCCCTCTTTAATCACACCTAAGGAAACCCTCTTATATATCCTTCCCTCAATTGATTCACCTAGTTGAGGTATCTTTGTTTCCTAATGAACTAAGAGTGAAATAGGTCCTAACTCCCTTGTTCAATCTCCCTAAAAGGTTGAACCCTATTTCCTTGTGTTCATTTTGGTGAACCCTACATGAACTCTTGCATTTCTGATTTTGAGAGCATCATAGTCCTAGATCTAGGTTAAATTTTCATTAGATATTTCATTACTTAAATTGAATTTAGGGCTCCTAAATATTGGATGAGTGGAAAAGTGCATATAGGTTTGGTGCAGGGGCACCATGTTAGTTCAATCTTGCAAGTTTGGTCATGTAGGGTCTTAAGTTGGTTTCTAGGAGTTTGAGTCTTTTGATCAATCAATATGGTCATAACAGACCATTGAAAATGTAACTTGGGTTAGTTGAGTTGGTTTAATGTTCATTTTGCACAAATTGTTAATATTTCAAAAAAGTTGTCATATGTAAGGTGCAAAAATGCAAACTTTGGGAATACCAACAATTAGATGTTTAAAAGTTGGTTTGTGGTGGTTGAGTCAGTTTTGTTTTGGGGTTTTAGAGTTTAAAAAGGCCTCTCCAATTTGAGGCAATGCTCTGATGTGGTAGTGTTACCAGTGTGGTCACAAACACTATCACTCGTTGGAAAAGAAGGATATTTCAAAGGAGGGATGGAAGAATCCCTCGTACTTGATGGTGGTGAAGGTGGCGAGCTTCATAGTTTTTGGCTTGGTTGAGAAAGGTAGGGCAGAAGTTCATTTTTTGGTGACTAACGTGAAGTAGATTTAGGAAATGGTGAACATGGGTGAGGGAGAGGAACCTCATCAGGATCCAATTTCATGGGAGAAGGATCATTAAGGAAAGATTCACCAACTTCAGCAAGCTGGCAAGCCATAGCACGATGTCATCTCCTGCATTCTTTTATATTTTGATGTCATCATATACGAGTTTGAACTTGTGTATGGGGAACCTAGGTGTTTTATAATGTAGTTTCATTTTATTCCTTTGTAGGAGCAATGGAAGGAACCATCGAAGGTTTTCATAAACTAAACAAATTTCCCCTAAATTCAAAGAGGTAGGAGGAACAAAAGAAATCCTTGAAGTGTAATAAATTCTAAACTATATTGAGTGTTCACCTCATGGTCCTGGATAGGAAGGAAATGGTGGAACCTTAGCATAGATACTAGATGCTCGAGGTCAAGGAAGGATACTTGATATGTGTCGTGATTCAGTCACTACCTATCGAATGGGAGGAACAACCATCATAGGAACATGATATTGAAGAGCCTCAAGGGGAATAGTCAAAATAGTATATGAGGTTTTGTTGATAGATAGTTGAGAAAAATTTCTAGCTTTGAATTTTTGATAAGATAGAAAAATAACATCATTACGAGGTTGAACAAGTTGGGTTGGTTGTTGACAAATGTAATCAAGTGAACATTTCCCATGAAGAGACAAGGGCCTAAACTCACTATGATGTATAGTGTACACTTATCCTTCAAATTGAATTTCAGGATATTATGGATGATAGAGGGGACCACACTTATGGAAGTAAGCCATGGATGACCAAACTTCATCTAAAATTGATATGAAGTAGGAATTATGGATAAAGGCACATCCAATATTTTTTGTTTGACCTGGATATGAACGGTCAAGGTGCTAATGATAGGATGTGTGGAACCATCATGCACTCTAACTGAGACTTCCAATTTCTTATACTTGTCTTGGTATAAATCATGCACATAAAGGAACTCTTTTTTTATTACATTCACTAAGCATATTAGATCAATGAGTCCTTTCCATGTGGGTTTGTCATTAATTCTAGTAGTAATATAAAGAGGATGATCAGGTGAATGAGTAGAGGCATCAATGTGAGTGAAATTGATATCAAAAGGAGCTTAGGTTGTTCTTGGTGAGGATGAACATACATCATGGAAACTACATTGTCTTATGGTTTACTTGCATGATTAGAGGTTATTTAAATAGGCATTGTATTGACAAATGGCTATACAAGATTAGTGAAATAGCTAGGTAATGGATTTGTATAGATTTTTAATTTTTTATTCAAAGGTGCTAAAGATTTATTTCTTTTGTCATTCACACTGGCCACCTAAATAATATTAAATTTGATGAGGTCTTGCACTTGGTGCTTAAGATACATACATTTCTTAGTATCATTCCCAAGTGTTTCATGGTATTGAAAAAAGGCTTTTGGATCAAAAGAAGTAGGTAAAGGTTTACTAGTGTCCATGGGAGGAATAGGAGGAAGTTGAATCAAGATATTGTTAAGAAATTGTAGCAAGATGGAACAAAGAGATTCATAAAGTTGTGAGAATTATTGATTCCTTGGTTTAAATTGATAAGGAGTTACAACAAAAATTATTACATATGTAACCTATAATTAGGTATTATTTGAAGGAGAGTTTATCTTGATAAAAAAGAAACTTAAATGATTGATAATAAAAAGTGGGAGTAGTCTTGGATTGACCAACATGAGCTGATGAGGAAAATCCTTCATATTAGATAATCAACAATTGGTAATCATGATGATTCATAAAAATATGTGTGAATGAAGGATATCACATCAATAGAATGTTATCTTGAATATGTAGTTGTAATTTCCTAATGAAAAATCGTTGCACATCAATATTCAGAAGGGAATGTGGAATTTGAGAGAAGAGGACTTGATAGTACCCTATGAAATTAGTCACTTTCTCCTTAGTTGCTTGCTTGCAATGAACCAAATCAGTCAATGTAACTTGAGTTCCAATATTATCTTGGAAATATTTATATCTATTGACCAACTATATGAAAATAGTGGATTGAATTGTTATGTAATGAAAAATAATAATCCAAGACCATTTCTTTCAATGGTTAAGGAAATATCTTGGCTAAAAGAGCATCCCCATAGAGGAATTCACTGCATAGCATGGTAAATACTGACACATGTGGTTATTATGATCCCCCTTCCTATTATACTTCTAAAACTAAGGCATTTTAATGTTTTGTGGTATTGGATATTTTACAATTGTAAATGACAATGGGCTATGAGTAAGGTATGTTGGAGGATTGGATTGGGATTAATTCTGATTCATATTGGATATTTTTTGTTGTAAATAACTCACATTTTTTAGGATTTGGTTATTGACATGACCAATTGGTGAGGGGGTTTGAGAATTGTTAGAATGTGAAGGGATAGCAATAGTAATTGGTGGATTGGAATTATGATAAATGAATTGTGGAACATTTTGATAAATATGTGGAGTGACATTTTGAGAATCAAATGGGAGGTTGGAAGAAGGTAGAAAAAAATTGTATTGATTTATAGGATTCCCACATGTATGCCCCAAACTAGTATTAATATTATTATCGGATTGTATAGTAAGAGTCATGAAAAAAGAAGTGAATGTTGTAACACAAGATATGGTCCTGGGTGTTGACACTTGTAATTCTATTTGATTTTGAGGGGATGCATTATTCATAATTTTCATGCAACTAGTCAATGTCATAATGTTTGAATTCACTATGTGAGCTAGGCAACATAGAACTTCCACATCTTTTGAATCGTTAATCAATTTCCTAAGTTTTTATTTAAGAGGTACAAATTCTCTAGCCAAATTTTATATAATCAAGAATACTTGGAGATGGGACAAGTTTTGGTCTAGATTTTTGGAGTTTATCTTTAAGACCATAGGCCATGGAGCTATCAAACCCAAGGAACTAATGGAGGGATTGTGGGTGAGATTTCATTGGAAAAGTAGGAGTGGGATATAAAGATGATTGTGTTGTACTTATTTATTGAGTGAAAAATTTAACAAAATCAAACTCACCAAGTAACTATTCAAAGCATGGGAAGCTATGAGTCAATAATTTCTTCTCATGGGAGTGTTGGATATAGAACATCAACTCATATAAGTCATAAATTAAATATAAGTTTCAAGATACATAAATGTTCCTAGAAAGAAGAAGGTAGAAGAAAATAGAAGAAAGTGATGAAAAGATGGATTTGTTGATGATATATTAGAAGAATAGAAGGTGTTCTAGGTTGTTTTTTGCAATAACATAAGAACAAACATTTAAATACTTTGTTTTCTAAATTGAAATATAATTTTTACAAATGTAAATAAGATATTCAAATAATGTAATGTCTTAATCAATAAAATCATATATGAATAATATATGTCATTTAATCAAAAGATCTTCAAATGTAAGCTAAGTCAAGTTCACCAAAATGTAAGGTAGGTGTAATGTGGATCTAGTCTAAATTCCATAACCTAAATCAATCATTTCACCCTCAAACATTTAGGGACACAAAATAAACCAAAATATTTCATTTGGTTGTTGTCCTCAAGGGAGAGCCAAATAGGTTGGTTAGTTTTTTGGCCCCCTTTTGTTTTATGGTGTAATTTTTTATGTTAAGATAAAGTGAACTAGGTAAATTAGGACCAAATTGAATAAGTAAAATAGAATATAGAAATTACATAACAAAGTGATAGAAATGGAAATCAAATCTGAAGAGGGGATACAGAGAGGATCTTGTCATTAAAACCTAGAGAAAAACTAGAATGAAAGGGATGTAGGGAACCTTAGTCCAAGAGTGCAAAAATCTAGGGATTTTGAAGGTCTATAATAGTAAAAATAAAGATTTAAATTCTCGTAGAGCTTTGGAAATTAGTATGCCCTATTTTTTAATGATAATTCCTTGAAAGAATGAATTAGGGTTTTGGAGTCTTGAGATCTCTGAACTAGATTTTTTTGATATGTGAGGGGGTTCTCTTGCACTTCTAGGGTGTTGAACCTAAAAGGAGAGAGGTACCAAAAATCTTAATGGCTCACTCAAGAACAAACCCTTGAGATTTGAATGCAAATGAGATTGAAATCTGTCAAAGGGGAATATCCTTGTACCATAGAAAAAAGGAAACTTTCTTGATTTGGGGAATAGTTGATGATAAATTGGACATAATGAGACCTTGATTCAATGTCATGATGTGTTTTTCACATCCACACTACGTCTTGGACCCTATCAATTGCATTTAACAAGGTCTTGTAAAGGTGTTGTAAAGTGTTGTAAGAGAATTTCACACTTTTCTAGACTTAATAAACCCATTTTCCCCTAACTCAACATTAAAAAATGTGTTTAATAAAATTATCACACTAATCTAGAAGGTTTTTTAATTAAACTTAATACTAATCTAGTTTTTTAATGTTTCCTACACATTCACATTGGATATTGTGCCTTTCTAGGCTAAGTAGACCTCGTTTTAGTGTTGTACAGTGTATTTAATCACACTTTCACATTGAATTCTGTGTCCCAAGCCCTAATTGACCTTTACAACATCAATAATAGGCCCCTATTACCCCATATTATGCATCCCGAGGCAATATGTGATGAAATACCTGACAAAGTCACCATATAAACCTTATTTTCCTATGTCCTAGCAATCTAGCTGGAAAATGGGACCCACTGGGACTAGTTTTCCACCTATGGAAAATGAGTCCTTTCCAGGTGGGAGTGATTTTCTCAAGGTGGTGAATGAGTCCCATTTGGGTCAAATTTGAGTTTTGAGCAAGAAAAACTAAAAATTAAGTTTAATATTCTTTCATGTCAGCCTTGGGGATCCAATTTATGGGAAAATAAGGTTAATTACCTATAAAATCAAGTCTCTAAACCCTAATTCACATCCATTAACTCATTTTCACAATTCATTCATCATCTATATTCTCCATCAAGCCAAGCAAGTTAGGGTTTCATCATTGCAAGTCATTAAGTTAGCTTCCAAAGACATTCAAGGGCAGATTATTCATTTTTTTATGTATACATTCAAGAAAAAACATCATGGTAAGGTAATAAATCCATTATTGCATGCTTCATTACATTCTTTCATCAATTTGGTTTAATTACCTAAAAGGGGTTTGACCAAGGAAAACCCCCATGCCCTAACATCCAACATTTCTTCTTCTCTTCTTGTCTTTTTTATAGATTTAGGCATGTTGGAAGCTTGGAAATCATTGAAGATCAAGGCGAAAAGTTGTTCAAGTTATCTCTTCATTGGAAAAGTCAAAATACCCACAAAAGGTCACTTTTAGGCTCGAATTTGATAGTTTCAGAACCAAACACCTAGAGAAGCAGAAAGTGCAAATCGAAAGCTCCTGTTTCCACTTTTGAATCTTCAAAAATGGAAAAGTGGGGCTCATTCTCCATGAATGGTGAATGAGTCCCACCTCTAGGCCTTTTTTTTTTTTGCATTTTTCGATACCCTTTTTTTTAAATGGCTTCTGAAATAGTTTTACAAAACTAGGACTGGTTCATCTAGAATGGTGAATGAGTCCCACCAGGACTAAAAATTAGCATCAATAGAATTCTAGAATTCATTTCCAATCTCCATCCATATCTCAAGTGCACACTTTCAGTTTCTTCCATTTCTATTCAGTTATGTTCACATTTCTAGTTGTTTTTACATTACACAATGTGTTTTCAAATAGGTTGGATTTCAATAGTTTTACATTCTTAATCAATCAATTTTATTAATTAGTTGCATCTAGATCATTTCATTTAGTCATAATTCCATTATACATTTCTTTATTTGAGTGAACCACCTAGATTTTTTGGTGTGGGATCTATCTCTTTTCATTAGGTGAAAGACCCTAATTGAGTAAAAGAGTCTTAGCATTTCACATACTCTTAAAATATTTGGTTCAGTCCTAGATGTTGCAAACTAACAAAACAGATTAAATACTAATGCAAAACTAAGAAAATGCAAGATGTTTGAAAACACACTGTGATATGCAAAATGAACTAGAAATGCAAGTACACTACAACAAAAACTTATGAAATTGAAAGTGTGCACCTGGAGACTAGAAAGAGATGGAAAGGGGCTCTAAAATCTTGAAAGTGTAAAATGGGGCCAATTAAAGCATAAGAAAGGTCTAATTATTAATGACAAGCCTAGAAAAGTGCGAAAGTTTGTTACAACACTATGAGATAAGGCTTGGTAAATGATAAAAAGAGGTTTCTTAGGTGAAATATATTAATAAGATCCTAGAAAAGTGTAAAGGTGTGCTACAACACTTCACAACACTTTTTCAAGGCATCATAAAATTCTTATTGATTCACAAGGGCCTTAGACCTAATGTGAATGTGTTGACCAAATTACTAAATCAAGGAAAAACTAAGCCAACATCCATAAGAAAGACCCAAAGGAGCATGAAAATTTCCAAAGATCCATTTTTCTACCTTACAATCTCAAATCCACTTCAATCAAAAAAACCTATAGACCTACAAAATAGATAGAGAGAATGGTTTTGTCATGTAGGGGCTTGCCTTGGCCAAACCTCATGTTGGTGTGTCCACCTCCACAAAAACTATGATGATATATGATAAAGAGCAAATTCTCTCGAGGGAGCAGAGGCAAAGAAATAGAGAAAATGATAATGAAACATAAAGGGATATTACCAATCAGATCTAAAACCCTTGTTGGAATAATGATTGTATTTCAATCTCACACAAGGAGGATCAAGAAATATTCTAGAGGTCTTGCAAGTGTTAGTGCATGTGATAATAATATAGCATATATAAGAAACATATTACAATGCTTGAAAATTATTTTTTTTATGAGTTACAGACTGCAATTGACTTGAATTGTTCTATTGATCTTCTGCTCATTCTTCTCTTAAATTTTCATTAATTTCCTTTGGTTGTAAAATTTCTTAGGAGTTAAAAAGGAGGGAAGAAATTATATATATGAATTTAAACATATTTCAAATTGACCGTTAAGATAGGCTAACAAAAAAATTCCAAAATTTAGGTAGAAATAGTCGATACAAGGGCTTTGGGCACTTGGATCCAAACAATTTTAGCTTTGCAAAATCCCAACAAATAAGGATTTAATCAAGTTTCTTGAAAAGTTGGTAAAATAGGGAAATCATGAGCATAATTAGACACATGCACCAAAAAGGTATCTAAACGTAGTGTAAATTTATGAGTGACAACAATTTATAGCATTATGTATGTATGCATGCATGTATGTATGTATGTATGTATGTATCTATGAATGTATTTATATACATGCATGCATACATACATGCATGCATGAATACATACATGCATACATACATACATACATATTTATTATAACTAGATCCTCGCTAAGGCCTTGTCGATATGAGGGTTAGAACCTAAGAAAAGATGTTACCCTTATAATAAATCAAATCAATGATGGTTGTAGATTTTATCAATACAATGCAGATAAATGAAAATATAGAACAAAAGTTGAGACAATACAATAAAGGATGTAAAAGTGGAAAATAGTATTAAAATATGATATTTATACATCAATTAATTAACAAATATAAGAACTAGGTAAATATGCAAAGTTTCTATAAAAAAATTGAGTTAAAATATATAAAGACATTAGATTTCCATAGTCCATTTTGAATCAATATGCTTTTCTTTCATGCAGTTAAATCTAGAAAGAAAATCATACTGGTTAAAATGTATATTATTTCATATTGTAATTGTTGGTTGTGTTATGTGCAAGTATTTTATTATTTGTACTAGTATAATCATTTAATTTCATACAATGGATTTATTATATTTTTGGGATTAGGTACAATGATATTTAATGTTATAGTTATATGAAATTGTTATTGGGTTAAAAAAATATTTGGAGGTATTATAGTCATGAGTAGTGGATTCAATTAACTATAATTTAGTAATTGTTAAAAACAAAGACTAGTAAATATTTAGTTGATAATATGAAAATAAATATAGGAAATAACCATCTACAAATGAATCATCTCATGCACATACTTCTACAAGGTGAGAAAATCATAAGACAAGTTAGTGGAATAATTGAAACATAGATTTTAGGCACCTACTTGCTTTCTATCACTCCTAGGGTTTTTCACCTAGAAGGAGAAAGGTGGGCAAAAAATGCTTATGTTCTCATTAGAAGAAATGGAAAGAGAGATATGAAGTGTGTGTATGGGTGTATTTAAATGCTGAAAATTTAGTGAAAATGTAGATTAAGGAATGTATTCTAACCTAATGCAAAAGTGTTGGAAAACACAATGTGTATTCAAACTACTTGACTAGGAATGTAAACAAACGGTAACAAAAAATAACCCAATTGAAGATATGAACCTAGAAGTTGGAGTAGGTTCGAATGAGGATCTGAACACTTGCAGAAGATACCAAGAATTCTCACTAGGACTGATTCTTCATCTTGGGTGAATAAGTCATGTTTTTGTCAGAAAGTGTCAGAACCAGTTTCGGGGAATTGGGTATCCAAATCTACAAAAAACATTGTTCAAGCCTAGAAATGGGACTAATTTTCCATCAATGGTTAATGAGTCCTCTTCTAGAAAATAGAGAATTATGGATAGTATTATGTGGCTTATGATCTGCAATTGTGTTTCTAAAGATTTCCCATATCTGAATCTGCAAAACTCAACCTATAGACTCTCTCCAAGCTTGAAATAGGGATTGAAACGCCTTGAATGACTTTGATGAGATATGTACACCTTTTCTCACCTTTCCATTTGATAAATCTACATACACAAACACATGCAAAGGGGAAAAAGTGTTGAAGGTTAGGATATAGGGGTTTGCCTTGGTCAAACCCCTTTTAGGTAATTAAACCAAATGATGAGATAAAGTAATGAAACATGCAAAAATGGGGTTCATTACCTTGTCATGATGATTTGATCTTGAAATTCTACAGCAATGGAGGAAGATTCAGCCCTTGAATGTCCTTAGAAGCTTACTTGATGAATTGCAATTTAAAAAAAACCTAAGATGCTTGAATTGAGATGAAAGATTGATGGATGAATAATGAAGAATAAAGTTAATGGATATAAAAAATGAGTTTAGAGAGGTAATTTTATAGGCCATTAACCTATTCTACCCATTAATACCTCATCACAGATTGAAATGAAGCAAAGTTAAACTAAAATTTCACTTTTTTTCCTACTCAAAGTTCAAAATGGGGCCAAATGGGACTCATTCACCACACATAGTGAATGGGTCCCACCTAGATGGGAGTGATTTGCCATGCATGGCGAATGAGTCCCACAAGGGTTATTTTGATAGCTCAGATGCCAAGGAATAAGGAAATAAGGTCTAAAATGCAGCCTTGTTAGGTATTTGATCAATTTTAACCTTGGGATACACAATATGGGTTAATAGGGGCCTATTAGTGATGATGTAAATTTAAAACAGGGTTTGGGACACAAAAACCAATGTGAAAGTGTGATTAAATACACTTTACAACACTAAAATGAGGTCCTCATAGCCTAGAAAGGCACAAGAACCAATGTGAATGTGCAAGACACATTACAACACTAGTTTATCCTTAAATTTAATTCAAGAACCTTCTAGATTGATGTAATAATATTATTAAACACATTTTATAATGTTGAATTAGGGAGAAATAGGTTAATTAAGTCTAGAAAAGTATGAAAGTCCTTTACAATACTTTACAACACCTTTACAAGACACCGTTAAAAGCATTTTTTTTATTTGTAAGGATCCAAGACCTAGTGTGGATGCATAAAATTCCTCACAACACTATATTAAGACCTCATCAAGTCCATTTTATCATGAATTAATCCCACATCAAGCAAAGGGTCCTTTTTTTCTATGGTACATTTAGCCCCCACTTTAGTGAGAGGATAAACTTGCTTCAAACTCACTAAAGTAGACATTCAAGATAGGTCCTCATACATAGATACAGATGACAAAGAATGATAGAGATTAAAGGAGGTGGTGAAGCCCCCAAGATCGAAGATCCTAATTCAATCCCCCAAGATACAAAATCATGCAATGGCAAGGAAGAAGAGGTGAAAATAATGGATCAAGCTTCGATCGTTAGTCCAACTAGTTGTGGATCAAATATACGATGTTTTTTTGAAAAAGAGAATGTGTAGTCACTCTGGGATGACATAACACATGACAATCTATTAGGTGAGAAGGCCCAAATGTACTCACTCTAGGGCCACAGAACTTTTGGCTGTTTGTGGGGTGAGAAAGCCCAAAAGGTAAGATACGCTAGTTGATATGCACTCACAAACACAAAGGTGGCTATGGGGAAAAGTCATGTCGCTATTTGGGCTTCCCGCTCAACCATAGTAAAGTTATACCTCCTGATAACTTTAACAAGGCACCACAAGAAAATGCTCATGAACAAAAAGAAAAGGTACCACAGTCATGCAAGTTGTGTTATGCAAGGTGGAAAAAGTGTAAAGTGTAAAAATGAAAAATGTAAAAGTGTAAAATGTGAAAGATGTTCAAGGTTAATCACTTAGGGATCTTGTGTCTAATGTCTCTAAGAGAGGACCAATCAAAGAATAATATATTCACAACTTAGGGGATGCAATCTGTCGCATCAAGCCACCAGGAGGAATGTAATATGCCGAGATAGATCACACTTATGGAGGACATCACACCCAATGTCATCCACAAAGTGACAAACACATTGCATAAATGACAAGGCTACACTATGAAGCAAGAATATACTTGAATTATGGTATTCTTTTCCCCCCACTTTAAAAGAATTGATACACATGTTCTATGAGCAATTACTTTAAAGTAGAGAAGAAAAGAAAAAGAAAAAAGAAAAACAAGACATGAGAGCCAACTTGGAAAGCCCTATGCCAAGTCATATGTTTAGAAGTTAGGCTATGTCATGTCAAGAAAAATGAAAATCAAAGAAAGGTTGTATGTCACATTTGAGTCAATCTTAAGACATTTCGTTCACATCTCAAGTTTGCTCTTATATATTCATGAAAATTTAACTAGTCAAAAGAGACAATCACAAGTGACATACAAAGGAGAAGGCTATTGAACTCTTTTCCCCCCACTTAGTGCAGGACAAGGGTGAGCCTAAAGTGGATGACGGTACTACACTACCCCTTGCAAGGGATGCAAAACATGTACTAGTGAGAATGCTATGATCCTACAACTATTACATGGAAAGGAGCAACAACTGATGTTATTTATCTATTGATTTAGGATGTAACAAGGTTAAAGGTGTCTTGGAAAAATGGTTGGTGATAGTATGTATGTTGAGTCAAGGTTTGTTGGATGGGTTGATGGCTATGAAAGGACAATCACAAAGAATATTATTTGCAAGAATGAGGTTAGGTATATCGTGAGCTTGCATAGGGTGATGATTAACAGTTGAATTTTTTTGAGTATCAAAAGTGAGGATAGGAGGCTCTATTTGTTTGCTGGTTGTCACTAATATATCATTCTTATGTGCCATGATATTGACCCTAGGAGGAGAGCTAATATGTTCATCCCATGTCATAGTTGGATTTGGAAAGATAGCTTCATCGCTCATAAGAGAGGCATCAAGAGAAGGACAACTAGGAATTTCATGGTTACCAATGATGTGATCAAGGGAGAAATAAGTTTTTCATTATTTTCACTATCGATATCTTCTAACACTAAACTATCTTCTTCATGTGTAGAGAAGATAGTAGGAGAAGAAAAGGGTGGATTGTCATGATTACCTACATCAGCATGTCCTATAATGTCTTCATGGGTGGGGGAAGTAGGATTTTCATAGCTCTCAATCATATCCTCCACACAATTGTGTATTTCATGATCATTCAGGATTGCATCTGTATGCACTAAAGGATTGTCACAAGTAGGGGAGGTATTGGTAGATGAAAAGGGAGTTGGTAAGGTAGTGGCAATTTGTGTCATAATGTTGTTGCAAGGGGGAGGAGAAGGAAGACAAGAAAGGATTTCATGATCTTCAATTATTATGTCTTCTTTCATCAAGAGATCTTCATCACCAATGGGAGAGATATCAAGAGAAGAACAATTATGATAATCATGATTATCGAGGCTTGCATCCTTTTGGGGAAAAGCTTTAGTGGATGATTTAGAAGAGAGGAAGTCATCTAAGGCTTCATCTAACATTGCAAAATCATCACTACTAAAGGGCTTGGATTTTATGTTTGTTGTAATTGGTTCTTTTGATGTTTGTGTTGTTTGGTTTGCATTGTGTAATGAAGTTGATCTAAATGAGCTAGGAACTAATGCAAAAAATGAAGATTGCAAAATTCTAAGTGCCATGATTGTAAATAATGTCTAATTCTAAGGATGCAATATAAAGACATAGCATGAAATACAAATTTTCAAACTTCAAAGTAAGTAATTTTCTTATTACACTATGCAATAATCTAAAAATGAAATGTTGCAAATGCAAAATTTGAATTTGAACAATGCATGAAATGAGCTATTTTATGCTAAATATCATGAAATGCATGCTACAGAAATGCAACTGACTGATATATACAAGTGAAGGCACCAAACAGAAGCCTAAAAACAAATTTTTGAGTTTTGTAAAATGTTGTTTCAGGGGTCAAAAGGGACTTATTCGCCCAGGGTGGCGAATGAGTCCTAGTATGGAATTTTTTTAGAATTTTCATAAATTTGTGATTGATTTTTATGCTTTTTGAGTGCTATGATGCAAACCTAAGTGAAAAATGCAGGATTTCAGAATTGTTCAATGATGAAAGATGCAAAAATGCAACCTATTATGCACTTTTACTTATGCAAAAATGAAACTCTAGAATGCAAGCTAACTAATGCAAAATTCAAGCAACTATAGGATGATTAACGGACTCCAAAATTAGAAAAGAGGGGATTCAAATAATAGGTTCACCAAAATGAACCATTGATTTTTGGCTCTTTAGGACTTCTCTAACTCTTCTAGGGTTTTTCACCTAAAAGGAGAGAGGTAAGGCCAAAAATGCAAACTAGTTCATTCAAATTATGTTATGTGAAATGTTGTTTAATCTAATTGAAGTAAACTAAATGCAATTGGATGATCTAAATGACCAAATATGAATGCAAGACTAAGATTTATACCTTGTTTGAAAACAAAGTGTTATTTCTAAAAAGCTTGAACGAATGACCAAAAATGCAAACTAACCTAAACAAAAGGTTGTTTCTAAGAATGTGTGCACCTGGAAAACTATAGATGACTAGAAAACAATCTGGAAAACTAATGAAACTTGCATTTGGGCTGACTGGGACTCATTGACCACCTTGGGCGAATCAGTCCCAGATTAGGACTTTTCTGCACATAATCTATTTTCTGATAGTCAGGGACCTGGAACTGCATCTAACTCAAATTTTCACCTTGAGAGGGGCTCATTTTCCATGCATGGTGAATCAATCCACTTTCAAATTTCTACAATTTCAAACTTTAGTCCTTCACCTTGACACCTGTACAACAAGTTCTGACAGAAACTAAACTTCGGATCTCAAAAAATTTCTACAAAATAGCTCAAAATTTTTATTCTAATGGGGGATTTTCCTTGGTTAAACCCCCAATTGGTTAATTAAATGTTGAATAGAGAAAATTTTGCTTAAACCCTAGCCTTAGATGTGTTAAAGACTAGGAAAATCTGAATCATAACAAAAACCTATTCTATTGATCTACAATAAGACATGCAAGAATGATCTATATGATGCAAGATCTCAACCCTAGAAACCTTAAAACATATGAAAAGTAGGAATAAAATGGCATGCAAATGATAAAAAAACAAGATGCAAACCTTAATCTGAAGATAGAATGAAAATGGAAGATGTAATCAATAGGAAACCAAGTCCTTAGGTGTGATTTGGTGGCTAGTTCCACCTCTTCACCCTGGATTTCTTCATGATTCACCATAGGCATCCATCATAAATCCTTTGCAATGTTGGATCTTGACAAGAAAAGTGAGCTTCAAGACTTGCAAAACCCTAGTTTGCTACACTAAAACTTCAACATTTGCTAATGAAACTTGTTGTGGAAGACTTGACTTTATGAATTTCTCTTGAGAAATGATAAAAGATAAGAAGAGATGATAAAATGATGTGTAAAATGACTTGAAATGAGTATTTATAAGCAACAAAACCTTATTTTCCCGTTAATTAGACCTAAGAAGCTAACATTCACCGAAAATTAAAGTTAAATTGATTAAATTGCCACTCAAAGGTCAAAATGGGGCCAAATGGGACTCATTCGCCACACATGGTGAATGGGTCCCACCTAGATGGTACTGATTCACCATGCATTACGAATGGGTCCCATAGAAGCTATTTTGATAGCTCAGATGCAACCTTGTCAGGTATTCGATCAATTTGAACCTCGGTTCCATAATATGGGTTAATAGGGGCCTATTAGTGATGATGTAAATGTCAAATAGGGCTTGGGACACAAAAATCAATGTGAAAGTGTGATTAAATACACTTTACAACACTAAAATGAGGTCCACATAGCCTAGAAAGGCACAAGAACCAATGTGAATGTGCAAGACACATTACAACACTAGTTTATCATTAACTTTAATTCAAGAACCTTCTATATTGATGTAATAATATTATTAAACACATTTTATAATGTTGAATTAGGGAGAAATGGGTTAATTAAGTCTAGAAAAGTGTGAAATTCCTTTACAAGATGTCATTAAAAGCATGTTATTCAATTTTCAAGGGTCCAAGACCTAGTGTGGACACATAAAATGCCTCACAACACTAGATTAAGACCTTATCAAGTCCATTTTATCATGAATTAATCCCACGTCAAGCAAAGGGTCATTTTTTTCTATGACACAATAATCTATGATACCATGATGGTATCTTCAAATCAACTCATATTAGGGTTTAGTTAGTGATTGATAATTATTTTGCATGATTTTGATTTTTTTCATTAATATTATATGTTATAGAGATTAAATTGAAAATAAAGGAGGAAATTTTGGTTAATTGACCAAAATAATCATGATATTTGGTATTAAGTATTATCATTATTGATTATGAAATTATAAATTTGATTATTACATATTATTGTTTATATTTTATCACTAGTTTGATATTTTACAAAGGATGGAAATTGTTAATCATTAGTATAATGTTTGTTTAATCAATAGAGTAATATTTATTACAAAATTTAGTCCCTGTTAATCAATACTTGTAGATTATGGAATTATCTTTAATATTTATTAAGATATCAAAATGATTTCTTACCATAGTATCAAAATATAAATCAATACGAGTATTTATTAATTGTTATCAATAATTTTCTTATGAAATACCCTTTTTGATAGCATAATAATATATTTGATAGTGATTCCATGTATTATTCTTATCTATTTCAAAAAAATATCTATGAGAAATAATTTGCAACCTTATATGAAATATTAAAATAAAAATAATTTACTATATTGAATTTATCTTAGAAATGTTAAGTATTAAAAAAAATTGGTATACAAATTGTCAATTATCCAAAGAGGTAAAATAATTCCATTTAAATAGTTTTGGTTATGAGATTTAATAAATAGAATGGTTGATTATCATTTGTTAATTTATTGGGTATTCTTACTTGGCTATCAAATAACTTTATTTGTTAAGAAGATATAGTGATTTTACATAATTGTTCAATGATTCATTTCAAGATTAGACTAAATAATGTACACAAATTAATAGTGAAACCCTAGGTTTTATTTCTTAGTTATCTTCATAAATTTGAAAATGAGGTAATTATGACCCCTTCATTTATCATTTAAATTATTTATTTAACATTATGACAACTTATATGGTTGGTAGTGATGTTTACCTAAGTCTTACATGATATTATGTGAATGAGGAAACCTTAAGTGAAATAGAATGTAAGATTAAATTAATAGAAAAGAAGGATTCAGTATAAGTTTTCTTGAAGTGAATCCATCGTTACCTTCTAACTATAAATTACTATAATTATTTTTAGTTAGTAATGCTCTCTTTTCTAAGCAATAATTTTGGGTATGGTGTTCTATTCATTCTTATTAGAGGTAAATTAATACTTGCTAGAAATACGAAAAATGTACCCATGGAATTATAAAACTTACCAATTAGAACAAAGGTTAAGATCATTGGTCTAAAATTAGTGGTATTATTGTTTCCTATGATATTTAATCTCTTTCCCATTAGTGAACTCATTAATGACTAAGTAGGTAAACAATGTTGATATTTTTCATTGATGTCATTGATTGGTTTAGTATTATTTCCTCTAACTTGTTCTCTGTTCTAACAACGATGTTAGGGGCATAAGGTTTTTGTTCTACACCAACATGTTGTATAAAGTGGTCATTTGTTTATATCTCCAGTGCAAGCCGACTAAGTGGAAATGGAGACCCGATATATATGTGAAGTGGCATAATCACAAAAAAAAGAGATTAAATGAATGTGTGACGTATTGCAATCAATTGTTGGTGTATACGATATAGTTAGATAGAGTTGTGATTGTACAAATTTTTTGTGCCTTACTAAGAACTGTATTCGTGCATATAAAGATGCAATTATAACAATTCAATTTTGTAATATTCTCTCTGACTGCAAGCCATCTCTCAAGTTGTAATAGTTTTTTTTGTATTTAGGGCAGTGAGCCCACTGGCAGTGAGCCAACCCAATAGTGATCCAACCTGATAGTGAGCCACCTTTGTATTTTGTATCTAGTTACTTAATACTTGAGAGTGAACCCTCTCTATGATTTTTCCCTTGTTGGGTTTCCACATAAAAATCATGGTGTTATGTGTTGGTGTGTTGCATTGATTATGTTCGGTACTTTTAATTATGTTATGTGGCTAGCTATTCAAAGGTTTTAATCTTTTTAAAGGAATACTGATTCAACCCTCCCCTCTCAGTATTCTAGATGTTCAATAATTGGTATCAGATCCAAATCCTTTAGAAGAGTCTAACAACTCAAAGGAGATCCAGAAGGTTGAACATATGGATCAGAAAGAACTCATGTCCATTCTTGAAGAACTTGAAATCATTGAAGATGAAAATAAGGCTCTGTCAGAAAATCTTCAAATGGAAAATGATTGCATCAGTAAGTTGAAGGATCAGATCTGGAAATTCAAGATAAGGCACAAGGAGGTCAGTAATGAACTCAAGCTAGCAAATAGTACTATCCTTTATTTGAAAGCTAAGAGTGAAGAAGACGAAAAGACCAAGGAACATCTGAATAATGTAATCAAAGGAAAATTTGATGAATGCAAGAAGTTGGAACAAGAAGTTGCATGTCTTAAATCAGATTTATAAGAATCAAAGAAGCAAGAGGTCAAATACAAAGAAAGTTTGGAAAAGCTTGATGAAATTTTAGCGGCCCAAAGCCCACTAGCAAACAAGGAAGGATTAGGCTATGAAATTGGTGAATGCTCACACAATAAAAGGAAAGAACCTGATCCAATAAAAGAAGCTAAAACATAATTCAACAAAGAAAACAAAGTGAATTCTTCAACAAAGCAATAAGAAAGTAGGAAATCCTTCTCTCTTAATGGTCATTGTTTCAATTGTAATAAATTGGATCATAAAGCACTCAACTGCAGAACTAATATGACTGAGAGAGCCAGAACTTACTCCAGTAGATGCCACAATTGCAATGGTTATGGTCACAAAGCTGATCAATGTTGGAAACCAAATAGAAACAATTATTTCAGTGGTTATTGCTATACATGTTATGCATATGGACATAACACTAAACAGTGTTGGTCAGGACAAAAGAAGAATACCAACAGGTGTTATAATTGCAATAAAATATGACACATGGAAAGATTCTGCAGAACTAATGTAGTCAAGCCAACCACACCAAGGAAGGAAATCAATAAAGACAAGGTAAAGGCTGAAATGAAGAAGATTTGGAGAAAGAAAGAAGATAATGGTTTTGGTTCTGGTGTAGACATCTACTCCAGTAATTAGTCATTCTCTAACTATTTCCCAGGGGAAGAAAGTTCAGATCACCTGTTTCTCCTTCAAGAGAAAAGAGATTGAAATCCTATCAAATCTACTTGATCAAGGAGCCTCCAATAGATAAGAACTATGAACAACCATCTTATGGACATCCAGTAAAGTCACATCAGTCTGATGGATAGGGAATTGCGAAAAGTGTTATGACACATTTAATGCAGAACAAAATGCACTTATTATGGAATTAGCTTAAAAGTGAAATCAATAGATTCTTTTTTATCATTCAAGAAAAAATATTACAAGGAGATAAGGAGAATAAAGGATCCAACTTGCATCCTAGGGTTTGTGTATTTGCAAGAGGTATTTTTCTCAAATTTTTCTATTTCTCTGCATTCACAGCTATGGTTGCTCCCACTTTTGTCAATGTAAAATCTTAGCCTCATACAAAATTCAAGAAATATCTGGATATATCAATTGAAAATGATATGGTTAGTTGTTTTTTGAGAATCCCGCATGGATTCACTCCTTCAAAGATGTTAGGGCTTGCATCATTCAAATCTTGAGGAGTTCAATCACACCAAGTTACTTGATTTATGGATAAATGAAATCACTGGTGATGACTTCAATGTCAAATTGGAATACAAGGCTCTAGTGGAAAAGAAACTGCATATCTGGAATTAGTTTCCACATTTTTGTTTTGATTATAAATGGGTACAAATAGTTATGAGCAGGTTCCATGACACTTTTTTGCTGCTAGATAAACCTCACCCGATCAACATATAAGTTATGAAGGTTGTTACTAGGTTGAATTACATAGGCATTCTTCTAACATCGAAGGCGGTCAAAAACAAGGAGGTTGAAAATCTAACTCAGATTGTTTTTTATGGTAGGTCTCTGGCAATTCATACAGTCACAAATGTAGCTGTGAGGTATCTTGCACAAGTTATTAGCAACAAAATCTACTACACCAACAAAGATAACTCCATCTCTGATATAGCCATCTACAATGTATATGATATGGTGGTTAATGGAGTTGACTATGATTTATGTGAACTCATCAAAGAGAAATTTCTTGAGAAACTAAATCAGTGCAAGCAAATTAAGAAGAAGGTCACATTTTGGTATGGAACCCTTTCACTCTATTTTCTTTTCTATTTCATGCGTGAGATGCCTGGTCTTGTTTTGGTAGTATTGTCATATGAAAAACTAGTTGCTCATCAAATTGTTGAGTGAATGAGGAGGCATGGTGATTCTACCACACAATAAATGGAATTTACTTCATTTTTCTCTTTACTAAAGTATAAAATGCACAACCGAGATAGAATCCCTAAGTCTGTAGTTACTAAATACAAGGATGACATCACATTCATTGTCACTGTCGACAAATGTATAATGGAAGTTGTTGTACCAAGAACTCAGTGGATACCAGAATTGGGGTATGAAGTATCAGAAGAGTATACAGAATGCCTTGCAAATTTTTTGTTATATAGTCCAATAGATGCCTCTCAGAAGAGATTTGGCACTGCAAAAGAAAAATACAAAGAAATATAGGATGAGCAAATCTGAAAGGAAATGTAAAAAGAGAGTTCAGAAGACTTTGAATGAGATAAAGGAAGGAGGAGGTATAACTAAGGAAGATCTTGTAGCACTCAAAAGAATTACTTGAATTGCAATCGGTAGCTCATCTGATAGTCTCGTAAAGGCAGTTGGTCCTCCCAAAGGAAAGGAGATTTCATCTGGTAAGGGGAAGAAAGGCCTTCCTTTGCCTACTCCAAGCAAGAAGGTGAAAGAAGCGAAACCCTCTAAGGTTAACATTGTTATTGAAGAATTTGAAATAAAATCTAAACTAGGCAAGTACCATATTATGGTCCGGGAGAAGAAATCAAAAGAGGTAACCCCAGATACTCTTGATGTAGGTACTTTGTTTGATATTCTTGTTAAAGGAAATTTTATAGAAGTTGGTGATTTATACAACACTGCTACATCCAAAGGAAAAGAAAACATTACACAAGAATTTTTTTTGTACTGCTCAAGATTAGATAAGAACATAGAAAATTTTAAAGTGGGTGAAGCCATCTCTACTATTTCAAAAATTGTAAAAGAAGAAAGCTTAGAAATTTTTAAAGAACTCAGTCAGTTAGGGTTAAGGACAAAGAAAAGGGAACACAACCTCATGGAAAACAAAGAAGTTGCACAAAAATTGAAAGTAGAAGTTATTAATAAGCTTACAAGTATGGCAGGAAAACTTGGGATGTTGATTGATGATGGCTCTGCTACATCATCTATTGCCCCCACTTGCTCTCATGAAAAATTGGATCTTGAAAATGTTGTAAATCTTGTACTAAAATACACAAATGTAGAAGTATATAATCTTGATTTAAATCCTCCAGAAATTGAGCACTCCCATTCTTTTGATAAAGGTGTTGCTCTGGAACTAAATGAAGAAGAAGAACAAGAAACAGAAGTTGAAAGAGAAGAAGAGAAGGAAACGAGAAGAAAAGAAGAAGAAATAATTGCAGATGTTGATACTGGTAAACAGGAAGAAAACCCTAAGCAAGAAGAAAGTAAAGAACTGGTAGCAGGGGCAATTGGGACAAGAGAAGAAACTACAAGCATTTTCATCGGTACCTATTCTGATGATTGTTGTGTAGTTTTTGCACACACACCCCACTAAAAGAAGGGACTCTCTTTTCCTTCCATTGTTGGTGCTTTGGCCCTTTTGATTTTGAGGATTTTCATGCTTCATCATGTGCTTCAATGTTTGTCTTGCTTGCATTGATGATCCCCTTCATGTTATTGGTTGAAAATATTAAGTTTTACGTCGTTTCTAGGTTTTCCTTGGATTTTGGGATTTCCTCCTCTGACGGAATTCCCCAGTTTCCTTAAAAACCCGACGAGGAGGAGCTCACACTATGACCAAGGAATTCTAGTCCTTCACGAAACTCTGTGTCAATCGGATTTCCCCGAATTCTGTCACATTGTCGGATTTCTAGGTTTTCTTCTAGCATGTCTTGTCAACTACATTAATGCTCAATGGTACAATTTCTGAGGTACATATTTAATGGGTTTTTGAGGAATTATTATTGTCATTTTCTTTTGTGTTTCCATTGAGAGTTTTATTTTGAAGTGCTTAAGTGACTTGTCGGCTTGAGTGGTTAATTTCGGGATTTGGTGATGAATTTCTTGCATTTTCATTGCAATTGCTTGCTAGGACATTGGAGTTGGTCTCCAGCCATTGCTACAGTTAAATTCGCTTTGTCTGTGGTATGTGGCTTCTGCCTTGCTTGTGATTCTTGAATGTAAATAATGCTTTGGTGCATTGAGAGCCTTTTTAGAGTCTGGGTTTTGCATATTTTATGTCAGGCGTTTGAATTAGGGTTTGTTCTGTCATTTTATGAATGTTGATGGCCCAGTCAATGTATTCCCTTGTTGATTGATGAGTTTAGTGGTGCCTGGTACTCTCATGTTGCATTTTTGAGTTTAACCCTGGGTGCATGGTTGATTCTATTTGGTTCGATTTTGGGGTTTTCGAGCTTGTTTGATTGATGACCCAGAGTGATTTTGTGAGAAGGTTTCCAATTTCATCTAGACGAAGCTCACTTGTGCCTAATTTAACTAATTCTTTTCAGGCTTAAAAAGTAGACAATCGGTATTTAGGCTAAACCTTTCCATTAATGGTGAAATTTTAGGGTTTCCGGCTTAGGGAATCGTTGATCAAATTTAGGGCATCACCATTCTTCACCAATCTGCCTGTGATCGAGTTGAGAACTTGAAGACAAACAATGGAAGACTTTAAATAAATCAGATGCAAGCCCAGAAAACCTTAAATTTATGATCGTTTTATCATTTTGGGTGAGATCGAGAGAAATAACAGCTTTCAGGATTTTGTGGTCTCCACGGAATTCCCGCACCTTCATAATTTCTTGATTTTTCCTTTGTCCTCTCATTTTCCCAGAAGTATGCAAAGGCTCGAAGTTACCTATACCTCGTGGATTCCCTTCCTGGGTGGATTTTCCCGAAATGGTCTCACAATATGAAGGATTTGAAGGATAAGTGAATTCAATGTTATGTGTTTGACATCTCATGCTTAATATGAACAATTTAAAAGATGTTGCAAGCTTTTCTTTCATTTTGTGGTGATTGATTCTTTACATCCATGCTTAGTTGTTAAAATCCACTTAGCAAGAAATTTCCTGGATTTCCTCCCTGGCTTGATTTCCCCAAATGGCTCAAAATCCTAGATTTCTTAGTAATTGTGCTTTATGTTAAATTTAAGGGATTTTAATCGTTGCTTTGGGTTGATTGATTATAATTATGTTGTATATGCTAGCTAACCTTGATATGGGAATTATAAAAGAATATTTATTGTGGTTTCTTGTTGAATACAGGCTAAATCAAGAAGAGTGGTATCTCGAAGGACAATGGGCAAGCAGATAAATCCAAGTGCTGAGGGATCCTCTATCTCTGAGGCAAAGAGGATCAAAATAGATATAAAAATTAGGGTTCTAGAAAGCAAGTTGACCTCCATAAGGTCAAAGGTCATTGATACCAATGTCGGTCGATGGGACTATGAGGAATTTAAGGCTAGGATGGTACAGAAGGATCCTCCATTGTTGGAATCAGGATTGGCCCATGTGGTTGGGTTCCCTCCCACAGTCAAGTGTTATGAGTTGGTACTTGAATGTGCTATGCATTATGACATGGGTACGCAAAGAGTGATCAGCCCTCAAGGCAGGGTGTTGGCCAACTTCTCTCCTATGTCTATGGCACAGACCTTTGACATGCCTGACAGATATCATGTGGTGGCTCTAGACTTGGATATTGCCAAGAACTATTTTGAGGATGATTCAAACAAGACTCTACAGGTGATCAATTCTTGGTTGGAGAAACCTAAGCCCCACATCTCAAAGCTACCAAAACAATTATTCAGGGAAAAATTCAAATGAGAGTACTATGATGCTATCACTCTCCTCAGTAGGGTAATAGGTTTGAAGAGTGCTGGAGTTTTTGAGAACTGGATGTTCTTGGTTATAGTGAGGATGGAGAAAAATACTGATTATCACTAGACAAACATCATTAAGTGCCATGATACATCATCAATTGTGCAATGTATTGCAGACAAAGAGTTTTACTATGACCTCCTACCTAGTTTATGCACTTGCAAGGTTTCATCCATATAAAGGATTGAGTACCAGAGGCACCTTTGGGTAGGATGTAATATATGAAGTCTATCCACAACTACACCTAGGCAGCTCAAGCTATAGGAGGGTGAATGATGCATTCACCATGTACATCACTAGGTTGCTTCAAGGTGCAGAACATGTTAGAATATCTGATGGTGCTAAAGAATTGATCAAGAGGTATGGGGCTTGGTTTATACAATTCCCCACCTTTTCTTACATAAGGATAAACGGTTGCCAGAGAGCCCCTTATAGACTTCCTAGGTATCCTACCGACCACCTCATACTCCTAGAAGTCACAAGATAGATATGTGACTTTGATGCCATAGTCAAGAAAGAGAATCACAAAATAGGATTTGGCAATGACTTTCCCCTTAGGATAGGTAGTAATGAGGCTTTCCCCTCCATACATACAACACATTTTTCTGATGAGGAGATGAGCACTTTGGGCTTATCCTTCCATTCTAAAAGGTCCAGATTTGATAGAACTAGTGAGGCCCAAAAGAAGGCCAGTAGGGAGTACAGCCATAAGGATGACATAGATGACTATTGGGCCAACAATAAGGATGAATTTGAAGTTAGGAAGAAGAAGTTCTCTACGCTGCCAGTTGATGTAGTTAGATTGTACAGTGTCAAAGTCATTCCTAATCAAATGGAGGATGATGGAGACTTGATTCAAGGCCATGACTATGAAGTAGTGAAGGACAAACCGGTAGGGGAAATAGATTGGCTAGAGGAGGAGAAAACTGAATTAGAGCAGATCATGACTCTAGTGATCAAGTATACCAAGATATGGCTCAAACACAAGATATGAGAGCTTGAGAGTGAAGGTGTGCAATGGACCTATGACTTGATGGGAGATATGGAGTCTCATTCTACCTCTGAGGAATCAGTTGAGCAAGACCCTAAAGGTAAAGCTAAGGAAGACTCCCCTTTTAGGATCAAGGTTAAAGGTGCTCAAATGGAAGAAGGGGAGAAGCAAAGGAAACCCATTGCTAAGAAAAGAACTAATACTTCAAAGACTAAGAGACCTGCAGAAGAAGATGAAGGTAGTGCTTCTATGCCTAAGAAGAGAAGAATAGTGAGATTGTCCCAAAAGAAGAAGGAATCTTCCAAGGTAGAGGATGAAAATGGTCCACCACTAGTAAATGTGGAGAGTTCAGGAGAGAAAACACAGGTATATACAAGAAGATCAAGAACTCCTTCTCCTAAGGATAGTGGACCAAGGAAGGATATTCCCTAAGCTATCCCTGCTATAGAACAACATGATGATGTCCTTCCTTCTCATGAGTCACATGATGCACCAAGTGAGTCCAAAGATGTAGAGGATCACCAAGATCAAGGAGAGGAAGGATTCCAGGAAGGTGAACTCTACAGTGTGGAGGCAGAGTTAGAAAAGATATTGCAGTCCCCTTTGGTGACTTATGAGGAATCACCCATCGACCAGGAGGAAGATAGACCTCCAAAGAAAGAGGAAGTGCCCATTAAGACTCCTTCACCAAAAAATTTAGAAAAAGGGCGTGATGATGAAAGGAGTGGGAGTCCAAAGGGTGGCAGGGAAGATAAGATTAAGAGATTCTTGAAAAGAAAAATCTAAATGAGGATCTCTCTAGGGGTCAGTAGGATGAGGTTGAGCAAAGTAATTTCCAATCAGGATCCACTATGCCTGTTTGGTTGGACAGAGAGTTGAAGAGTAAGCAGATTGTACTGGATGACACTCTCCCAAATTGGGATGACTTACTGGCCAAAATTAGGAAAGGTAAAACAAAGAAGAAGGCTAGGGTTATTTCAAAGATTAAAAGAGATAGAGCGAATAATAGAGTGGTCCACATTACTACTCCTGCTCCTAATAAGAATAAGGATGATGTGACTTGTAGTGATTACAGCATGCAAACTATCAACTTAGGGCCTACTTCCATGGAATAGGATATTGAAGAGTATGAAGGTTCTAGTGCTGCAATATTGGGTAGATCGAGGAAGGAGGTGTAGACCAAGCAGGAGTTAAAGAAGGAGAATGAGAAATTGAAGAAGTATCTGTAGGATTTGATGAAACCCTTGTAGTCTATCAGCCAGATCAGTTCTTCATCATCTGTAGTAAATCTCTTGCTAGAAGAGACCATAACTGAATTAGAAAAGATGAAGACTACCACTCATGCCATGCTAAACTGGTTGCAAGGAGTAGGAACCAAGGGTGATGATGCTATTAAATACATTTTGTAAACTGGTGGTGATGCCATTAGATCTGTGGAATGGTTGAAAAGTGTGCTAGCTACAGATAAAGAAGATGTAGACCTCCTACTACAAAAAACCAGGATTATCATGGAGTACATTGAGGAAAAGCTAGCTAGTGATGGAGTCTTTCCTCCTTCAAAGGATGCAAAACCTTGGGAGTGGCATGAGGTCTTGCAAATCAGGTAGAAGATGTTGAAGAAGGTGCATAAGCAAGGAAAACAAATAGAGGGCACCTTGACAAGATATTTACAATAAATTTATTTCTTTCTTTCAAATCATGATAGGAAGGAAAAGGTTTGCACCAAAACATTTGAATTTAGAGAAACTTGGGAAATGGTGGCATGATGTATATTCTCTAGTTATTGATAGCCTAGTCACTGAACATCAATTGGATGATGCAGCTAAATACATTGCAATAATGGAAAAGTACTTAACCCTGAAGGTGGATTGGAATAAGTTCGTTAGGTAGTCAAGGGATGATATTAAGTCAATTAAGAGGAGAATTAAGGTATTGGTAATTCCACCTATAGATGACTTGGAGAAGACATTTTTGATGGTGTAGGATAAAATGGAGCAACATGAGGACAAAGGGGAAAGCATTTAATGCATTTTCACATCATAATTTGTGCTTCCCTATTATTCCTCCTCATCCTTCACATGCATTGGGACGAGCTATATTGGAGAACCCAGGCCAACTTGGATGAGTCCCAGGCATTTAATGCTATTTTATTTTGTTCTAGTGCTTCTTGGGCTGACTTATTTGTGGCCATTTTCCTATTGTAAACCTAATTGGGACAACATATATTGGGGGTTTCTATAAATATGGCATTTTTCCTCATTTCTAAGGGCTAGATAGTGTTACATTGGAGCGAATTGAGCAGTATAGCAAGAGTTAGAGCTAGGAGTTAGTCTTATTTTCAAGAAATTGATGTAATATAGAAGACTAGAATTGTTGCTAATTTGGGTGATTTAATGCAAGTAAAGACATTATGGTTTAGTGCCTTTCTTGTGTTAATTTTATCTGGCATGGTTCATGTGATTCTATCTTTTGAAATTGCTTAATTTTGTTTGATGCATGCTAGGTTTAATGTTAGATGACTTAATGGTGTTTATGATTTGATGCTTGAAGTGTTACAGCAATCTCTAGTCCATACTTTTTGTAGCTAGCTTATTGTTATTTTCTTTGCAAAGTTAGCCTAGACTTTGATATTCATTATGCTTAGTTCAGTTGTGAATGTTTGTTCATTGCAATTGCAATAGGATTGTATTGGATGAATGTTCATGATTTGAAATTTTTTTGTGCCTTAGAATATTTCACTATTTTTGTAAGATTGCAGATTTATCTGGGTTAAGCAAGAATCAGTTTCTCAGAGATTGGTCTATTTCAAGTATTTTGTCATCTACACTATTAATCTTAGGATTAGAATTAATTTTAGAAATCTCTTTGAAACCCTTATCTTTTTCTTTTTCTTTCATTATCTAGGTTAGATTTAGGACTTGAAGTATTATTACATTGTTAGATCTGATAAGTTTGAAGATTCAATATTTTCTTGTAGTAAGGTCCTTTTGTGATTACCAGCATTTTCACATTTATCACTGAGTTGTTTATGCATTGTCAAGACCTGACATTAGAGACCTTGGGGTTATTTCTTGAGGCTTGCTAATAGAGATTTACCTTTCAAGAGAGATAGGATTTCCACATTTTGTCTAAGTTGTTGCTATGCAAAAAACACCATCAACAATGATGCCTTGAAGAGTTTACTTGCTTCACCAATTATGGTCTAGCCTATCACCTCTTCCAAGGCATTTCTTTATCTTGAGAAAATTAACCCTGTTCAAAAAATTCAAATCGGTGAATCCATTCAAGCCTCGTCCAAAGTTGACATGATTAAGTAATTAGAAGAGAAGGATAATATGATTGAGGAAACCATTGCTTCCCTCCAAAGCATTATTCTAGAATGCAATTTCGATCAGTTTGAAAGAAATACAGAAAAATGTAGATCACTAGTCAATGTTGTAAAGGACTTCTCTTCCTGCTTGAATGAAAAGCTCCATAGAGAAAAGGAAGTTGAAAGGAATAAGCTCTTACTAGAATTGAAAGAGCAATACATTCAAATGCCTTCTCCAATATTCAACAACTTATCAAGCAAGGTCAAGACCTTCTTGAAGAAGGAAATTATTTTTATTTATACAGCATGCAATGGTCAGATGCCACTACTAAAATATGAAAAGAGATTGAATCAATTGAGTCAACAATCTAGCAAGCATACCATTCTTTCAAGCTATCTGAGGATTTTTCTGGTTCCAGGAGATCCTCAATTGAGGAACTACACAAGAGGTACTTTGAACTGCAATAGCAGCAAGACAATATCATTTCTCCCTTAGGAAATCTCCAAGAGATGTGTGTAGATAGTATTTCATTGATGAATTGTGCCCTCCTGAAGGAACAACAAGCTACTCTTTCTAAACCTTGCTCCATTATAGATGGAGAATATCTTCTTTCATCTATCCAAGTTCATCCATAGATGTTAACTGAAGAAATTTTGTAGTGGAATGATAATAAAGGTAAGTGGATTGCCCATCTTTAGAAAATCAAGCAGTCCTTCTCTAGTGGTGCATTGAGCGTATCCTAAATAGTTTTTCACCTGACACCCCTCGTTCACTAATGTCAAAAGGAGGAGAAACATAGAGAAAAACAAAATTTTATGAGAAACAGAGATAGCCATCTTAGGGGGAGTTTTGGAGTTTATCTCTTTTGAAGTTTTGGCTTTCTGGAATTAAAATTTTGTTTGCCATCAATGACAAAGGGGGAGATTTTTTATATTTGTCATTGATGTCATTGATTGGTTAGGTATTCTTTCCTCTGGCTTGTTCTCTGTTCCAATAGTGATGTTAGCGGCATAAGGTTTTTGGTCTACGCCGACATGTTGTGTAAAGTGGTCATCCGTTTATATCTCTAGTGCAAGCTAACTAAGTGGAAATGGAGACCCAATATATATGTGAAGTGGCATAATCACAAAAAGAGAGACTGAATGAATGTGTGATGTATTGTAGTGAACTATTTGTGTATGTGATATAGTTAGATAGAGTTGTGATTGTACAGAAGTTTTGCACCTCAGCGAGAACTATATTCATGCATATGAAGGTGCAATTATAACAGTTCAATTTTGTAATATTATCTCTAGTTGTAAGCCATCTCTCAAGTTGTAATAGCTACTTTTGTATTTAGTGTAGTGATCCCACTGGTAGTGAGCCAACTCGGCAGTGAGCCACCCTGATAGTGAGCCACCTTTGTATTTTGTATCCGGTTACTTAATACTTGAGAGTTAACCCTCTCCGTGGTTTTTCCCTTCTTGGGTTTCCATGTAAAAATCTTGATGTTATGTCTTGTTGTGTTGCATTGATTTTGTTTGATACTTTTAATTATGTTATGTGGTCAGCTATTCAAAGGTTTTAATCTTTTTAAAGGAATATTATTCACCCCTCCCCTCTCAGTATTTTGGATGTTCAACAAACAAAACTTTTTGGAACTTAAATTAAAGACCTATGTTGTGTTAACATACAAAAGCTATGCATCTTATTTTGCATATTAGATATTGATAACATTAGATATTATGATTCAATCTCTTTACTTTACAATTGGGATGAAGGTATATAATCTTGGAATAATTATATTAAATATTTTAAGTTTAGTGAATTAAATTTTTTATCCTATTAATAATGTCATAATTAATTGATAAGAAATAAGTTATAGATTACGTATTTTTTTTGGAAAAGTATGCCTCAAACATCACAGGCTGAAACCTCCATTGGAGCCAAGTCAGTGTGACAGTTCTTATGTCCGGCCGACTAGTAGTTTGGAACATCATGTTTTGTACAGGTCATTGTGATCTAGTCTTTGTCTCACCAAAGGATCATGTCGCTGTGACAGGTTGCTTTCGGTGTGACCTCTTAGTGCCTGTGAAGATATCTGGTTGATAGGCCATTCAATTCTATATCATTGAGACCCTTGGCCAAAAGGCTTGTTCAGGAAGAAGTCTGGGTGATGTGTTAAATTCTTGCTAACAACGTTTGGTTTAAAGTCATCGGGGTAACTCAAAGGGCTTCGGGGAGAAGTCTCAGCAAGAATGGAATGTCTCACCGATGATGAGAAGTCTTCGGTATAGCTCTTGGTGAATGGTGGTCATCGGTGTAACATATATATGTTTGATAAGAACTCTCGGTGAAGGTGATATGTCTTGTTGACTATTCTTTAGAGCTCGGTATAACATACCACTTTGGTATAACCCGTGGTGACTTGGTATGATGTCTCGGCAATAGCTGATTTTCTGGCCAATGAGAACACTTAAGTCTATGTGACTTGCGGAGCTTTAGTATAACGTCTCACCTAAAGTGATGAGTCTGGGTGATAGCGATGCATGTGGAGAACGTCGGTGTGAGGTCCTGGAAAAATAAGGAACTCTTAGCGATAGTCTCCTGAGCTCGGTGTAACACAAGAAGGCTCGTTGGGATGTCTTGGTGAAAGTGATAGTCTTGCCGAAAGGAAAACTAAAGCCGATACAGTTGTAAGCTCGGTGAAACCTCTTGCCGATGGAAACGACTCTTGGAAACTTTGATATGAAGACTTTGTGGCATCGGCAAGACATTGTTAGTGTCTCACCGAGATGCCAACTAAGTTGGTTTCTTTTGACCGAGCGATGACTATCTATGTGGCTGGTATTCAGCCAATCAGAGGAGCCGAATCGGAACCATTGGGAGACAGTTCATTGTGAAGGTTCTGTGAGGAAGCTCAACGAACATGGAACGACATGGATATACTCTGTGATTGCAGATTGTGATCGTTTGGTTGCATCGACTGTTTGCTGGGTGGTTGTATGATCAGTAAATGTAATCTAATCTGTAATGACTATAACATGAAGGTTCCTATACAAGATTTTTCATGGTGAATGCTGCTATAAACAGACACTAGAAAGATAAGTCTGACATTTGTATGTAATTTCCATTACTGTAATACAAAGTGATTTCTCTTGGTGTGGTGGGTTTTTCTCCCATAAGGGTTTTTCCATGTATATTTGGTGTTCCTGTGTGATTGTCAAATACTCTGTTTCTGTTATTTACTTCATAGTGCATCTTAGTTGAATTGTAATTAAAAAATTAAAAGTATATCTACATTCTTCTCTAAGGTATTGACGTTAGGAGAATTGTTTTCGCATCTGATTTTCCTTGCAAGTGGTATCAGAGCCTGGCCAGTTGTGTTATCCTTGTGGGTACATTGGGTTTTTTGAATCAATTCTATTTAGTGGGAGTCTTGTAAAGTTTGTTATTTCTACTTACAGGTTCATATGGCTAGCATGTCTAGAAAGTTTTAAATAGAGAAGTTCAACGGCAGTAACTTTGAGTTGTGGAAACTCAAGATGGAGGATCTTCTAGTTGATCGTGATTTGTGGCTTGTAGTGTCTAGAACTAAACCTCCAGGCATGAAGCAAGAAGATTGGGACCTTGCAGATAGAAATTCTAAGGGATCATAAGGCTCTATTTGGTAGACTTTGTTCTTCTCAATGTGAATGAAGAGAAGACTGCTTCTTCCTTATGGAAGAGACTGGCATCTATCTATCAGGGGAAGTCCTTGGTGAATAAACTATTCCTGAGGAAGAAATTGTACTCTTTGAGAATGCAGGAAGGAGGGTCTGTAGCTGATCATTTGAACACATTTAATATGTTGCTTGCTCAATTAACATTTGTTGGTGTAAAGACTAGAGAAGAGGATTGTTGTATACTATTATTGTGTTCTTTTCTAGACTCATGGGATCATCTAGTGATGGATATTGGGAGTACAACATCCAGCTTCAAGATGGAAGATGTTGTTGGTTCTTTGTTGTCAAAAGAAATGAGAAGGAAATCTTCTGAGATGGTGAAGGATGCCCTTGTTGTTAGAGGAAGGTCAAAAGAGAAAGGCAAGAAGAAGGACAAGAAGTCCAAATCAAAATCAGAGGGGAGATCAAAGTCTCCTAGCAAGAAGTCCAAGGTGGAATGTTGGAATTATGGGCAACCTGGTCATGTCCGAAAGGATTGTAAAGAGGAGAAAAAGAAGAAGAAGAAGGCCTCTTCTGAAAATAGTTCTTCTCATGGTGATGGTGACGCCTTCATTGTAGCCTTGGCTACTCAGGCATCAAATAATGTCTGGCTAATTGATTCTAGAGCATCTTTACACATGAAATCTCATAGAGAATGGTTCATGAAGTATGAAGAATACAATGGTGGAAAGGTGCACATGGCAAGTGATTCAACTTTAGAGATTGTTGGCCGTGGAAGAGTCAGAATACAATTCCTTGATGGCAGAGTGAAGGAAATCAATAATGTAATGCATATACCAAGTTTGGCTTGAAACTTACTTTCTGTAAGTATGCTGAATGATATTGGAGTACAAGTCACATTCTCTGGAAATGGCTGCAACATGACTAGAGGTTCGATGGTGTTGGCTAGAGGTGCTCGAATTGGTACCCTGTACAAGCTGGATGCACATGCTATTCAATGTAACAGTGTCTCTGGAAAGTCACTTACAGCTGCTCATGGAGGTAAAGAGGGAAATATCCCTAATTATATAAACTCTATGGAAGTAAAACTTCCAGCAGAGAAGACTATGCTCTGGCATCGTAGGTTAGGCCACATAGGAGAAAAAGGTTTTAAAACCTTGAAGAACAAAAACCTGGTTGAGGGGCTTGAAGATTGTAATCTTGAATTTGAATTTTGTGAACATTGTATATATGGAAAGCAGCACCGTGTTTCTTTTTATTCTAGTCCTCATAAATCTTCTGGTTTGCTAGATTATATTCATTCAAATGTATTTGGTCCATTGGATGTTCCTTCTTTGTCTAATTCAAGATACTATGTGTCGTTTATTGATGATTACTCAAGAAAGCATTTGTATATTTTCTAAAAAGTAAATCAGAAGTATTCAGTCAGTTTAAAGAATTTAAAAATATTGTTGAAAATCAGACTGGTAGAAAAATAAAATGCTTAAGGACTGATAATGGCGGTGAATTTTGTTCTGATGAATTTGAAAGATACTGTAAATACCATGGAATTAGAAGACACAAGACTACACCTTATACTCCATAGTAGAATGGAGCTGTAGAAAGGTTCAATAGGACAGTGATGGAGAGAGCTCGAAGTATGCTTAGTAGTGCTGGCTTGGAGGAGAAGTTCTAGGCTGAGGCTGTATCTACTGCATGTTACCTAATTAATTATTTTCCAAATTCTGCTCTTGTTGAGAAAACACCTTTGGAAGCGTGGTCTAGTAAGAAGCCCTCTCTTAGACATGTTCGTGTTTTTGGCTGTGAGGCATATGCTCATGTGTCGGATGTGAAAAGATCTAAACTAGAGAACAAGGCTGTAAAATGTTTTTTTTTTGCTATAGTGCTGTCATAAAAGGATACAAGCTTTGGAATCCTAATACAGAGAAGATTGTATACAATAGAAGTGTAATCTTTCATGAGCTGAAACCTTCCACTTTGGATCTGCAGTCAGAGACAAAGTCAAAAAATAATAAGGATGTAGCTTTAATTCCTCCTACACCAAAGAAAGAGGAATTCAAAATTCAAAATGTACCTGAAATTGAGGAGAGCTCAAGCAGTTCTGAAAGTTCTGAAGAAGAAGAACCTTAGCCTCAGCAAGTGAGGAGGTCAACCCATGAAAGAAAACAACCACATAGGTATGGGTTCTCTTTGATTGATTCTACTTGTCCCTATGCTTTAATTTCTAACACTGATGAGCCTAGGACTGTGAAAGAGGAATTTAGAATGTCTAATTCAGACTCTTGGTTGGAAGCCGTGAATGAAGAGATGGCATCATTAGAAAAGAATGAAACCTGGAGTCTGGTGACCTTGCCTAAAGGAAGAAAGGTTGTTGGCTACAAATGGGTATTTAAGAAGAAAATTGGTTTGGATGGCAGTGTAGAAAATTACAAGGTGAGACTAGTTGCAAAGGGTTATTCCTAGGTAGAGGGAATCGATTATGGGGAAATATTTTCTCCTGCAGCAAAGCTAACATCTATCAGATTTCTTTTGTCACTTGCAGTAGCGTATGACTTAGAGATTGAATAGATGGATGTGAAGACAACATTTCTTCATGATGATCTTGAAGAAGAAATCTATATGTTCCAACCTGAGCACTTTGTTGAGAAAGATAAAGAAAAACTAGTATGCAAATTAAAGAAGTCTTTGTATGGGTTAAAGCAGTCACATAGAATGTGGTACAAGAAATTTGATACTTTTGTATTGTCTTTGGGATTTGTGAGATCAAAATCTGATCATTGTGTATATTATAAAGCTGAAAGTGATCGAGTACTTATTATTGCTCTCTATGTTGATGATATGTTGTGCATAGGCAATAGTAAGCTAATTATTTTTGATCTTAAGTCTCAGTTGTCTGCTAAGTTTGAAATGAAGGATCTTGGTGCAACAAGGTATATTTTGGGGATGGAGATAACCAGGGATAGGAAGAATAGAAAAATATGGCTCAGTTAGAGTAAGTATATCAGGACTGTTCTTGAGAGATTTTGTATGAATGATTGCAAACAGCTAGTGGTTCCAGTCTTGCAGGTAACGAAGCTATCTATTGAGGACTGTCTAAAATCTCCTACTGAGATGGAGGACATGACCAGTGTACCCTATGCTAGTGCGGTTGGCAATCTTATGTATGTAATGGTATGTACAAGGCCAGACATTGCCCAACTAGTGGGAGTTCTTAGTCGATTTATGGCAAAACCAAGAAGAACGCATTGGGATGCTGTGAAGAGAGTGTTTAGATATTTGAAGGGAACTTTAGATTTTTCTTTGTGTTACCATGGGAACTTGGTTGAATCATAGAGGACTCTCAGCATTCATGGATATGTAGATTCTGATTGGGCAGGGGACATTGACAGCAGGAGGTCCACCAATGGATACATTTTCATGTTGAATGGTGGTGCAGTGAGTTGGATGAGTAAGCGGCAGGCTATAGTCGCTTTGTCCAGTACAGAGGCTAAATACATGGTAGCTACTCATTCTTGTAAACAAGCAGTTTGGTTAAAACGTTTGTGTTCTAACATTGGTTTTGATGCAGGGGAAATAACTATTTTTTGTGACAGTCAGAGTGCAATTTGTCAGGCAAAGACTCCAAATTTCCATGCCAAGATGAAACATATTGATGTACAGTATCACTTTGTACAAGATATGATGGAGGATGGAAAGGTCAGTTTGGAAAAGGTTGATACTCTGGAGAATGTTGCAGATTCATTGACAAAGCCAGTGAGCATAGACAAGTTCAGGTGGTGTGCTAGTTCGATGGGCCTTAGTGCCCATGTTTTTCATTAATTTTTATTGTGCTCTAGAGGTGCCTGTGTGATCTTCGTCAAGTGGGAGATTGTTGGAAAATTATGCCTCAAACATCACAGGCTAAAACCTCCATTGGAGCCAAGTCGGTGTGATAGTACTTATGTCTGGCCAACTAGCAGTTTGGAACATCATGTTTTGTACAGGTCATTGTGACCTAGTCTTTGTCTCACCGAAGGATCATGTCACTGTGACAGGTTGCTTTTGGTGTGACCTCTTAGCGCCTGTGAAGATCTCTGGCTGATAGGCCATTCAATCATATATCGTTGAGACCCTTGGCTAAAAGGCTTGTTCGGGAAGAAGTTTGGGCAATGTGTTAAAGTCTCACCGACAGCATTTGGTTTAAAATCATCGGGGTAACTCAGAGGGCTTCGGGGAGAAGTATCACCGAGAATGGAATGTCTCACCGATGATGAGAAGTCTTCGGTATAGCTCTGGGCGAACGGTGGTCATCGGTGTAACATATATATGTTCGATAAGAACTCTTGGCAAAGGTGATATGTCTTGCCGACTATTCTTTAGAGCTTGGTATAACATACCACTTCGGTATAACCCGTGGTGACTCGGTATGATGTCTTAGTGAAAGCTGATTGTTTGGCCAATGAGAACACTTAATTCTATGTGACTTGTGGAGCTTCGGTATAACGTCTCACCAAAAGTGATGAGTCTGGGCCATAGCGATACATGTGGAGAACGTCGGTGTGAGGTCCTGGCGACATAAGGAACTCTTAGCGATAGTCTCTTGAGCTCGATGTAACACAAGAAGGCTCATTGGGATGTCCTGGAAAAAGTGATAGTCTTTCCGAAAGGAAAACTGAAGCCGATACAGTTGTAATCTTGGTGAAACCTCTTGCCGATGGAAACGACTCTTGGCAACTTCGATATGAAGATTTTGTGGCATCGGCGACACACTGTTAGTGTCTCATCGAGATGCCAACAAAGTTGGTTTCTTCTGACCGAGTGATGATTATCTATGTGGCTGGTATTCGGCCAATCAGAGGAGCCAAATTGGAACCATTGGGAGACAGTTCATTGTGACGGTTCTATGAGGAAGCTCAACGGACATGGAACGACATGGATATACTTTGTGATTGCAGATTGTGATCGTTTGGTTGCATCAACGGTTTGTTGGGTGGTTGTATGATTAGTAAATGTAATCTAATCTGTAATGACTGTAACTTGAATGTTCTTGTACAAGATTGTTCATGGTGAATGTTGTTGTAAACAAACACCAGAAAGATAAGTCTGACATTTGTATGTAATTTTCATTACTATAATACAAAGCGATTTCTCTTGGTGTGGTGGGTTTTTCTCTCGTAAGGGTTTTCCCACGTATATCTGGTGTTCCTGTGTGATTGTCAAATACTTTGTTTCTGTTATTTACTTCATAGTGCATCTTAGTTGAATTGTAATTAAAAAATTAAAAGTATATATGCATTCTTCTATGAGGTATTGACGTTAGGAGAATTGTTTCTGCATCTGATTTTCCTTACATATTTTGTAGATAGAATATTTTGATTTCAAGAATAATGTGAGGTACTAATAAGTACAAGTTTTTGCATGTTAATTTTAATGTTTAATGGTAATTTTACATAGTACCTTGTTGGTTTTATTTATTTATTTTTAATTAAGAAATTATTTTGTTTATTGTGTGTGAGTAAGTATTATGGTTAATTGACTTAATGTTTAACAAATATAAGTTGTGGGGTATAGGTAATGTGTTGCAAACAATTTGAGATATGAATTGATTTAATGAGATGTTGCAAATCACTCACAAGTATGAACTAATGCAAGGTAATTATGCACAATGTCATATGTAAATTAAATTTCAATTATTGAATTATATTATGGACCATTATGCTTATATGACATGCTTATGTGACCTACATAGCTAGATGAGAGAAGAAATAGTTTAGGTGAGATTATTGCATTAATTTTCTTATAAAATATATTGTTATAAGGTAAATTAGTATAGTGTCAAAAATTGTCACTTTTGACAATTTCACACTAGGTTTAGCTCCCCCTATGTGCTTGAACCTAATTCTACATTTAATTGCCTAGTTTATGAATATCTTAGGAAAATCAAACAATGGGAATGAAAATATTTAATATTTACCCCAATGTTTAAGGCCCCAACAAGGATGGGTTTGGACTATGGTCCCCATCACCCTTGTCCAACCCTCTTTTACTCTAATTTGAATATGTCGGTGTTGGTATTTTATTATTTGAAATTCCAATTTCATTTGTTGGCTATTAACATTTGAATTTTTGGAAATTAGAAGAATTTCATATAAATGCAAATAGTTTTCATTGTTTTAATCCTAGCATGTTTGAGAAGGAAATTGAGATTATTATTAGGCAATCAAGAGAAATTAGGAGCAAAATTATCAAAATTATTACAAATTTTATTTTAATCAAGCATCATGTCAATTGTACATCATGTTTTTATGTAAGCGTGTTCATATTTTGTGTTAATTTATTGTTTGAGTACTGACACTTGTAGCACTTCAAATCAAGCAACAATTTCTCCTTGAAAGTGATGAGTGCATGACTTCATTCCATCAAGGAATGAAAATTTGAGTGTTGAGTTGTATTAATTTGTCAATTTATCACTTGTATATCATTTAGCCCTTTCCTGATCGAGGGTAAGCTTTATTTTTACATCATCATAGCCATTGTGGAGGTAAAATGAAAAAACAAGGTTTGAGTTAGGAAAGCCCATATACAACACAACCCTTCCCCCTCGTTCATGTTTGTAGGTTCTCAAATTTAAAGCAAATTGGAGGAATATTGAAGACTAATTTCTCATTCATGCATTCAAGCCCTACAAGTTGTCAAGTCAAGAAAAGTGGATTTTTTTACCAATAGATGTAGTTCTAACAATGATTTGAGAGAGGACTTGCAGATCAAGAGCAACAAGAGTGTGAAACCAAATCTTGAATAGAAACAAGCCAATCTAGGGTACCCACACTCCAGTTTACCTATTTCAACACCAAATTTATATGGCAGGTTCTATTGTTTCTACTCTCTACTATTTTGGAATTTGAATGTTTGGTTGTTCTATTTTTTTTAAAAATAAACTCAATTTGCTGCATTTTCATTAGTAACATAGGAACAAAATTTCATCATATAATTCAGTCAAGTAAAATTCAATTAATCTCATCCACATCATCCCCTCACACACTCACACAAAAAGGTTTAAAACCCTAATCCACCATTTTGGCTCTTCCATTGAGGTTTGTAGCTGAGTGTATATTGAGATCACTTTTAATCCTTAATGTCCATAATTGGAAGAAGTTTTATTTAAAAACTAGATCCATTTTTCCAATAAAATAACTACTTTCGTATGAGGGTACTATACACTCTATACACAAACATATATCCATTTGAATAAATAAAAACTAAACATAGGCTCTAGGTAAACACAAAGCACTCAGAACTAAAACTTAACATCAAACACTTCTAAGGAGTGTATTTGTAAATTAGATTCTTAATTACATTTTTAATCCTTGTTTAACCTGAGTGGGAGACATTCAATGAAGAACTACTTGGGGAAACTAGACCCTAGAAAGGGTTGCATACCCACTCTTACAATTACATGAAACATAGTATAGAAACCAAAACTACATATATACTCCTTGATCCCATTTGGAAGTGATGTATGTAGGTAATATGGTGAATGAAAGATGTTCCCAGTTCACAAGATTTTAGGTGTGAGGTTAGGGATTTTCTAAATAATATAATTTTCAACTTACCTAGAAATTAAGTAAATCATTCTCACAAATAAAATCTTAATTATAAACTTAAGAATAAATCTTGAGCTAAAATCAATTATTGTATACTCAAAAGGAACCTCAGATGGGTTCACTTGATTTCTTTGAGACTTTAGGCTAAATTTTGAGGCAAGATTAAATCCTTTGTATATTAATTTACATACCCATAAATGATAGTGACCTCAATGAAAGGAAAAACGAGTACACAAACACTTCCCTAATGCAAATCAATTAGGAGAGGGGTTGCAAAGTTTTGTTTCAAATATTTAACTTTTACAATTTCACTTAAGAATGCACATGCATATAGTTAATTTTTAGATTTAAAAAATAAATCACAACACACAAATTTTATGTGGGAAAACCCTTTCAGGAAAAAACCCACACGCTAAAGCACAGATCAATTGTATTATAGCAACAAGGCTATTACATACAATATTCAAAGTCTATGCTCTTACAAGTGTTGATTCACTATGATACAATTTCTAGAGTGAATCTGACAACATAAAAACATATAAATTTATAATCCCTCAACCCTTACCTAAAATGCACTAAGGCATAAATATATACTTCTCATACATGGGTGTAGATCATTTCCATGTGCCAATCTCTCAGTCTCTGCATGCATGAAAATTGAAACCAGCAACATGCACAAGTCCCAAGTGACCCAATTAGGAACTTGTCAAAAATGCACATACATGCAACAACATGAAAGCACATGCAAGGATTATAGCTCCAAAACTCAAGAAACCTCACATTCTAGGCATCCCATATAAAAAATCACCTTTACTACCTAAGTATAACTTACCCACAACTCCTAGTCACTCTGAGTGACAACTCAATCTTCATTAAACAAGTTTCCCTTCAAAGATTTAGTCAAAAAGTAAAATACATGCTACATGGAATAACGGTTCTCCTCCTTGAATTATTTACAATTTATAATGCTCAAATGAGTGCCTAGGTGATAAGTGTCACCTTTCCTTGACTTTACTTTTCTGAAGAGATAAACACTCACACAAGTGGAGCCTATGAATACTTGCTTTCAAAAAAACTATCACATGTCAACATGGTGACCACTTTAGAGGTAGAAACAATTTCCTTTTTCCCAATGGAGCACCCATGTGATGTGTCACAATTTTTCCTTTTCACACCTTGCATGTAATATCATGCCAACTCCTCATTGGGTCCCGCAAAGTGACTTAGCAATTTGAAAAAACAAATTATTACATTTAATAAATTAAATCAACAACTTAGAGGAAAATTATTAAAAAATTAATGAAGGGACTCACTAAGGTTGAGAAACCTTAATCCCAACACTCAGTACACCCCCAATAGGGAAGTGTGGTGTTCAAGGAAGTGAATCAGGACCCAAATGGTCTCAATGAGTCTAAGACTCTAGCCAAAGCACATACATATCTTTGTGATAAATGTCTACTCTATTTGGGTAGATGCCTATCTTGGATGGATAGATGAACCTTTATCTTGTATGGACATATTCCTAACTCATATGGTTGGATGCATGTCTTGAATGGATGGATGCCTATCCTATATGGGTAGATTCTTGAGTATATTGATGAAGGAAAGAACTTAATAACTAGAGTGAAATATTAAACAAAAAAAAATGATAATTATGAGATTTATCATTTAGTTTCTTACACATTACAAAATCAATCCATAAAGATAAATAATTATAATTTTTAACTCTAATCTAACAAATATGAAAAATTTCATAATTAATTAATAAATCCATGTCCACAACTCATAATCAACTAAGTACTGTTCTAAATATAATGTTAGTGTCAAAATCATCTACATGATGAAAGCAAGGTAAAATTATGCATCCATGGTTTTTTTTCTTAGACTACAGGAATTGGTCAGGTATCCATCCCCCTATAAACTGTAGTGCACCTAGTAAACATTTTTCACGTGACTGGTGGCACTAGCGTGACACACCCTCTGGTACCATAGGTTTGGGGGGAAACTATACCCCGTAACCTCTTTCCTGCAACAAGATGCTCTAGCTAATTGAGCTAGGCCCCTCACCCCCATCCATGGTTGATTCACACAAACAACACCATTAAATTAAGAAGAGATGAAGAGGGAAGGGATTGAACCTTCCATTTTATCAAAATTTATATTGAAGGACATTTGAGTCCTCCTATCTAATTGTAATATTAAAATTGTACATCTGAAGTGAAAGGATTATAAATAGACCACAAAAGTTATTATGGTATGATGGTTACTTTTACCATGTATCATTGGTTTTGAACATGCATGTCTTTCTTTATACATTTGAACATTATTATGATGTTGGTTAAAATGAAATGGAGCACATTTATATTTGGGTTTAAATTGAATGTAATTCTTAGAAAACATGTAATTATTGGTAACATTGGAACATTGATTTCCAATTTTCCATAAGTTTCTTTGGGTGTGAGAACCCACCTCATGGAGGTTTTGTTTTGGGTTCTCCTTGTGGGTTAAGAGTAAACAAATTGTATAGAAAAAATCTACCTTCATTTATAATTTCATTGAACATGTTTTTTAAGTCCTTTGTAGTACTCCTATACCTTGGGAATCATCTCCTTTATGTGCTAGTGGGTTAGAGATGTGGTGGTAGTGTCCACCTAGTCTCTTGGTCATTTTTGTCATTTTTATTTTTTTGTCTCCCTATTTTTATGGTTGTGCTTATGTTATATATCTAAAAATTTCCCTTTATTTTCTCTTTGACCAAGACTATAGCACAAGAATAGGAGACCAAGACAAAAGTTGGAATCTAATGCAATTCTAGGACTCCAACACTAGACCAAGACATGTGCACATTTCCAAGACTCTATCACATCCTTGGGAAATCTACAAGGACTAGTTCTAGTGTCCCTTTGGTTTTGTTAGTATTCCTATATTTTTTACCTCATTTATAGGTTCCTCCATTGAAACTTTATGTCAATTTTTATATTGGGAAGTATGGCTTTGCATGGAAATGACATGTTATCATCCCAAGTTTAGGATGACTTGTACCTCCTAGGGTTGTCATATTGTAAGGGTCTAATCCTTGTAATAGTGGTTACTTGTTGGAAAATATAAACCTTTGGGTTTGATAAGTGGTTTTAGTGTTGGTAAATGGTAGTCCTTCCATTTGGTAGAGATGTGTCATCTCCCAACTTTACCACTTCTTGTATTGAGTATCCCTATGATTCATGAAGGTTATCCAATAGGTGTTTAGGGATATATATGAGGAATATAGTACCCTCATCCTATAAATTTTTTGTTATTAAATTCCACTTATGTCCCATGTGCATGGGTATCATTGTGCACTACGTAATACTTGGCTGCTCATTGGGGTATAGTACAACACAATAGTTTCATATATTATTTGTTTAGTATTATTTTTAAAAAAAAAATTGTATGCTTGGCTAATTTCCTAAGTTTGCATCTTGGTGAATCACATAATATCTTGACTTGATCATTGATTGAGATTTCCTTTTGTATTATTTATAAAAGTGATCTATTTAGGATCTAGGACATATTGCTTACAGAATGCGTAACGTAAAAGATCACTTAATACAATGCTTAACATAAATGATTACATAATAAAATGCTCAAATGAATAAATGAACATAATATAAATGCCAAGATAATGAACTGAAAAGAAAGAGAGAAGAATAAGAGGAGACAAACACAATTGATAACGGAGTTCGTCCCTAAGGACTACGTCTCCAGGCCCCTCTCCAACGGAGTGACCGATCCGATTATACTCCAAAATCAGTTACAATTGCGACAACATCATTCCCTTCAAGCACATCGATATCACAGCATAACTTTGACGTACAGGAACAATTACAATCATCTCCCGAGCATTCTCTCGTTCTCACCACCTGGACTTCGAAAATCCCATCTCTACCTCTCTTTTTATACATAAAATTTGCCTAATTAGGCTTAACCACCAAAATTAATGCTTAACCTTCCTGATCAGCTCGTACACTGGTTATTTTGTTTTACACAATCTGCTTGTTCAGGTGGTTAAGGTAAATCTTGTTTGTTTATGGCTTATTAAGCCATTTTGTTATAGGCTCGGCTGGAAAATCTTTGACAAAACAAAACTGTGGCCACAATACTTAAACCTTATCCACTGGTCTAACGACGCGTTCTATATTTTGCACCTGCGTGGTCCGGGGTTCAAAACCCGCCGACCACGCTTTATAACCAAATACCGAATTTGTTAAACAATAAAAATAACCAGCCTCATATATATATCGATGATTTTGTTTGGCATTGTGGTTACCGGCGGTTACGGGCGAAGTGGAGGTTGTGGGTTCAAATCATAACAAACCTTTTGTTAGAACAGACTCATACGCCGGCCGAAGGAATACAACTGCACAGTGCCACGTGTCAAACTCTTATTCGCCAGAACCTGCCGACGTGTCCGCTGACGCAGATAACCGTACGCTGACTGGGTAGCCGATTTGTCTGCCACGTGTACTGCCACTGTGCTGCCACGTCCGAGTACGGATGCCACATGTCGATATATGATTGGTCCGTACAAGTAACCTGCCACGTGTCTCGCCCATATTCGGCAATGTAGGTTCTGTACAGTACGGACTAACACGTCAGCATGATGACGTCATCATCTGTACCCTCAAGTCAACCGAACTTTGACTGCTTCTAACTTGAGCATATGTCGTCGGATTTTGATGAAACGAACGCCGTCAGAATCGTCTGGACGAGCTCTTCGTGATGACACCAGTTTCATCGATTTTTGAGATTATTTTTTCTGCCTTTTGGATGCCCCTGAACCCAGTTTGACTGGTCGTAACTTGCACAAGTGGAGTCCTTTTCGCTCCATTCAAGTTGCGTTGGAATCAGGACGTCATTCTCTTTTTGATGAAGCTGAAATCTAGAGTATTGGGAACACTTCAATTTCCACTGAAAAATTGTCCCCCAGATCAAAAAGGAGGCTTACGTATTGCATGATTATTTTATTTGTCATAATTAGAATTGAATTGTTAATAGTACACTTAATACTTATTACTAAATAATTCATGAAGAAAGATATCCCAAGGTTCATATATGCATGGTTCTACTCTAGTCCATGAATAATCATACGCTTTGATGCACATATACTCATTTACATTGGGCACAATATTAGCCTTTTACCTTATGGTGTCAAGTCAATACACTCAACAATTCAAGAATTTAGGGGTATTACTCTAATAATAAGAAGTACAATTTATCAAGTAATGACACAACTATAGCATCAATAAATAGGTTATTATTTATACTTATTGCCTATTAGTCCAATTTCTACAACCCAAAAAAAAAAATTGAGGAATATGAACAAGATGACATGTACAAAAAAACTTCACATGATCATTAAGAATAAGAAGAGACACAAAAAAAAATGTGGTGGATTTATGTATTCAACCATCAATTCATTCTCTTACCACTATATTAGAGTTGCATAACCATAACATCTCTAACTAGGGGTCACTATACTCAAAAGAAGAATTTCTCATAGTCATTAAATGTTTTGATGAAAGGTACATTCATGGGATATTTTTACATTTCTAAAGGACTTATATACAAGATAGAACATCTTTGTGTGCCCTCAAGTACACCTCAAAAAATGATTTGGGAACCAAATTATTCTAAAATAACATGTCATTTTGGCATAACCAAACAGGTGGGGAGATTTAATTGACAAATAAATTCCTAACTTAACTCCTCTAGATTTAGGTATTTTGACTTATGCATGGATGATAATACAAAAATTAACTACTGGTTTCTATCACATAGTTTTAGAAACCATTCATGATTTGTGGTTTTCTCATCCCTATATATTAAGTGTTTTAGTTGAAGGAAAAGTAATTTTTTTAAAAAAATATATACTAGTAATGAAGTGCTACCAGAATTCAAAAAGAGAATTCATACTAGTGTGACTCATTTGAAGGATGAATACAATCTTTGGATCTCTTTGGTGAAGGTTTTTTCTCATAGGTTTTTCTCCATGTTAAAAGGTGCAGGACAACTAAGAGAGGGGTGAATCAGTTGTCACCAAATTCAAACTCAAAAATTTAAATACTTATTAGCTTCACAATCACACTATTTTGTTATTAGGTATGAACATGAAATGCAGATAACAAAAATTAAAATCAACACAATGAACACCATATTTTATGTGGAAAACCCAATGAGGGAAAAATCACTATGAGGATTAACTCACAATATAAAGAGATAGCAAAACTAATTACAAAGGCTCACTGCCAAGGATTCACTACCTAGAAGAGGACTCACTGTCCTCATACAAAGGCTCACTACCTACAGAAAGGACTCACTGTCCAACAAGGAGGCTCATTGCCTACTAACACAAAAGAAAACAAAAGATCCACCACAACAATTAACACACATTTGCAACCTTGACTAGAAGATTGTAGAATCCTTTAGCTCACTACCTTCAAGAATCTAACACAATGAAGTATTGTTGCCTCAAATAACTTTCACACACTTCTACTCTTTTAATTTGTGGCTTACTTTGTTTCTTTTCATCATCCAATTATTCACAATTTGACTTGCATTTATACCATATTTAACCATATAAACTTTCTCCAAGGTTAGCCACATATTCCTCATTTCAAATTAGGTTGGAAACTCAACATTCCCATGATGGAAAGGAATGAGAGTGGACCAACAAAAAAACTTAACAAAGACCAAAAATAATGTCTCAGATCAACCACATGCTTCCTTAATTAAATTTATTTCTTCAAATGAAGTGAAAACACTAGGTCAACCAAACCTAATGAAAACACAAATGAACATTGATATACACGCTTCCCAACAAGAAGATAGCATGCGAACGATGCAAAACATTTCATTATGCATGAGAACACATCTCAGGTTCCTTCAGATACATCTGCAACAAGTGCAACAATCTTCAAACACTTAACTCCTTCCATCAGTCCATCTGGAATGTGCAAACACATACAACAACTCTGAAACTTGACTTCTGGATCACCAAACAACAACTCCTTCCATCAGTCCATCTAGAATGTGCAAACACATACAACTCTGAAACTTGCCAAAACCAAGAGAACACCATTATAAGACACATTCTAGATCCACAAGATCTGAAATAGAACAAAGGAGGACTATGGGGAAGAAACATCTAAGTTTGTCAGAACGGTTCACACACCGATTAACACAATTTTCACACTTCATCAAAGCAGAAGCTACAAATCAGTAGATATCACCATCAAATCATCAAAAAACAACCCTTTAGATCCACACAAACATAGGACCAACACAGGAAAAGTGTGAAGCACATACCATAGCACATTTTGAACACATTCATAACTTTGACTTCTCTCTTTATTAATTTTCTCAAAAGCACTCAGAAACTCATCAATTCAACACATCTGCAACATCATAAGGATAGCTCTATGTACTCACAACATCTCAACAGTATCTCAACTATACATGCACAATTTTCAATATATTGAACTATGTTGACATCAATGGCAACATTAATGACAACACCACCAAATATGCTCATACTTGCAACAATCTCCCCCTTTGTCATTGATGGCAACACACAATGTGAAAAAAAAAACATCAAAGACAACATCCTGCACAATATTTCGGGAGGACACCTTTTCTTCCTTTTCTTACTATTTGCAACATGTGACAACACCACCAAATATGCTCATACTTGCAATACTCCATGTATATCTTGTGCTATAATCTATATTTTTTTGTGAACATTTTATTTTTCCATCTATGATTTATCATTGATTATGTACTTGGATGCTCAAATTTTTTAGCATACTTTCACCAAAAAGTTATATCTTGTTTCTAAATTTGGTATGAGAGATATGGGATTGGTTAGAGATGGATGAATTTCTTTGATTGTATGGCTAGGATTTTTTCTATCGTGGAAGTTTGTTGTATTTTCTTGCAATTTTACATTCATGGTTGTAATATAGGGGGATTCTCTACTCACAAGTTCTCTTCGTTCAGAAAGCCTCACGGGGCAAACTGCCTTATACTACCTCAATGGAACAGTAGTGAGAGTTTCAGAATCTAAAAAGGCAGGTCACAGAGACTTTTTGGACAAACTATCAAGCTCTTGGCCAAAGGATGATAATGCAGAATATAGACAACTGCACGGTGTGCTGGCATCCCAAAGGCACACTGGCGTCTTCTAGGGACCAGAAAGTGAGAATGTCTCAAAAAATGACTAAGTGACGAATTACACTCCGATTACTGAGAACCTCAAAAATGCAAGAAAGCAATAGGAAGTAATAAGATTGAAATGGAATAGAGACAATAAGGAGAAGAAAGGAAATTCCTACGACCATGCAAGTGATGAAGCTTCTAGCTCATGGGTGTCTTCAATACCTGCACACAAGAGGAAGAGAGAAATTGTTGGGTGGTTGTATAGGGGCCTGCCTCAGTCAGACCCTATTTTGGTGTTCCCACCTCCATAGACAGCTAGATAGATAGAGAGAAAAGTAGAAATGAAATAAAGAGCACTTAAATCACTACAAAATAGTGTTATGCTACTCAACCAAGTAATAGAGGAGAGGAGTGAAAGCTTACCACCTCCACCAAGAGCACTCAAGGCTAATGGGGGAGAAAACGAGAGGAACTCAAGCCTCTGCTGCAATGGTGTTTTGTTCCACACTTTCTCTACTAAAGTGATGGAGTGTTGATGTTGTTGCTGTGAAGTGTAAAGTGTTTGGAGAGCTAAGAGAGGGCTAAGAGAGAGCTAGAGTGAAGCTAGAAATGGAGGAGGAAGTTGAAATGCTTGTTGAAGGAGTGAATTTGAAGGGGAGATGAATAAAAATGGCCATATTCGGGTCGGTCAGTTGAGGAGGGTATTCCAAATCAACCCCCAAGGGGAAGTGTAACGCCTCTGCAAGCTCCAGATGCGGGAATTTGTCAGGGACATAAGCGTGCCGCGTGGGCGTCCCTGATAGAAATGCCTCCACCAATGCTCAAAATAGGCACCAAGTGTGATTCAAGTAGCAGGCTTAAGTGGAATTAAGCCTCTGAACTTGGTTTTCTAAGGTGGACAAAGGAAAAAAGGGGAATTGCACATAGGGTGCAAATTCATCTTATACAAAGGTGATAGGAAATCATAGCTAGTTCATCTAAGTTGGAGAATAAAAAGTTAAATGGTACAATATATGATATTATCAAGCTAAAGATGGAGGATCTCTTAGATGAAAAACATCAATGAATTTTCATGAAAAGGAGAATAAAATACACCACATGTCCAATAAGGAATGTGTTGCAAGTATTAATGAGTATGGTGGTGTTGTCATTAATGTTGTCATTGATGTCAACATAGTATATGTTGTTGCAAAGAAAGGAAAAAAGTGATTGTAGGTAGTGCATGTATTGTTGAGATACTATAGAGATGTTGTGAGTACATGGGGCTATCTTCATGGTGTTGCAGGTGTGTTGATATGATGTGTTGCTAAGTGATTTTGAGAAAATTAATACATAGTGAATTCAAAATTGAGTGTGTGTTCAGAATGTGCTCCGGTATGCACTCCAAATTTCTTCTATGTTGATCCTATGCTTGTGCAGATCTGAACTGTTGTTTAAGGGAATCCTTGGGTGATATATCCTAGATTATAGCTTCTGGTATGATGAAGAAGGAAAGTTGTGTTCATCGGTGTGTGAACTGGTCTGACAGAGATGTTTATCTATGGACTGGGAGAAATTTTTCTACTTTGCAGTCCTCTACTAGTTTGTTTCAAGTCTTACAGATCTAGAAAAAGGCTTGCAATGGTGTTATCTATGTTCTATCAAAGGCATTCATGGTTTGGTGCTCTAGAAGACTAGTTTCTGAGTTACTGTGTGTCTATATAGTCTAGATGGACAGATGGGAAGTGTTCTATGTATGAAGGTTGTTGTAGTTACTGCAGATGAATCTAAAGGAATTTAAGATGTGTTCCAATGTATTGTGAAGTGTGTTATGTGTTCTTCATGTTATCTTATTGTTGCAGAAGTGTTTACTTCAAAGTTCATTAGTGTTTTCATTAGGTTTGGTTGACCTAGTGTTTACATATCATGTGAAGGATAGGTATCAATGAAGGAAGTGTGTGATTGATTCAAGATGTTGTTTTGGGTCTTGCTTAAGTGTTGGTTTGGTCCACTCTCATTCTCTTCCACCACGGGAATGTTGAGTTGTCGACCTAATTTGAATTTGTAAAATGAAGCATGTGTAGCTGATCTTGGAGAAAGTTTGTAAGGTTGAAGATGGTATAAATACAAGTTGAGATGTTATGCTTTGTATGCCACAAGTGTGAGAAGAAAGATAGATTGTGTGAAAGTGCATTAAGGCAAAAAGAACATTAATGTGTTAAACTCTTGAAAGAAGTGAGCTAATGGTGTCTGCAATTCTTCGATCAAGGATGCAGATGTGTGCGAGTTGTTGTGGTGGATCTTGCATTGCATTGAGAAAGTTTTCTCTGTGTAACATTCTTCTTTCTATCTTTTCGTATTGGTAGGAAATGAGCCTCCCATTTGGATAGTGAGTCCTATCTTGGGTAGTGAGCCTCTTTTTAAATGGTTTTGCAATTACTTTATATTGTGAGTTAATCCTCACCGTGGTTTTTCCCTTATTGGGTTATCCACATAAATCTAGTGTTTTTGTGTTGATATGTCTTTCTGTTATTTGCACTTCATGCTCATACCTAATAATAGACTAAAGTGGATGTGGAGTTAATAATTGTTTGAGATTTGTAAATGTGATTGGTGACGATTGATTCACCCCCTCTTAGTTGTCTTGTGCATTTCAACATAATGGATTAAAATGGATGAAAAACATGACACTATTCATTTTTGTATCTAATTATATTTTATTGAATACTTTATGTAAAGTTGTTTCTTATGAATTGTTGAATAGAATATGAGATATATCTAACTAAATTTTCTATAATATAATACCTATTTATGAAATTAAAATTCATTTTTTTCAAAATGAAGGATGAAGAGTCAATTACAAAACACTTGAATGTGTTTAATACAGTCTTGAGTCAATTATAGTCAAATGATGTAAAGAAAAATGAGGAGGATAAATTTATTTTCTTTTTATGTTTGTTTCCTAATCTTTCAATAACCTAATCCTTGCTATCAATAGCTATCTTACATAAATCCAAATTAGGGGCCCTCATTAATAGTGCAGGAGCACCAAGTTGGAATTATGCAAATAGGTCATAGGTTAAGTGGGTTTTAGCACTTTAAGGGCCATCTTGATGCAATAATGCCATTCTTAATTTTTGTAGAGTCATTTGTGTCATTGGGTCAAAAAAAATGTAAAAGTTGCAAAATTGACAAAAAACTTGTCAAGCAAAAAAGTGCAAAAATGCAACTTTAGGAATCCCAACGGTCATGGGAAGTTTGAAAGTCAGTTTGAGGGTTGTGTAGGCTGTTTTTAAGTTTAAATAGGTGGAATAACTTGTGGAGAAGGTTTTTGAAAGTTTGTGAAGGAGAAATAATAAAGAAATTCCCTATTTTTCATTAAATTTTGTGTTCTCTTTCAGAAATTATGTTTTCTCCAAGCTTGTACAGTTTCATACATGATCTAGAAGATATGAATTGATATAATATTGTAAGGGAAGTGTTTCCACTTCATCTTGGTGGTGGTTTGAGCAAATTTCATATTTTTTTTTGTTTTTTATAAGTTTTCTTTGTAGGTGGGTTTGTACAGTCCCTTTTGTGGTTTTGAAGGCTTAAAGGTGAACATGGCCCATTATATTTGACTATAACCCCTATAACTAAATGTAATGGCCCCAATAAGTTAGGAATTAGTTTTTTTTGAATGTTTTTGTGGGTAGGGGGTGTGGATTGTGTATTTGGGCATGATGCCCTAAGTGTCAAAATTGGGTATTTTGGTGAAATTTGAGGTTTTTGAGAAGGTAGGTGTAGACATTCTTGGGGGATGCAAGTTTTTAAGATTGATTGAGCATGTGCAAATGACATGAAGAGTGTTTGATGCATTTTTCAAGTGTTAAGAGGTTGGGAACATGGGTTTTCAATAAACCCTACCAAAAACAAGCAAAAGTGAGGGTTTGGTGTATAAGTGTCATAATGGGGTTTCTTGGTGCTAAAAATTATTGATTTGGGAGTTTTGTAGTCTAATAAGTGACTTCCCATAGGTTTTTTGGGTTGGAAGATAGATAAGATTACACTTTCTTTGTAAAAGTGACCTAATTAAAGGTATAAGACAGTGTAAGTACATTAATTTATGGGTTTTTTCTAAAAGAACTATGTGAGATTTTGTGATAAGTTGCATAAGGGAATAAATGGTACCTAAAAAAGTAATTGGTTGGTGGGTTTTATTTTGGATTGGGAAGTTAAGGCCAAAAACCCTCTGTTGGGCACCTACAAGAGAAGACTAGGTGAGTTGGTGAAGGTTTGGTAAGACAAGGTTGTAAGGACTAAAAGAGTGTTTAAATAGGTTCAAATTGTGATTGGTAACAAGTTTCCACCCTGCATTACATCAATTGGTATCAGAGCACAGGATGTAGATCTTTGAAGGAAAATGTGTGAAGAAAATTGGAAAGGATGCCTCCTAAGGGGAACAATGTGGCTAGGAAAATGCAAGAGATCAAAGAGAAGACTAAGAAGGAGATTAGGAAGTTGAAAGAACTAAAAAATAGATTGGTAGCAAGGTTGGAGAGTGTCGAGATAGGTCAGAAAAGAGGTGTGATGGTAAGTGATGAAAGTGATTCTAAAGAGGAAGAAGATGAAGAGTATGAATATGTAGATGAAGAGTTGTATCTTGAAGACCAAAGAATGGCCAATCTACTAAAGGTTGTAAAAGGAAACAAGCACAAGGTAAAAGTTGATTTACCTATGTATGGTGGTGATCTTGATGATGAAGCATTGTTATATTGGATTGCAACTTTAGATAACTTCTTTGAATGCGAGGATGTACCTCATGAAGAGAAGGTGAATATATTGAAGACTAAACTAAAGGGACATGCACTTGTTTGGTTGGATTATGAACGTGCTGAAAGGAGAAGAAAAGGTAAGTCTAAAATTGTTTCATGGGATAGGATGGTAGCCAAATTAAAAGGTATTTTTTTGCCAAGTGATTATGCTTTCCAAATGTCTAAGAAGCTTCAAGATATAAAATAAAGGAAAATGGATGTTAAGACCTATACTAATGAGTTCTATAAGTTGAGCATAAAAGCAGGGCATACGATTGATAATGTAGAAAAGGTGGCCAAGTATCTTAGTGGACTAAGATTTAACATCCAAGATGAAATGAGTTTGCATAATCCAAGGACAATTAAAGAATGCTACCAGATGGCTATAAGGGCAGAAGAAAAAGTGAAAAGAAGGAAAGACAAGACAAGTAGAGGTATACATAGCACTTCAAGGGGAAGAGGTACATTTTTTTCTTCAAGACAATCCAATGAAAGCCAAGGAGATGCACATAAAGAAAAGGATAGTTTGTTGATCAACGTGGTGGATTTAGAGGCACTAGAAGAAGATTTGGTGGAGGTAGGAATCCAAATATGTTTTCAAGTAGGTTCTCTAATTGTAATGAGTTTGGATATCCATCATACAAGTGCCATGAAAATTTTAGTTCTACATCAAGTGGTGGAGAAATAAGTGACATAAGCACTCAAATTCTTCAAATGTAGTTGTTGCTCTAGAAGTTGGGGACTCTTTGATGATTAGAAGAAAACTCCTCAAGGAAACAAAGGAGAAAGAACCAATGCAAAGGAGAGATCTATTCATAACTACATGCAAATGTAAGGATAAGGTATGCAAGGTAGTCAAAGATTTAGGTAGCACTGATAATATTGTCTCTAATGATGTGATAGATACGTTGAAGTTACAAAAATTTCCTCATGAGAATCCATATAAGATATCATGGTTGAATGATAACCAATCCATCTTGATTAGTGAACATGCTTTGATTGATTTCAATATTGGAAGCTATAAGAATCAAGTTATTTGTGATGTTGTACCAATGAATTGTTGTCATTTTTTACTTGGGAGACCATGGAAGTATGACAAGCATGCCATATATGATTTTATAAGCAATAGTTATCACATTAAGCATGAAGGAAATAATTTTACACTTATTCCATTGCACAGAGGTGTTAAGGATCAATCAAAGGAAGCAAAGGTGGTAGTGTTTGGTAAGCAGGGGTTTATGAATACAAAGGAAGAGAATTCTAAGGGGTTTGCAACCAATTCCATGTTTGAAGACATTAAAATAGAGAATTTGAAGAGTGTCTCAGGGTTGAAAGATAAAGGTATTGTGTTGATGCCAAGAACAGGCCAAGAGAAGAATCAAGATCAAGTGTGTGTGCAACCACAAGTGGGATTGATGGAACAAGATGCAATCATAGTAGGGGTAGTGGTTTTCCCAATAATGACAAATAAGGTTAGTGGGAAGTCATATTATTCCATGACATTAGTTTCTAAACCAGGTGAGACAGGGGTATGTGGAGCAAGGGACTTAAAGCATGAGATGAAGATGAGAGGGCAAGAGAACAAGTGTGTTTGACCAAAGAAAATGAACAAGTTCAAGAAAGAAGTAGAGGTAATGGGGAAACCAATAGAAGGTGCCTATGGTAACTATTTTTTTGTCGGTGCTCAAGCAAGGATGACATCAGTTTCAGATGAGAGTAATGGCGGTAGGCATGAGGCAGGTTTGTTTGTAAAGGAGAGGCAATGGCAAGGTAGAATCAAGTTCAATAATGTAAAACATGAAGCAAGAATAAGGTATTTGATCCCATGGAGAATATTTCTAGTCCAAGGATCATTTGAAGGACAAAGAGATGTTGTGAAGGATCAAGGTTCAAGGTAGTATGGTCCTCATGGGACATGAGTCTTTTCCATGCCAGTTGTATTTTTTAGGACCCGCAAGTTGGAATTATGTAAATAGGTCATAGGTTAAGTGGTTTTTAGCACTTTGAGGGTCATATTGATGTAATAAGGCCATGTTTAGGCTATTCTTAATGTTTGTAGAGTCGTATGTGTCATTGGGTCAAAAAAAATGTAAAATTTGCAAAATTGATCAAAAAAGTTGTCAAGCAAAAAATGCAACTTTAGGAATCCCAACGGTCATGGGAAGTTTGAATGTTAGTTTGAGGGTTTTTTTGGTTGTTTTTTAAGTTTAAATAGGTGGAAAAACTCGTGGAGAAGGTTTTTGAAAGTTTTTGAAGAAGAAATAATAAAGAAATCCCCTATTTTTCATTAAATTCTATGTTTTCTTTTAGAAATTATATTTTATCTAGGCTTGTACGGTTCCGTACGTGATACAGAATATATGAATTGATATGAGATTTTAAGGGTAGTGTTTCCACTTCATCTTGGTGATGGTTTGAAAAAATTTCATAGAATTTTGTGTTTTTTAAAAGTTTTATTTGCATGCGGGTCTATACATTCCCTTTTGTGGTTTTGAAATATGAAAGGTGAACATGGCCCATTCCATTTGACTATAACCCCTGTAACTAAATGGAATGGGCCCAATAAGTTAAGAATTAGGTATTTTGAATGGTTTTGTGAGCAGGGGGTGTGGATTGTGTATTTGAGCATGATGCCCTAAGTTTCAAAATTGGGTATTTTGGTGAAATTTGAGGGTTTAGAGAAGGTAGGTGTAGAAACTCTTGCGGGTAGAAAGTTTTTTATGATTGATTGAGCATGTGAAAATGATATAAAGAGTTTTTGATGCATTTTTTAGGTGCTAAGAGGTTGAGAACATCGATTTTCAATAAACCCTACCAAAACAAGCAAAAGTGAGGGTTTTGTGTATAAGTGTCATAGTGGGGTTTCCTGGTGCTGAAAATTGTTGATTTCAAAGTTTTGTAGTCTTATAAGTGACTTCCCATAGGTTTTGGGGGCTAGAAAATAGATAAGAGTACAGTTTCTTTGTAAAAGTGACCTAATTAAAGGTTTAGGACAACGTAAGTGCATTAATTTGAGGGTTTTGTTCTGAAAGAACTATGTGAGATTTTGTGATAAGTTGCATAAGGGTATAAAGGGTACCTGAAAAAGTAATTTTTTAGTTGGTTTGATTATGGATTGGGAAGTTAAGGCCAAAAACCCTTTGTTGGACACCTACAAGAGAAGACTAGGTGAGTTGGTGAAGGTTTGGTAAGACAAGGTTGTAAGGACTGAAAGAGTGTTTGAATAGGTTCAAATTGTGATTGGTAACAAGTTACCACCCTGCATTACATCAATTACCACCCTAATTTCAAAGGAAATTAGGAGAAATATGTTAGAGGCGTCTAAGAATACATTGCATGTGAAAAGGATAAGTCATAGATTCATTATAATTCTAAAGGAAGCTTCAAACACCTAGTAAGAGTAGATTGAGGTGTTGGAATTATGCTAAATAGAGGCATCTCAAAAAGGATTGAATGAATAATAAAAAAAATGATGATTCCCCTATGAATAAATCCTTTTATGATGAAGTTTCTAATATTCTATTAGTTCTACTAGCATATATTTTGATGACTCTTGGATGATATATTCATATACATCCTACCACTTGACTCCTCATAAGGAGTGTTTCTCAACATATTTAACTTATGATGGTTATATTTTTTTCCTCAAAGATAATTTAGCAAAATATAAGCCAGGGAGACATAAAACTAAATTTCAATGATGGGAAGGTCAAAACCCTCAAAGATGTATTCCATATCCCTAGTCTAGCTAGTTTTATTTTTTTATTAAAAATAAATGATTCATACATATATGTTACTATTGAGAAGAGTAGTTGTAGGTTGAGAAAAGGGAAAATTATAATAGCTAGGGGCACTAGGTGTGGCACCTTGTTTAGGCTAGAAAAATCTATACTTTTTAGATCGATTAAAGTAACCAATAAATTTGTATCTTGTAAATAATGGCACCACAAGATGGATCACATTAGTGAGAAGGTTCTCAAAACCATCATAAATAAGAAGGCTGATGGATTTTTCCTATTACTCTCTTGATTTTTTTCCATCAATAATTTGTATATGAAATAAAATAGACTATCATTTAAATTCAAAAGTATTATGGATAAATAAATTTTGCAGGTTATTTATAGTCATTTCTTTGGTCCTATGGATGTGACTTCTATTGGAAAATATTTCTACTATGTTTCCTTTATCAATGATCATTCTAGTTATGATTAATTTATTTTTTGAAGAAAATAATTATTATATTTTTATATTTAAATAGGTTACAAAACTTTTTGAGAATTATAAATAGGAAAATAATGGTTTTAAGAATGGATATGATGGTAATGAATTTTTCTCAAGGCCATTGATGACTACTACAATCATGAAAGAATTTTTATATATAAAATAACTTCATATACCTTGCAACAAAATGGAATGGAAAGAAGAATGAATAAGGATGTAATAGATAGAAATGTTGTGACTTTACACTCAAGCCCCATTTCGTTTTGGAAAAATTGGGGACCCCCCTAGCTTTATTTTTGCATGTTTTGCTCCCCTTTTTTCTACTTTGTTGTTCTTCCTTTGTTTCATATCTTTTCTTTTTCCCCTTGGTATTTTTCCTTTATATTTCTTTGTTTTATGGTTTTGGTATCGAGCTTCCAAAGAAGGTATACCTTCCTTGTTGGGCCCGATCCCCAACCTTTCCTTTGGTGTTTCATAGTTGGCTTGTCTTTTTCCCTTTTGGGTCTTAGGAATCAGAGTTTTCCTTTACTACATCCCAACCTTAAACACTAGTCAATGATGCCTCAACATTCATGCATGTCACATCAATTCATTTCTCATGTATTTGTATAAATTCAAATATATGGAAGATCGACCAAAATTTAATGAATTTAATGCATTAGATCTAGAGACAAGTATGCCACTAATACAAAGTTGGTGGGTAGTTTTAGGCTATGTTGCAAGTCATTTCATGATTATTCGACTAACGAATTACATTTCTTGATCCCTGCAACTTACTTTCATACCCACAAAACCGCCATTGTTTCCAAAATTTTCCTAAGTTCATATGGTCATGCAGACATAGAAGTGTTTGGCTAGCTTAAACTAGTTTCTTGGCATGTTTGTGAGGTCACTCCTACTGCATTTGAGTTGAAGATTCCCTATCTGTCATCTATAGTGTGTTTTGATCATATTTTTCCTTGATCACCCTACTCTTCTACACTAAGTTGGTTCAATTCTTTCCTTCCCTTGGGTTTTTTTTGTTACTTGTTTTTTTATTTGATGTGTTTGGGTGCCTTTGGGTTTTTCCTTTTTTAATTTCCATTGATCATCTTGTTTCTCTATTTGTCTCATTTTTCTTATCTGATTCACCCTCTAGTGTCATTTTGGGTTGGTGCTTTTGTACCATTGCATTTGAAATATGTTGCTTGATTGTTAGCCTACTGTCAAATTGTGAGTGGGGATTTTGGGTTACTCATATCAATTTTTATTGTACTACATTTTTCTATGTTTTCTTTTTTTTTTATTCAACCTTGGGCTTTCCTCTATTTTATTTTTTTTGTTCTTTTGGTGCTCTCATTGTTTTATCTTTTTTTACCCTATTCAAGGTTTTTTGTAACATCATTGTTGGGTGTTGGACCTCAGCTTTCCCAAGGGTTTCATCTTATATTTTTTCCACAATAACTCTTGAGCATCGAACGTCATAGTTTTTTGTTACTTCACACCTAAAAACATTTTGCATAAGGTAAAGGGAAGCTCTGATCACCAACCTCGATCATGCCTTTGAAGAAATGGTTAACACTTTCAAACCTTGGACATCAGAGATATTTCTTACCAAGTTCCTTATAGGGGTGGAAGTGGTAAGGATTGTCTAATCACTGATATCTAACAAAACACTATATACATTTGACTATAGGCTTATATACTTCCAAAGTTTCCTCTCACACAAACATTTGATTTCCTTAGATTTTAACTTGAATTCATGCCTTAACATTCAAAAAAAAAATTAACCTTTCAAACTTCACAAGTCTCTTTTGTTGCATACTCAAATACATTCAAAAGGGGTAGGAAGAAAATATAATCCCTGACTTGCGACTTATGCCTTAGACATAGTAATCTTGATAAAAAAGACTTGTTGCATAGATGGTTGTTGTTGCACCAAAAGATCAGCCTGTTAATGCTCAATACAACTGCCAAAGTTAATGAATCCATGAGAGGAAGCTAATCCATATCATGAACTTGAGTGTGTTGCACAACTAAATGAGACCAAGGACATACACCTTGCAACAATCCCCCTTAGCACAACGAGGGGTTCAAAACCATGACCTAGGCTCTAATACCAATTTTTACATAGATGATTGTGGTTGCACCAATAGATTAACCTATTAATTCCCAATACAACCACCAGATTTAATGAATCTATGAGAGGTGAATAATCCATGTCATGAAGCTGAGTGCTACATTGCATAGCATAAGGAGACCAAGGGCACAAACCTTGTAACAAGACTTATGGACTTCGGGTGTCAAAAATACTTCGTACCTATTTCTTATAGAGGTGCAAAGGGTAAAAGTTATTCCCAACCACCCATGTCTACCAACATGAAGAATAGCCTTCATCCTAAATGGTAAAATTGACAGAGTATTTCTTCATTTGATTTCTCTTCAAAAGATCAAGTTAGACAAATGAAATGATAATCAGACATCAAGTGTCCAGATTTTTCTTTAACCTTTACTAACACTAAACGGTAAGACAAAAGGTAAAAACTTGCACCCCAATTCTTGAAATTGAAACAAAGGATTTTGGGACCTCCTTTCTTTCTAGCACTTCTAGGGTTTTACACCTAAAAAGAGAAAGATGGGTCCACAATGCACAATGTTTCACTCAAGATTAATGTAAAGATGGATGGAATATTGATGTGAAGTGTGTGTGGATGCTTACAAATGCAAATAAATGAATATAAACTAATCTAATGCAAGATGATGGAAAACACACTGTTGATGGCAAATATGCGCTAGAAACTTAAACAAATGAAAACAAAAGTTGATGAGACTAATCAGAGTGCACCTAGAGGCAGATTGTTGTTGTTGGAAGGTTTTGGAATGTTCCAGAAGTCATTGTTAATGGCCACTAGGACTGATTCTCCATGCATGGTGAAGTAGTTATGCTTCTAAAGAAAATTCCTAGAAATAGGTTTCTGACTACAAGGAACTGAATTATGACAAAACCACTTTTTAGGCCTATAGTTGTTCGCTTCTAAAATTGTTGGATTCGGGCCTGAAAGTGAATTTTTGTTGATATTTTGACTTTAATGGTGAAGGGATAACTTGAATTACTTTGCAACTTGATCCTTAATGATTTCCAAGCTTCCAAGAGACCTAAATCTGCAAACACACAAGAAGAAAAGAAGAAATGTTGATTGTTAGGGCATGGGGGTTTGCCTTGGTCAAACCCCGTTTAGGTAATTAAACCAAAATGATGAAAGAATGGAATGAAGCATGCAACAATGGAATAAATTACATTTCCATGATGAATGATCTTGAAATTTTGCAACAAAACATGTAGAATCAGCCCTTGGATGTCTTAGGAAGCTCAATTGATGACTTGCAATGGGAAAGCCCTAACTTGCTTGACTATAAATAGAAGATAAATAATGAATGATGTGAAGAATGTATGTGTGAGAGATGTAAGATGTAAAATGAGGAGAAAAACACCTATTTATACACACTTATTCCTTAGTATCTCGTTAATACCTCATCACAGGCCAAAATGAGGCAAAATTAAACTTAAATTTCACTTTTTCCCCGCTCAAAGGTCAAAATTTGAGCCAAATGGGACTCATTCACCACACATGGTGAATGGGTCCCACCTTGAGGGACTGATTCACCATGCATGGTGAATGGGTCCCACAAGGGCTATTTTGCTAGCTCAAATGCCAAGGAATAAGGAAATAAGGTCTAAAATGCAATCTTGTCAAGTATTTGATCAATTTGAACCTCAGGATGCATAATATGGGTTAAGATGGTCTTATTAATGATGATGTAAATGTCAAATAGGGATTGGGACACATAAATCAATGAGAAAGTGTGATTAAATACACTTTACAACACTAAAATAAGGTCCACATAGCCTAGAAAAGCACAAGAACCAATGTGAATGTGCAAGACACATTACAACACTAGTTTATCATCAAATTTAATTCAAGAACCTTCTAGGTCGATGTTGGCATGGCCATGGTAGGAGGTTCCTCAAAGAGAACAATCTAGACAATGCAAAAAGAGTAACACAACAGAAGCAATAGAAAATATGGAGGAAAATGCAGATGCAAATATTTTCATTAACATAAATCTAAGTTACAATCAGCCGGCAACATCTGGGCTTACAGATTTGGCTCACAGGCTAGGTACGTGTTCCAAAAATACAAAATTCCAATGTGCTCCTATGTGCAAGCTTAAATCATACAATTCAGATCAATAACTTATATGCTTATTATTCACTACTTTCCTAATGATCTATTACAAGCATTATACCACATATGTGGGTCTAGAAACATCTACATTGGCCAAAGATTATTACAATCTCCAATGAAATAAAATGTGATGTGTGCATGAACAAGTCGGTCTCAAATTTGAATTACTCCTCGATGAATGCATAGGATAAAGTGTGGAACTATAAGCAAGCTTGAGGACACTCTAGGGAAAAATTAAAATCACACCATCAATATCCACAAGTTATGAGGATGATCCACGAATGATCAAACTAGTCATTATCCTGCAAATTATTTTGGTGCCAGTTCAAGAAACTGCCATCAAATCCGGAAGTGATAACTTGCCGGAAAAAGATCCAATTGTGCTCAAATCTTGGAATAAGGAAAATGAACATGTCCATAATGGAAATGTAGATCCACAAGGTCTAGTGAGAAAATATTACAAATCCACCAACTTGAACTAAACAGGAACTGGACAAGAATAAAAACTAAAAGAAAATATTTTTGGTTGATGCAAGAATGCCAAGATCCAAGGATTCTCCTGCATCAAACATCTAGGGTTATTTTAAAATTGAGTCCCTCACTTTGTTGGGGCTAAAGGAAAACCAAAATGGTCTACCTCAACCTAATAAATCTAAGAAGAATCCCCAACGCATTTGTCTTTACATTTCACAAGATATTGTTTGTACTATCTTCCACGAGTTTTCCTTCCATCCCTGATATCCAAAATCTCTTCTATCTCATCTGATTGTTGTTTAGGAAAGTAATTCTTCAATTTTTCTTTACTATCTTCACTAAATTCTATCTCATGGTATTGATGTAGATCTATAATGTTGAATATAGGTGATATACCCATGTCAGCTGGTAACTCCACTTCATATGCATTTCCTTAATCAAATTTATTCAAAATCCTATAGGGTCCAAACTTCTTCAGCTTATTGTATGTGCCAACAAGAAATATTTCCTTCCTCAAGTACACCATTACTTCATCTCCAACTTCAAACTCCTTATGTCTCCTCTTTTCATCTGCTTTCTCCTTATACTTCTGGTTCATATTTTCCAATTGCTCCTTCACTTGAGTATGCACATTCTTCATATGTTCTGCAAATTCCTTTGCTTCTACATTCCTTTTATCTTCCATACTAATGTATCTCAACTTTGATATACCTCTAGGGTGAACTCCGGTAACAATCTCAAAAGGTGTCTTTCTGGAACTCCTATTCACTGAATTATTCTATGCAAACTCTGCTTGTGCAAGGACTAAATCCCAACTTCTAGTCTTCTCTCCAACCAAGCATCTCAAAAAATTCCCCAAACTCCTGTTTACTACCTCGTTCTATCCATCAGTCTGTGGGTGAAAAGTAGAACTAAACTTCAAGTCTTTCTTCAACTTCTTCCAAAGTTTCCTACAAAAGTAACCAACAAACTTTGTATCTCTATCTGAAACAATACTCCTAGGTAATCCATGCAATCTAACCACTTCTCTGAAAAGCAAGTCCACTACATGTACTGCATATGTTGTCTTCTTACAAGGTATGAAATGTTCCATCTTAGAAAATCTATCCACCACCACAAATATAGAATCATTACCTGTTTGTGTCTTTTGTAAACCAAGTATGAAATCCATGCTGATATCCTCCCAAGGGCTCTCCGGAACTGTCAAAGGTTTATACAATCCAAAATTTTGACTACTCCCTTTTGCAACTTGACAAACTCTGTAATTCTACACAAATCTCCTAACATCCTTATGATTTTGTGGCCAAAAGTAATTCTCACTTATCAATGCTACTATTTTATCAACTCCAAAGTGTCCTAACATATCTCCACAATGCTTTTCTTTCACCAAGTTATCCCTCATTGAGCTCTAGGGTATACATAACCAACTCCCTCCAAACAACATATCCTCCTAAATAAAGTAATCAAACCACTGACTCCTATCCTGTAGGACTAGTTCTTTACAAGATTTCCAAGGTTCTACAAAATTTGGGTCTTCCTCATACAAGTTCTTTAGTTCATCAAAGCCTAATACCTCCACTCTCATTTTTATCAATAAATTCCTTCTACTCAAAGCATCAGCAACTCTATTTGACTTTCCACTCCTATGCTTCAAAATAAACATATAACTCTACATGAATTCTACCCATGTCATGTGTATTTGATTCAACTTACCTTGACTATTCAAATATTGCAATGCTTGATGATCTATATACAACACAAACTCCTTAGGCAATAAGTAATGTCTCCACTTCTTCAAGGCTTGAACTATGGCAAAAAAATCCTGATCATTAATTGAATATCTTCTCCTAACATCATGCAATTTCTCACTGAAATAAGGTATTGGTTTCCCTTCTTGACTCAATACTACTCCTATTGCATTTCCACTTGCATCATAGTCTACTTGAAATACCTTACTAAAATCTGGTAAATCCAACACAAGCTGCTCAGTCACCTTCTGCTTCAACAACTCAAAACTCTGATCTACTCCAAATTTCCACATAAAATATTTCTTATCTCCTCTCACTGTTTATGTCATAGGACTGCAAATAGAACTAAAATTCCTAATGAACTTTCGGTAGAAACTAGCCAATCCATGAAATGATCTCACCTCACCAATGCTATTTGGTGTAGGCCATTCAAAAATTTCTCTTACCTTCTCAGGGTCCATCTTCAATCCATCCACAAATATCACAAATCCCAGGTATACCAATTCTTCCTTCATGAAACTATTCTTCTTAATGTTTCTCAGCAACTGCTCTTCTCTCAACCTCTGCAAAACTAGTCTTATATGGAACAAATGTTCTTCTCTACTCTTACTAAAAATAAAGATGTCATCCAAGTAAACAATCAAAAAATTACCCAATAACTTCTTCAATACCTCATTCATCAACCTCATGAAAGTACTTGGTGCATTTTTTAGTCCAAAAGGCATTTCCAACCACTCATACAATCCTTCATTTGTCTTAAATATTGTCTTCCATTCATCCCCTTCTCTAATTCTGGTCTAATGATATCCACTCTTCAAATCTATCTTTATAAAGTATCTAGCTCCACTCAAACAATCCATAATGTCATCCATCTGGGGCAAAGGAAATTTGTACTTCACCATTATCTTGTTTATGGCTCTAGAGTTTGTACACATCCTCCATTCTCCATCCTTCTTAGGTCCTAACACAGCAGGCAATGCACAAGGACTTAAACTTTTTTGGATCAAACCATTCCTTAACAACACTTGTACTTGTCTATTCAACTCTTCATTCTCTATAGGTTTCATCTGGTGTGCTGCTTTATTAGGAAAACTAGCTCTAGGAATAGATCCATACAGTGACTAATACTCCTCACAGGTGGCAATCCATCAGGTACATTATCTGAAATGATCTCCTCATACTCTATGAACAACTCCTTTATCTCTTCTGGGTGTTCTTCTACATTCATCAAATATTTATCCTTCTTAGGAACTAAGGAATAACACACATTCTCATGTCTCAATCCATCAAGGAATCTCCTTCCATCAACCAGACAAACCCTAGGATTCTTACAAACCTCAACTTTAGGAACATCTTCCAATGGCAACAAAGTATACTTCATCCCATTAGCAATAATGGTATATATATTCTTCTTTCCATCATGAATAGCCTGTCTATCATACTGCCAAGGCCTTCCCAAAAAAACATGGCATATATCCATTGGCATGATATCACACAAAACTTCATCATGATAATTCCATGTCTTCAATTTCACCAAACATTTTTCACTTACCAATATCTTATGCTCATCTTGAATCCAAGCTATCTAATAGGGATTCGGGTGTCTCAATCTTTCCAACTTCAATTTGGTCACCATTTCTTCATATACTAGGTTCTCAAAACTTTCACTATCAACAATCACTTTGCAACATTTACCAGCTACTGTGCATCTGGTCCGAAATAAATTTTTTCTTTGCAACGGTTCCCACTCCAACTCACTTTGACATAATACTCTTCTATTCACTAAAACTTCTCCATCTTTTGGTTTATACTCCTACATCAGATGTAATAATGTTATTAAACACATTTTATAATGTTGAATTAGGGAGAAATAGGTTAATTAAGTCTAGAAAAGTGTGAAAGTCCTTTACAAGACTTACAACACCTTTACAAGACGTCATTAAAAGAATGTTATTTGATTTGCAAGGGTCTAAGACCTAGTGTGGATGCAGAAAATTCCTCAATAGTAGATTAAAACCTTCATCAAGTCCATTTTATAATGAATTAATCCCATGTCAAGAAAAGGGTCCATTTTTATATGGCACATTTAGGCCCCACTTTAGTAAGAGGATGAACTTGCTTCAAACTCACACTAAAGTAGACATTCAAGAGAGGTCCTCATACATAGATGCAGATGACAAGGAATGACAAAGATCAAAGGAGATGGCCAAGCCACTAGGATCAAAGATCCTAAGTGAAGCCCCCAAGATATGAAATCATGCAATGGCAAGGAAGAAGGGGTGAAGAGGATGGATCAAGCTTCGATCGTTTGTCCAACTAGTTGTGCATCAGATCTAGGTTGATTGTTTGGAAAAGAGAATGTGTACTCACTCTGGGCTGGAAAAACACATAACGGTCTGCCAGGTGAGAAGGCCAAACTGTACTCACTCAAGGGCCACACAACTTCTGGTTGTTCGTAGAGTGAGAAATCCCAAAAAGGTAAGATACATATGCTAGTTGGTATGCACTCACAAACACAAAGGTGGCTATGGGGAAAAGTAATGTTGCTAGGTGGGCTTCTCGCTCAACCATATTAAAGTTATACCTAGTGATAACTTTAACAAGGTGCCATAAGAAAATAATTATGACCAAAAAGAAAAGGTACCAGAGTCATGCAAGTTGCATTATGCAAGGTGGAAAATGATGCAAAAATGTAAAATTTTTGAAGGAGTCTTGTTTAGTTTATGCAAGGTTAGTCACCTAGGGAACATTGTGTCTAATGTCTCCAAGAGAGGACCAATCAAATAATAGCATATTCACAACTTAGGGGATGTAGTGTGTCGCATCAGGCCACCAAGAGGAATGTAATATGTTGAGATAGATCACACTTATGAAGGACATCACACCCAATGTCATCTACAAAGTAACAAACACATCTATAAATGACAAGGCTACATTAGGAACCAAGAATAAAAATGAATTAATGGTAATGTATTCCCCCCACTTTAAAGTAACTTCTACACATCGTTCTATGAGCAATTACTTTAAAGTAGCAAAGGAAAGAGAAAGCAAAGGAAAACAAGACATGAGAGCCAACTTAGAAAGCCCTATGCCAAGTCATATGTTTTAAAGTTAGGTTGTGTCATGTCGAGGAAAATGAAAAGCAAAGAAAAGGAGTATGTCACATGCAAGTCAATATTAATACATGTCATTCACATCTCAAGCTTGTTCTTATATCTTCATGAAAATTTAACAAGTAGTCGAAAGAGATAACGACAAGTGGCATACAAGGGTTAAGATTGTCTAACTCTTTCCCCCCCACTTAGTGTAGGACAATGGTGAGCCTAAAGTGGATGATAGTATGCTGCCCCTTGTGATGGATGTAAAACATGCAATGGTGAGTAGGCTATGATCCTACAACGATTGCATGGAAAGGAGAAACAACTAATGTTATTTATGTGAATAAGGAAGAATCTTAGAAGAGTCTTGTGTGATAGTATTGATGTTGAGTGAAGGTTTGGTGATCTTGGTCAAAGGAGAATAACCAAGATCATGAGTTGTTTGTTGTGTGTTTGGATCTATAGGGTTGGGGATACCTTGTTCTTGAGCACTACAACCTTTTCCACTATACCCCAGTTGTTTCATGAGGTCGTACCCTTTTCCATAAAGTTGTTTCAGTGCTTTGGAATCAGGTGGTTGTTCATTGTTGTGTTCATCAAGGGTTGTTGTGGAGCTTGTGGAATTTTCTAAAGTGATCGAGGCAAATGCTTTTGAAAGGTTATCCGAATTTTGCATTGACATGATGGCTGGTTGTTCTTGTTTCACATATTTCTTTTGTGTGACTATGTATTTTCCCATAAATGATGGTGTGAAGTCTAAGGATCCCCAATAATTTAGATAGCGATCCCTCATCATTGTGTTCAATTTCAAGAGGATCTATTTGGATGTTGGAATCAATGTTTTCAGAGGACTTGTAGCTCCTTTTTCAAGGTGCAAGAAAATTTCAAGCTCGGATCAACTTCAACTTGATAAATTTTATTGTTATAGACATATTTCATTATAAGATGAAGGGTGGAAGGAACTGCATTCATCTCATGAATCCATGGTCTTCCTAAAAGAAGATTGTAAGAAAGATCATAAGGAATGACATGAATACGAGTTTTCAAAGAAACCACCCCAACCGTAATAGGAAAAGTGATTACATCGACCAGTTGCTTTTTTATATTATCAAATCCTCGAATAGAGACAGAATCGGGTATTATTTGTGACCTATCAACATGTAATCGATCAAGGAGACTCACACTACACAAATTAAGGGAAAACCATTATCTATGAGAGTGTGTTTGATACCTTTGCGATTGAATCGAGAAATTATCATAAAGGCATCATGTTTTTTACACAACTCCAAAGGAGGCAGCTCATGTTGATGGAAGGTAATTTAAAGATTCTTTTTGTGGATGAGAGCTGCCACATCATTCATAGTTTTACCAGGAGGAATTGTGATTTGTTTTAAGGTTGTTTGAATAATGTTGTAATTTGGTAAGTTTTGAAGTAAATCCCAAAGGGAAATCCTTGCAAGAGTATTATTTAATTGTTCAATAAGATCATACTCCTTTGTGTGTGGGATCTAACGAGGAGCACTAGGAGGATTGGGTAAAGGTAAAGAGGGTGGGATTGGTTGTGGTGGTTGCGGATTATTTCGAGTGTTATAAGTATGAGCAATGGTATTGTAACTCGGTTGTTGTGATACATTAGTTTGAGGTAGGAAAAGGGTGTAGTGAGGTTTATTGGAAGGATGAAGCAGATGTGAAGATGGGTAAAGTGTGTAGCAAGGTTTATTGGAAAGATGAAGTTTATGTGAGGGTGGGTAAAGGGTGTAGTGAGGTTGAATATTGTTAACATCCTATAACAAGTGAGATTCTTCATTGTCTTCGAAGGGCATGTTATCTTTGTGTTGGATCATAATATCCTCCCTAGAAGGAGAGTTCATAGGAGAACAATAAACCACATGTTCATGACAATTAAGGTTTGGTTCATCCAAAATAACTGTCACAACTATGGGAGTTATTAATGGTTGAATGTGTTTGATTATTGATAATGGGGAGATTAGGGGAAAAATTTATGCAATCATTCGGTGTTTGTAATGTCTCATTCTCTTGTTCCATATTACCTACCCTACTAAGAGAGCGTGTAATATGTTCATCTAAGATTGAAATTTGCAAAGTAGCTTCATCACAAGTATGAGGAGGATCGATGATTGAATTGTTTTGCTCAATAAAATTTTCCACAGGTTAAAGGGGACAACTAAGATTCTCATGACTCTCATTGGGTATGTTTTCTAACAACAAAGTATCTTCATCACAACTAGGAGAGATAGTAGGAGAAGGAAAAATGTGATTATCATGATCATTTATTACTTCATTGCTTTGTTCCCTATTATCTTCCAAAATAGGATAGGTAGGGGAAGGATCATAAAGAGGGTTGTTGTAGACTAACATATCCTCATCATTTATAGTCTCATCTTCCTCAAGGTGATCCTCACAATGGAAATTAGGTAAGGTGATGTTTAAGAAGGTGTCTATGATTTCATGCTCTTGTGCTAAAATCTCTTCCCAAAGGGGATGAGGAGGACAAATAAGATCTGCATAATGTTGAACAATTGTATCTTCTTTCGCCAAGATGCCTTTGTCACTAAAAGGAGAGGTATTGGGAGAAAAAATATGATCATGGTTATCTATGTTTGTATGCACTTCTATCACATCATCCACAAAAATAGGCAAGATAGGAGAGGGTGTGAGGTTAAGGTTAACATTGTCATTTTTTACTCTCTTGTGCTAAGAGAATCTCATAACTAGGACATGCATTGAATGAATGACGATCATGCTTATTGATTAAATTTTTCTTTGCAAATTTAGAGAAGATTGAAACTAACATTGTGAAAGAACAAACTATGCTAACCCAAAATACAATGTAAAAGGCTAAAATGAAATGCAATTTTCATATGATAATTGACTGATTATGATATGTAACAACATGAGAATACAAATGTGAAATTTAAACCATGCATGAAATGAGCTAAATTAAGCTAGATTTGATGAAATGCATGTTATAGAAATGAAACTAATTGATATAGATAGGTTAAGGCACCAAACAGAAGCTGAAAAACAAAGTTTTGAATTCTGTAAAATGGTGTTTCAGGGGTCAGAAGGGACTGATTCGCCCAAGGTGGCAAATGAGTCCTAGCATGGACTTTTTTCAAAATTTTCAAAAAAAATTTAATGATTTTTATGCTTTTTGAGTGCTAAGATGCAGACCTAAGTGAAAAATGTAGAATTTTAGAACTTTTCAATGACTAAAAATGCAAAAAATGCAACCTATTATGCATTTTTACACATGCAAAAATGAAACCCTATAATGCTAGCTAACTAATGCAAAATGCAATGCAATCAATTATAGAATGATTAATGGACTCAAAAATTAGAAAAGAGGGGATTCAAACAATAGGTTCACCAAAATGAAATGAAGGATTTTGGGACCTTCTTTCTTTCTAGCACTTCTAGGGTTTTTCACCTAAAAGGAGAAAGATGGGTCTTAAATGCATAATGCTTCACTCAAGATTAATGTAAGGATGGATGGAATATTGATGTGAAGTGTGTGTGGATTCTTACAAATGAAAATAAATGAATATAAACTAATCTAATGCAAGATGCTAGAAAACACAGTGTTGATTACAAATATGAGCTAGAAACTTAATGAAAACAAAAGTTGATGAGACTAATTAGAGTGCACCTGGAAGTAGATTGTTGTTGCTAGAAGGTTCTGGAATGTTCCAAAATTCACTCTTAATGGCCACTGGGATTGATTCGCCATGCATGGCGAATTAGTCATGCTTCTAATGAAAAGTCCTGAAAAACAGGTTTCTAACTTCTGGGAACTGAATTCTGACAAAACCACTTTTCAAGCCTATAGATGGGACTCATTAGCCATAGGTGGAAATTATTCCACCTACAGGAATTTTCAAAATTAGGAGTTGATTCTGAAGAGCTAGATCTACACTTCTACTTCCTACAATTGTTCGCTTCTAAAATTGTCGGATTCGGGTCTGAAAGTTACTTTTTGTTGATATTTTGACTTAAATGGTGAGGGGATGACTTGAATTAATTTTCAACTTGATCCTAAATGATTTCCAAGCTTCCAAGAGACCTAAATTTGAAAACACATAAGAAGAAAAGAAGAAATGTTGATTGTTAGGGCATGGGGGTTTGCCTTGGTCAAACCCCGTTTAGGTAATTAAACCAAAATGATGAAAGAATGGAATGAAGCATGCAACAATGGAATAAATTACCTTTAAATGATGAATTATCTTGAAATTCTGCAACAAAACATATAGAATCAGCCCTTGGATGTCTTAGGAAGCTCAATTGATGACTTGCAATGGGAAAGCCCTAACTTGCTTGACTTGAGATAGAAGATAGATAATGAATGATGTGAAGAATGTATGTGTGTGATATGTAAGATGTAAAATGAGGAGAAAAACACTTATTTATACAGACTTGTGCCTTAGTATCTCGTTAATATGTCATCAAAGGCCGACATGAGGCAAAATTAAACTTAAATTTCACTTTTTTCCTACTGGAAGGTCAAAATTTCAGCCAAATGGGACTCATTCACCACACATGGTGAATGGGTCCCACCTGGATGGGATTGATTCACCATTCATGATGAATGGGTCCCATAGGGGCTATTTTGACAACTCAGATGCCAAGGAATAAGGAAATAAGGTCTAAAATACAATCTTGTCAGGTATTTGATCAATTTGAACCTTAGTATGCACAATATGGGTTAAGTTAGTCTTATTAATGATGATGTAAAGGTCAAATAGGGATTGGGACACATAAATCAATGTGAATTTGTGATTAAATACACTTTACAACACTAAAATAAGGTCCACATATCCTAGAAAGGCACAAGAAACAATGTGAATGTGCAATACACATTACAACACTAGTTTATCATTAAATTTAATTCAAGAACCTTTTAGATTAATGTAATAATGTTATTAAACACATTTTATAATGTTGAATTAGGGATAAATAGCTTAATTAAGTCTAGAAAAGTGTGAAAGTCCTTTACAAGACTTTACAACACCTTTACAAGATGTCATTAAAAGCATGTTATTTGATTTGCAAGGGTCTAATACCTAGTGTGGACACATAAAATTCCTCACAACACTAGATTAAAACCTTCATCAATTCCATTTTATCATGAATTAATCCCATGTCAAGCAAAGGGTCCATTTTTATATGGCACAAAAACTTTTCTCACTTCAGGAGCTAGGAATACTTTTACACTAAGCTAATAATGATAATGAAAGAGGTAAGAGGAAAAGGGAATCCCCAATCCTCAATGCCTAAGAAAACTTGGAATACCTTAATAATTCTAATTTAAAGTAAGGGGTACGAGGGAACTCTGATCCCCAACATATGAAGAACTATAAAAATAAAGTTTAAGTTTAAAATACACATCTTCAGGGATAAGGTCAAGGTTAAGCCCAAAGGTTGATCCCCAAAACCTTGTAAATTTCTTTGTAACAATGCATGATTTTGAAATGCAAAGTTTATGGTATCTAACTTGGATTGTTTTATAGGATTATATTTACATAGAAATGTAAATGGTGATATGTGGTACTTGTGTTTGCAAAAGGGATGCCAGCTAAGGATTTTGAGGAAATGAATTTCCAATTCAAAGGTTATCATCCACCCTCCAAGATGTTCTCCCCATCCATTGAGATTTTAGACACTAGCCTAGGATATGTCAACTTGGATGAGTTCAAGCGAAGGGTCAATAGTGATGGTGATAGGACTCTTATGGCTAGTTCTCTTTCTAAGTCAGGATTGGTGGAGAATTCTAATTTTTTAGTTACTCTTCAATCTCCAAAACTAGTGCTGGCATGTACCCAATAGTACAACCACAAGACCCAAAAGATCAAGGGGTCAATTGGAGAAATTGTACTTGATTGAACTCCTAAAATGATAGAGAATATTTTAAAAATCCCCTCTCATCCTGAATATGAATCAATAGATATGAAAAAGGTAGTCAAGTACTTTTAGGATGCCCCAACTAATAATTTTGGCTACTTCAATGACCACTTGTTAGAGAAACCTAGGAAGGTGGCTTCTAAATTGGAAAGGATACAACACAGGAGTGAGTATAAAGAATATTTCAAGGACCTGATTGTTTTGTTGAGCCACATATTTGGTAAACCTAATGCAAAGGAATTTTATCCCTGGATGTTGAGATTTATTAATCTCATCAATTCTTCTCATAAGAATAAGATTGATTGGAATCATTTTATCAATGACACCATTCATGAGCAATGTGCAAAGTTATCTCATCCACCAAGTTTTTCATGACTTCATACCTTGTATACCTATTGGTTTCACATGCCTCATTCCTAGGACTCACTAGGGTAGGCTCCTATGAGCTAGGAGAAGTGACCATTTACCAGCATTATCTCCAATTGGAGTTAGAGGCTAGTTTTCACATTTTCAATGTTGGAATAATAATTTCATCTATATGATAATTCAGAGCTTTGAGGGAGACTTCTCTACAAGAATCTCCCTAGAAGCTATGAAAGTAATTGGAGAAATTGGGTGCTATTTCATCTAGTACAAAACATTTACCTACCTCGAAGTGGCAGGATTCCACAATATGCCATACAAACTTCCTAGGTATCTATCAAGAAAGTTGCTTCTATTGGAGGTTTGCAGGAAGATCATTGAAGTACAAAAACTCATTGTAGCAAAACATAAGAATGGTTATTGTTTCCCAATTCAAATAGGAGTGTATTCTTGTGTGAATACAAAAAATGCTAAAAATATAGAGCTTGAGATGTCTAGGTAAATTTTGATGTGTACAATAATGCTTGGGGGATATTTGACCTCATTGGAAAGATCGAGAAAGTGATGGGAGCATACTAAATCCATGATCCCAAACTTCAGGATCATTAGGAAATTTTTGAAGAATATTTTGAAGTAAGATTGAAAGATTATTGTCTATTGACAATATTTTGATGAGACATTGCTTGAAGGTTAGGATTCCCAAAGAACAAGTAGAAGATGGAAAGGTTCTATATTCAGCCTATGCTTCCCATAAGATTTTTGATATTCCTATTTTCAATCTAGATTGTTCAATAAAGGAGTGACAACATTAAGGAAAAGACTCAATAGGTGGTGGCACACTCTCAACACTGGTTAAGCACACCTTTTTCCATGTCCAAACTACTAAAGAAGCCAAAAGATGTTGGGGAGAAGGAGAAATGTTAGTTAAAGTAACTATGAAAAAGGATCATGAGAAACCTTCCTTGATTTCCCCTACAACCAAGAAGAAATACAAGGGTGACCTTGCTAAAGAAGCACATAAGAGAAGAAAAGGAATAGGTATAGTAAGCATTGCTTCTAAAGAAGAAGGTGAGCTAGAAGGGGAGAAGCTATAGCGAAAAAGGAGAATAAGGGTAGCAATTGGAGAAAGGGTAGCTCAACAAGAAACTGAAGAATTATATTCCTCTACTCCTCCCCACTAGTGACCACTTCCAATTCATCCTTTTTCACTAGATAGGAAAGAACCGGTACCGCAACCTCAGCCTCCATTACCAATTGGTCCCCTCCCAATAGGTCAATTACTTTAGGAAGAAAAAATTTCCGCTAAAGATGTTGTGAAAGAAAGGGAAATTAAGAAAGAGCATCTTAGAGAGGAGGAAAGAAAAAGGAAGTAGGTGATGTGTTTCAAAAGGTTCCCCTTGATGTAAATGTAGAATCAAAGCAACCAAAATAAGTGAATAAAGAAAGAATATAGATGAGCATATTTCTTAAGATGAGGCATTGAAACAATAAGAGGTTGAGCAAGAAGCCAATAAAGAAGAGAAAGCTACTAAGGAGAGACCTCAAACTAAGGAACTACACCATGAAAAGGCTCAAGAAGAGGAAAATAAAACTCAAGAGGAGCCAAAGATAAACATTGGTACTTCTTAGGATACGAGGACAGTCTCTACTCCTCTAAGAGACTCAACTGCTACAATACTGGTGTGGTTAAAACAAATCATCAAGAAGAGGTAGAGGACATATGTGGAAACCCCAAAGCTGAGCTTAGTAGCTCTACCAGAGGTCTTCTAATCTCCTAGAAGAGGAAGGAAGAAGGCTTAAAGGATTTCTACCATATCATTGGATGAATAGGGAAATAGAATAGCTAAGATAGCAGTCCCTTTGGTGGATAAGTTAGAATTTGAGATGGCATAGGTAATGCTTACCAAATCCATTAGGTGGATTTAGGGGTATAGAAAAGGGATGGAGAGCAATAGTCTTTGAAGATGTTACTATCTACTATTTTGAGAAGGATGAAAAAGGATGAGAACACAAAGGACGAGCTTAAAGCTCAAGTCAAATAGATGACAACTTGCATATGCAATCTCATAAATAGATGAAAAATATCCTATGTTTGCTATTCAAGCTACCTTGAAAGGTGAAATTAGGCCTTTTGGCCTTGATGGATGGATTCTAGCAATGCAAAAATGAAAAGGAAATTTCTTGGAATTGGCAGAAATTATTTTGAAACAATTGGTCAAAATTTACCTTGCAATTAGTGATGAAGATAGCCATGCCCAACAGATTTATTTAAGCATTGACGAGGAATTGTTGGTGTGGGAGGAGTATATCCCAATCCCCGAAAAATAAATGAAACTAAAGAAGAATAATAAATTCATAAAGTGGCAGTGATTGAATAAGGGGAATAGAAATCAATTCCTATCTAGATAAGGGAAATAAAATTCTGAGCTAATATTTTGAATAAATGTAAAGTAATATTGAACAATGACAGGTATCAAGTAGGGAAAGCAATGAATAACATCTAAAAAGCAATAGAATACCTAGGGTGCACATTTTGAGGCAGTCTTGTGCTAATGAGGGAACCCGGAAAGATGATTGAAGAATTGCAAAATTTGATGCAAGGATAGGCTATCATGGAAGGCATAGACAACATGCTCTACAAAAAGGTGAAACTCCAACCTCTTCAAGAAGAGTTGGAATCTTTCACGATGATACAACAGCAAATGGAAAAAACCACCTTTGATTAAAAGATTAAAATTCAATTTCACAATGGCCCATCAATGGAGAAGATGAATGAAGTAGTACCTACATGGATTGAAAATTTTACTAAGTAACTGAAGATATGGTGGAGGTTGTTGCTCATGTTGGACTAGATGTGTTGGAGATGTTTTTGGTGTTGCTTAAAATGATGTGTTGTTTCTAGTTCAACCCCCAGAGCAAGGATGTCCAAGATGTACATGATGATCACTATGAGGATTGGAGCATATTTTATGCACCAAGATGCAAGGGCATAGAATTTTTGAAACTGATAGTTTATTCTAGACATTTTTTAGTTTTATTTAAGTTACTTTTTATGCTTTCCTCAATTTTAGCAAAGACTCAACTACAACTAGGTCACCTAGTTCAATTTTATTTTAATTTCATTTCATTTCTATTTTAGTTAAAGACTCAAAGTATTGGAGATTGACTCCAACCACTTTTTAATTAGATCCACAATTATGGGACCTCTATTTTCTATTTATGTTAAATTTTGGATCATTCTAAAGGCTTGAATTCTTATGTGATTTCTACAACTACAAACAAATATAATCTTGGTGTGGAGTTTTCCTCTTGACTTTGGTGCAAAGTGTTGATTTACTTATCTAAGGATTATGCTTTTATTGCATGCATTTGGATTTAGCATCATGGTGATGGCATGATCGCTCTATTTTAATTACAATTGCTAAATTGATGAGATGTGATATTAATGTGTGGAATTAAGTAGAATTTTATCTTAGATCTATGCATGATTGACAACATTCTAGTTGAATAAAATTAAAAAATCCTATTTGTTTCATGTTTCCTTTGAAGGTTGCACTCCATTAATAAGTAAATGTGTGAATGCCACTTCTATTAGTGGTTGTTTATAGTAAGATATTATTTAAATGTGCTAATGTGATTTATTGGATGCTTTATGTTGTTGTCCAGTTAGAATAGATTTATATTATTCCTCGTTACCCTACTTCTTTTCCACTTTATTTTATAAATGGTTCATACATTGTACTAAAAGAGCAAACTGATTTCCAATCTACTATATTCTGAAATTCAATCTGTTACTTTAAATTACTAACATCATCTTTTGTGATTGCATATAATTTTCTAGTTATCTAAATTTTAGATCCCCTCATGAAACTACATTGATCTTACAATTGTAATATCACATAGTCAAGACTCGACAAAAAGGAACATTGGAGTAGTTCTCACTACTTTTCAAGAGAGACAATTATTGTGCAATTTTCACACACACGCCCCACCAGAGGCGGGGACACTCCTTTTTCTTTTGCATCTCTTCATCTTGGCTTGGTCAAATTTTGGTTTTTCTCTTCTTGGAAGGTTATTTTGGGATTAAGTCTAGACTAGGTTTGATGAGGACAATATTTTGAGGCTCTAGGGGAAATTTGCTTGTCTTGGAATTCGAAAATGGGGATTTTGAAGGAAATTTTCAATGTTATATGTAAATATTTTGTGCACCTGTGGATAGAGGATGAAAAATTAGGCATGGTTGCTTTTTGAACTTTTTGAAAATTCCTTCTAGAAACAAAGTTATGGGGTTTAGGGGATTTTGACCCTGCAGGGAATTAGGGAAATTTCATCCCTGAAGGATTTTCCCGAAATTCCTTGACCCCCTCAAAAACTCAAAATTTTCCAAAATGGAATTTTTCAAAAATGATTTTTTCCCAAAATTAATTTTTTTCCAAAAATGGAATTTGTTTTCCTTCAAATTTTAAAATGTTCCCGAAAATGAAATTCTTGAGATGGATAAAAAGGGGAACTTGCATATGGATTCGTGCCAAAAGGGAAATATGGAAGAGTTCAATTCAAATTTTAAAAGTGGGGCTTGCATAAGAATCCATGCCCAAACTGTATATAGCTGGAAGGAGTTTCTGGAAGACATGTGAAGCTGATTTCATCATCCAATCAGAATTTTCATTAATGGCAGGCTAACATAATATTGTTTTCTCATTGTTCCATGATGTAACTTCTTTTATGCAATTGGATGATGATGTACCATGAGCTCCCAAATTAAATGTAACTGTTGGATGCTTCTACAAGTGTAATTTGTGCCATTGGATTGATTTAATCCTGGCCTTTGATTCAAAATGTAATTTTCTATAAAAGGCTAGTGCCTTCTCATTTGTAGGAGGGGAGACTAGGTTAGAAGAGTTGATTAGAAGCCAAAATTGGAAAAGTGAGGAGTTAGATTATGCAAGATAGTAGCTGTAGGAGAGGAAAGAGACTAGAAATTGTTATGTAATGCTAGAGAAGTTAATGCAATTGGATTGTTGATTTGGCAAGCTTTGTGTTACACTTTGACAGTTTATGGTTTCTTATTCTCAATTCTCAATGTTAGATGTTAGATTTCAGTTCTTTTGCAATAATGGTAAAATTTTAATGATGTTGATTGATCTCCGGTCCATACTTTTAGCAATTTTCTGATTGTAATTTGTTGTGTAAAGTTAGTCTGGGTCTTGTTTCGTGCTAAGTTCAACTATGGATGCTTGTTTACATTGTTCCAGTTATTGGGTATGTGGATGAATATTCATAGTCTAAAAATCTTCAGTTTCCTTAGAATATTGCACCATTTCTGCAGAGTTGGCTTGCCCTTGATCAAGCAAAGATTGGTTTTTTTGGACATCTATCCATTTGTAACATTCATCATTATTGTGATTGATCTTAGGAGCTAGTTTAGAGTTGAATCTCTCTTAACCCTTATCTCTTTTGTTTTTTATTTTAAATCTGGGTTAGTTTTAGGATTAAAAGTATCACCATATTGTTGCATCTGATGAAAGTACACTTCCAGCATTGTTCATTTGTAAGGCCCCTTGTGATTACCATCATTTTCACATATTATCTTAGTTGTTTATGCATTGTCAAGACCTAACATTAGAGACCTTGGGGTTACCTCTGAAGGCTTGTTGATAGAGATTTACCTTTCAAGAGAGATAGAATATCATATTTTGTCTGAGTTGTGCAGAAAACACCATCAACAATAGTAAATACACATTTCCTAGCATGTTGTGTGTGACCAAAATCAGACCCAATAGAATTGGTGCTAGGAGGGCCTAGATAAAAAAAAATAGAAAAAATTAGGCCATTTTTTGTGGAAAGATATAGAATAATTCTTAGATCTTCTCCTATTAAGGAGGATCTGATGGAACTAGTTCAACATAGGAAAACCAAGAGTGACAAGGGAAAATCTAGAGGTGAAACTTCTAGATCTATAGTTTCACCATCAAACCCAAGTTCACCATCCTTTCCAATAAGTTTGAGAATACCTCAAATTGTAACCATTGTTTCCATTGTTGCACCTCCACCAGTGAAAATGGCATATTTCATGGTAAATGAAAACTCTCCTTTAGACATTCAAGGAGTATTACATGAGTTACCCAAGAACCATAAAAATTATGTCCCAAATTTGTGTATGGTGAGGGCAAGATAGCTAAAGACCACATAAAAATGTTTAAAGAGATTTGCAATAGAGAACAAGTTGCTCACCAAGATGTGTTATTCATAATATTTCCCTACTCACTAGGAGAATTGGCCTACAACTAGTACTTGAACCTCCCCAAAAGAGGGATTCATACATGGTGCAATTTAGAGGAAAAATTCCTTAATCAATTTAAAACATATATGTATCCTATTGTTATGTATCATCAATTTGTTACTTGTAGAAATGAGCCAAATGAACATATCAACATATATAACACTAGGTTCTACAAGATTCACAAGAGAATGGAGGACCCATATAACATACCAAAATTAATAGTGATGTAAACATACCTTAGGTCCATAGACAACTTCACTAGTTTGTTTTTGAGAAGGCTACCCCAAGCTAATAGGGATATGTTAGACAAAATTTACAATAAAGATATTACTATCTCTCAACAAATGGACCTGCAAGAAGCTAACTTTTATGGATCTTAGCCTTCTTTAGGTCCACTAGGGATGGTCAATCAAATGTCTACTTATGCCATAGAAAAATGGACCCTTTTCTTAACATGGGATTAATTCATGATAACATGGACTTGATGAAGGTTTTACTCTAGTGCTGTGAGGCATTTTATGCATCCACACTAGGTCTTAGACCCTTGCAAATTGAATAACATGCTTTTAATGATGTCTTTTAAAGTGTTGTAAAGTCTTGTAAAGGACTTTCATGCTTTTCTAGACTTAATTAACCTATTTATCCCTAATTCAACATTATAAAATGTGTTTAATAACATTATTACATCAATCTAGAAGGTTCTTGAATTAAATTTAATGATAAACTAGTGTTGTAATGTGTGTTGCACATTCACTTTGGTTCTTGTAACTTTCTAGGCTATGTGGACCTTATTTTAGTGTTGTAAAGTGTGTTTGATCACACTTTCACATTGATTTATGTGTCCCAAGCCCTATTTGACATTTACATCATCATTAATAAGACCATCTTAACCCATATTGTGCATCCCGAGGTTCAAATTGATCAAATACCCAACAAGATTGCATTTTAGATCTTATTTCCTTATTCCTTGGCATCTGAGCTATCAATATAACCCCTATGGGACCCATTCGCCATGCATGGTGAATCAATCCCATCCAGGTGGGACCCATTCGCCATGTGTGGCGCATGAGTCCCATTTGGCTTAAATTTTAACCTTTGGAGAATCAGTCCCAGTGGCCATTAACAGTGACTTCTAGAACATTCTAGAACCTTCCAGCAACAACAATCTCCCTCTAGCTGCACTCTAATTAGTCTCATCAACTTATTTTTTCATTTTTTTATGTTTCTAGCTCATATTTACAATCAACACTGTGTTTTCCAGCATCTTGCATTAGATTAGTTTATATTCATTTATTTTCATTTGTAAGCATCCACACACACTTTGCATCAATATTCCATCCATCCTTATAGTAATCTTGAGTGAAACATTGTGCATTTTCGACCCATCTTTCTCCATTTAGGTGAAAAACCCTAGAAGTGCTAGAAAGAAAGGAGGTCCCAAAATCCTTCGTTTCACTACTATAAATAGTGCTTTGACTAGCCATACAATGTTGATGAACCCCATTCCAGGAGCTATGAATGCATTCCAAAGTTGTTTTTCATATCAACCCTCTATCGAGTAGGCCCTTGCCACACCTACACTTACTTATCTAGGCTATGGATAGGAATTAAATGTTACACATGGCACAAGACAACCAACTAAACCATTTTTTGAGCAATCAACACCATCACCTAGACAAAATTAGAATGCCCAATTATCTAAATAGATATTGAAGCCATGAAAAATATGCTCTCTCAAGTGAAAAATGAACTAACCCGTCTAAAAGTTAAACCTCCCCAAGTAGGGAACACTCATAATCAAAACAGTGGCCAAGGTTTTAACCACAACTAAGGGAATAAGCAAAACAATGACCAAGGTTTTAATCACAATTAAGGGAATGATCAAAGTAATAGAGGTTTCCAAAATAAAGGGTTCAATCCCCAAAGGGGCAACCAAACCTAGAATACTAGGCCTAATAATGGAGGAGTTCCTAGTCCACTTGATGGTGCTAACATTGTAGATTCTAAAATAACATTGGTTGTAAGTTTCATGAAACATATGACCATATTAAGGCCAATTTCCTATACATGCAAAGAATGCCATCATTAATGCAATGTAGTTCTTAGACCTCTCCTAGTGGAATGAACACCATGATGGTATATTCCTATGAGACTAACTCAAGACACTCTACCCAAGAAGAAGAATTCATGCTTCCATTCAAAAATGAAAATGAGTCAAAAGGAGTGGACATCCTTGTCTTTCAAAAAAATGGGAGCAACTATAATCTAATATTCAAGAAGGAACCTTTGACTAATGGGATTCCACCAAGCTCACATCCAACTCCCCCAGACCCTCATGGGGAAAAAAATCCTCCTGCTCTTTTCAAGGAACCTTTCATTTGGAATACTAGGTCAAATAACTTCACACCTTATAGAACCCCAAATCAAAATGAAGAAAAATATAGCATTGTGGATGATTTAAAAAAATAAAGGCCAACTTTTCCATCTATGACATGTTGCAGCAATGCCCAACCCAAAAGGAAGTGTTGTTAAAATCATTAGGTAACCCCACTAGAGATTTTGTTGGTTCTATTCAAAAGGATAAAGGACAATCCATTAATTCCTCTGATGTCATAGCTACTATCTTCAAAGGTAAAATTACAATTCCCCCTTTTCTATTGACAGTATGCATATTTGGTAAAAATCTCTGTAACTTTCTAGTAGACTCTCAAGCATCATGTAACATCATGTCTTACTCTATATGTCAAAAGTTAGGAGTAACCCATAGACCATCCAATAGAGTTGTGGTCCCACTAGATACAATTGAAGTCAAATTCATAAGGGAATTAAAGAATGTCCATATGCAATTATCCTCTGACCCTAGGGTTCAAGAGTACATTGATATACATGTAATTGACATCCCCAAAATGTATGGGATGCTCCTCAGCTGAGAGTAGACCAAAAATATAAGAGGATGGCTCTCAATGAACTTCACCCAAATTTGGTTACCATGGAAGGGGTTGAATAACCAGATAAAGATTGATGTCAAACCTAAGTTAAAACATACAATAACTACATATAATGCCCCAAACGAGGTGGTATTTAGAGAGTTAGACTTAGGTTTGTATAAAATGAATGACATTATGATGATATAATTAAAAAATGAATAAAAGCTAGAAGTGGATAGTCTTGTCAAAGGATTGTGAGAATTTGACACTAAAAATCAAGTATTTCAAGATTTTTTAAATAAAATGTATAGATATGTAACTAACATTGGAGATTACACAAACACGTCTATATTGTTGTTACAAGGGTGTGTTAGGATCCATGACACAACATTTTTATTTCACTTGTTCAACTTGCTAGGATGTGTGGGCACAAGTTAAAATGATGCCCTATCCAAAGCTAGAGGGTAGTGACTCATAGGTAAACACAACAGAAGATAAAAGCTCTAACTCATTGGATTGGTTGACCTCAAAAGATGAGAAAGATACTAAAGAAGAAAATTCTACTTTTCTCTCAAATAAGCCTTTTAGAGAAGAGATATTGACATCCATAGAGAAAAAATTGTCGAAAGATGAGGGAAAGAAAAACAGAGATCCAATTGTCACTGAACAAAGTAGTCAAGAAAAGGGAATCATCCTACCAACATCACTCCCAGAAAAGTAGGCAATATGGAATCTTAGGTTTGATGGATCTAAGTGCAAACAAGGGAATGGTGTTGGGATTGAATTGGTCATCCTAGAGGGAAAATCTTTCCTGAGTACTTTTAGATTTCATTTTACATGCACCAACAATGTCATAGAGTATGAAGCTTTGATCAGGGGTTTATTGTTGGCCCACCAAAAGAAGGTCAAACAAATATTCATAGAAGGGGATTCTCAAATAATTGTAAGGTAGGTAAGAAGCCAATATTATTGTCATGATAAGAGATTGGCTGCCTATCAAAATAGAGTATGGTATTTGATTCAAGATTTTGAAGCCTTTAACATAAAATTAATCCCTTAACGGAAGAATTATATCACAAATTCCCTCACTATTTTAGTAAGTTCCTTAGAGCTAACGACTGGTTCTCTCCTTAAACAGTTTTTAGTAGAGATGGTCCCACTACCATCAATCCTAGACAATATAATTACTTTTTTAGGTATTCAAGGATGATCAACATATCCTTGAATTCATTACCAGCTCCAAGATCTTCACTTCTCAAATTATTGATGAATGTGATAGGGATCCATTCAAGATAGAAAAATATGGCATCATTAACTTGAAAACCAACACTAACCCCAAGGGAATGGTAGCATTGGAAATGATATTTGATCCTGATAATACTACTAGGATTCAAAAGAACACCACTAACTCAAAGGAGAGTAAAAGTGATCTCCACAATTTGGGAGATGAGACAGATAAAAGAGAACTTTCTATCAGATAGATTTGTACCCTTGAAGAAAAGGATGGAATAATAAAATCCTTGATATATTATGGAGAGGAAATTTATTGGAGCTATGAAGAGTTTAATACCTATGATACCTCGATAATCACACATACTATCCCCCTACAGAAAGATACAAAGTCATTCAAACAAAGGAAGAAACTAGTTAATGCATTAATAGAACCCTTAATTCAAAAAGAATTTCAAAAATTTTTGAGTTCCAAGATCATTTATTCGGTGCGACACTCCACTTGGGTGGCCAACCTAGTGCTGGTGCAAAATAAAAAATTAGGAAATCTAGTTATGCATGGATTTTTTAAACCTCAATCGAGCTTCTGAGAAGGATAACTATCTATTACATTCACTTGAATTTTTTTGCAAATAGCCAACAGGTCTCAAATGATGTCCTTCTTGGATGGGCACTTAGGATACAATCAAGTGATGGTTAGGGAAGAGGATAGGTTGAAGATTAATTTCACTACAAAGTGAGGCACCTTTGCATATAGGAGAATTCCATTCGAGCTCATTAATGTTGGAGCCACTTTCCAAAGAGAAATGGATATAGATTTTAAAGGACTATTTGGGAAGTGTAACATTATTTATATGGATGACATGTTGGTGTTTTCTAAGAGCTAACCATGTGACCAATTTGTGTAAGATACTGCAATGTTGTAAAGTACCTCCTACTTATCAATGTTGTAAAGATTCTAGGAATTATTTGAATTCCAAGGAGTGCATCTTCGGTGTGATAGAAGTAAAGCTTCTTGGTCATAGAATATTAGAAAAGGGTATTTCTGTAGATTCAGAAAGGATTGAATCTGTTATGAAGTTGTCACTCTAGAACAATAGGAAAGAATTGAAATATTTCTTCAGAAAGATTAATTTTTTCAAGATGTTTATTAGTGGGTTCATAGAAATTGTTTGACCAATGAATGATATTCTCAAAAAGGATGCTAAAATTGAATAGAAGTTGAGGCCAAGAAAGCCTTTTAGGAAATTAAAGAGGTTATAACTAGTGCACTATACTAGCTAGCCCAAACTACTCCAGTCCATTCCATGTTTACACTTTGATTTCTAGTCATTCCTATGTAGGTGTTCTCACACAAAAGGGAAAGGAGGGAGATGATAGGGCAATTGTATTCATGAGTGCTCCCTTAAAAAACTTTGAAGTGAGATATCCTAATCTAGATAAACAATCATTTACTCTCATTAAAGCTATTTAGAAATTTATGCACTATATCCTGATGAGTAAAGTGATAGCAATGGTTCCTAATCTCTTGTATTCAAGTCTATGTTTATGTAGAATGAGCTCTGAGAATGACACATGAAATGGATGGAAATTCTCTAGGATTTTGATATGGATATCTAGCCTATGAAACTAGTGAAAGGTTAATGACTCTGAAAGACCATGGCAGGAGAAAATCAACAATTGGTGTGCCAATAATATACACAAGACATCACCTCTAATGATTGGTATTGAGACACTATTCAATACCTACTATAGAAAAAACATGCCCAAATCACATGAATGCAACACAGAGGCAAGAATTAAAAATAAAGAATCGAGCTTATATGATTAAAGGTGGACTCTTGTATAGAATAAATTATGAAGGTGTTTACCTCAAGTGCCTAGATAAAGAGATTGATGTTTTTGTGTTAAAAAATAATCACGATAGGTTTGGTATAGGGCATCCTTTAGCTAAGGAAACGACACATCAAATACTATGGGTTGGATACTGCTGGCCTACCTTGTTTAAACATCTTTCTAGCATGTCAAAACTTGCCATGTGATTATCAAGTAGCAACCAAAAAATAAAGAAATACACCTATACCATTACAACTAGTATATGAAGTACTTCCTTTCACCTAATGGGGCCTTGATTTTATCAAAATGATACATCCTCATTCTTCTATAGGGCATAGATTTATTCTGGTGGTAATTGATTATTGCACGAGATGATCTGAAGCGGTTGCTTGTAAACAATGTACCACTAATATTGTTATCAATTTTTTGGAGGATCAAATCATGACCAAGTTTGGAATGCCCTTCATGTTGGTATGTGATAATTGCCCTTCTTTGTCTTCAGTATAGTTAATGCAATGGGCATTTGAACATGGTGTTATTGTTAAATATTTCTTAAACTATTACCCCCAAGGTAATGGAGTGGTGAAATCTACAAATAAAAACTTGTTAGGGGTGATAAATAAATTATTGGATAAAAACCCAAAAGATTGACATTCCCAAATTAAGTTTGTGTTATGGGCTGACCAAAATAGAATCAAAACATCTTTAAGTACTTCTCGTTATCAGTTAGTCTATGTCTTGGAACCAGTTTTCCCAATGAACCTTAGAATCCCAACATTGAATTTTATGCAGTTATCTTGAGATGGATGACAAAGTATAAATTGGGTTGATGAACTTGCAAGACTTGGATGAAAAATGTACATATGTACTTGAACATGTGTCAAAACACCAGGCTGTGTTCAAACGATGGTTTGACAAAAGAGCCAAAATCAAGGCCTTTAAAATTTTAGACCTTGTCCTATTGTGTGACAAATCCCAAGAGAAAAAAGGGAGTCATTCAAAGTTTGATAGACTTTTGGTAGGCACTTACCAAATTTATGAGATTCTAGGGAGAATTCTTTTAGGATTAGTACAATGACTGGAGAACTTTTCCCATTAGCTATTAATGGACACTTTCTCAAACACTACTTTGTATCTTAGGGAAGAGTTTAACTCTTTCATGTAAATAGGTAAGATAAGTTTTGCTATTTCTTTTGTTTGTCCTTTTGTATAAGTTTTTCTATTTCTTTTGTTTGTCCTTTTGTATGTTTTCCTTTTCTTGTTTTGTGGTGTGTCTTTCTCTCCCCTTTTATTTTATTTCATTTATGGTTCTTCATGAATGAAAGGCCTGAGTATCAACCATAGAGGAAATAATTGAGGTATTCATATTTTTGATTTTTTTCCTTTCTTAAATTTAAAGTTTACTAATCTATTTTAAAACTTGGAAGTCTCAATTTCTCTAATGCATAAGGCCAATCAATCTCATATTTTAATTGCTTGGATCTCAAAAAAATTGAACATTAAAGAATAAGGATTAAAATTAGAAATGGAAGATGTTGATCTATAGATTCAAGAAAAATAAAAGGTGGTGTCTTTCTCAGTGACCACCGTGATTCCCAACCCAACACCAAGTGATAGCTTAAACAAGAAAATTGGTTAACAAAAAAGAGGGTGATTCAAATAACCTTTACCAGGGCTATGGATTTTTGGCTGGTAGTAGAGCTAGGTTTGAGGGAATCAAAGGTATCTTCATCGAGGATATGGATGTCTGGCTAGTAGTAGAGCTATGCCCAAGTCATACCAACTATTACTAAAAATAGAAAAGAGAAAATGAACTACAATAAAATAGTCAGAAGAAAGGCAAGATCAAATAAATTACCTTGGTCTATTGGTCATTATGCTACATGAGGACTTTCTTTCTAAAGGGATAAATCCACGCAATCACTTCAAGATTCATGGGACTATGGTGAAGGGTGAAATTGGTCGAACAATTGGATACATATTGACTTTGTTGTTTAATATTAAATTTATGATATCTTTTGGTTTAATCCTACTGAAAATATTTCAAGGAAAAAATTCACTTCGACCAATTTTGTTCATTGGTTGCTATTTGTTGTGCCTTCACACTCACACCCCATTTTTTTTGGAAAAATTAGGGATCCCCCTCACTTTCTTTTTGTGTGTTTCATTCCCCCCTTTTTTTTCCTTTGTTGTTTTTTCCTTTGTTTCTTTTCTTTTCCTTTTTTCCTTGGTCTTTTTCCTTTGTCTCTCTTTGTTTTGAGGTTTAGATATTGGGATTCCAAGGAAGGGTATACCTTCCTTGTTAGGCCTGATGCTTGACCATTATTTTGATGTTTTGTCATTGTCTTTTCTTTTCCCCTTTCAGGTCTTGGGCATCAAGGTTTTCCTTTACTGCATCCCAACCTTAAACACTGGTCGGCAATGCCTCGACTTCCATGCACATCATGTTAGGTCATTTTGCACATATTTGTGTAAATTTAATTCTATGGAAGATCGACCAAAATTTAATGAATTTAATGCATTAATGTCTGGATTTAAGTACACCATTAATGCAAACTTGGTAGGAAATCTTACTAATGACTTGCATTTTTTTAGCACTACAACTTCCTTTCATACCCACAAAACTTCCATTGTTGCCAAAATTCGCTTGATTTCATGTGGTTGCACACACATGAAAGTGTTTGGGTGGCTTAAAATGGTTTCTTGGCATGTCCATGAGGTCACTCCTACTACATTTGAATCAAAGGTTCCCTATTTCTCATTTGTGGTGTCTTTTGTTTAGATTTTTCCTTGATCACCCATCTCTTTTACACCAAGTTGATTCAATTTTTTCCTTCCCTTAGTCTTTTTTGTTGCTTTTTTTTTGGTTTGATGTACTTGGGTTCCTTTGCAGTTTTCCATTTTTTATTTTCTTTTCTTATCTCATTTCTCTATTTATCTCATTTTTCTCTTCTGATTCACTCTTTGGTTTCATTTTAGGTTGGTTCTTGTACAATTGCATTCAAAATGTGTTGCTTGATTCTTAGCCCTATGTTGAATTGCAAGTGGGCATTTTGGGTTACTCATGTTGATTTTTATTTCCCTATGTTTTTCCATGTTTTTTGTTTTGGTTTATTCAACCTTGGGCTTTCCTTTGTTTTGTTTGTTTTGTTCTTTTGGTGTTCTTGTCATTTTAGGTTTCATCACCCTGTTGAATCGATATTCCTTTTGGTACCCCATTTGAGGATTTTTGTGACATCATTGTTGGGCATCGGACCTTAGCTTTCCTAAGGTCTTCATCTTAGCTTTTTTCCATAATAACTCTTGAGCATCAGGCATCATAGTTTTCCCTTACTTCATACTTGAAAACATTTTGCATAAGGTAAAGAGAAGCTCAAATAACCAACCCTGATCATACCTTTAGAGATATGGTTAACACTCTCAGACCTTGAACATCTAAGATATTTATTACCAAGTTCCTTACAAAGTTGGAAATAGTAAGGAGTATGTATGATCCCCAATATCTAACAAAACACTATACATTTAACTATAGGCTTACGAACTTCCAAAGTTACCTCTTGCACAAACATTTAATTTCCTTAGATTTCAGATTGAATTCATGCCTTAACATTCAAAAACATTTTAACCTTTTGGACTTCACAAGTCTCTTTTGTTGCATACTCAAATACATACACAGGGGCTAGGAGGAAACTCTAATCCGCAACTTTCAACTTGTGCCTTAGACTTAGAAAATTTGATAAAAGACTTTAAGATTTTGAGTGTTGGAAATACCTCTTACTCATTTCTTATAGAGGTATGGGTGTGTGAAAAAAGTTGGGGGGCAAAAAAGTGGCCAAATGTTTTTAAAAAAAATTGAAATGCTATAATGCGAGCACGTTATAACGTGAGCATGTTATAACGCAAGTGTGTTATAACATGCTCATGTTATATCTTGGTGTGATAGAGCCTAAGGCTCATTCACACTAAGCCTATAATGTGCTCACATTATCACGTGAGCGTGTTATAGCCTATTATAACAAAAAAAAGCACATTGATTTCATGTCATTTTCATTGTCAATTTTTCTTGTCTGCTACTAGCAAACCCTATCATTACATGCTCTTGTTAGAATGGAATCATCAAATCTTACAATTTCTTCATTGAATCTTTGCAATTTCTTTTCCAGGATGTTACCATGTCAACAGGGAGGTCGAATAAGTAATCATTATTTATTTTTTGTTAATTTGTAGATTGTTTTTTATGTTCATTTCTTTAATTTGTAGGAGTTGATAATCAACCTAAAATTCCTCCACAAAATATGTCTCCTCCTCATGAACAATCACATGAGAAAAATCCTAAACAACCACAACAACAAACTCCTCCAACATTTCCTCAACATCCTCATGGTACTTAATAAAATTTAATGATGGAAATTAAAAACAAAAAAAAATTGAGTTAATCGCGAGGTTGAACGATCATGTAAGTTCAACCTCAGAAAGAAGCACACTTGAAAATTATCTTCAAGCCATGTTAACACATGTAGATGCAATTAGCACACAATTAAGTGGTTGGGTAGATAAGAGGCAGGAGTGTAGGACCTTTTATGCAAATAAATTATCATATAAAGAAGTAAAATGTGAAAAAATTACAAAATATGATTTGTGCTCACTATTCACTAACCCACACACAAATAAAACTCTTGACCTTATTAGAAATAAGTTTCCTATCCATTGGTACAACCACCAAGGGATTAGGAACTATTTTTGGAATAGGTGGTGGATGGTTTTTTATCATCCACCATGCAAGAGAGGTCCCTCAATATTTATTGAGGAAACTTTATTGTGAGTTCATCCTCAACAAAATCCCCAACTATTTTTATATGTAGGACTTTTAGAGGAGAGGTGGTGGGTCGACATAGGATAGACCAGGTGCACGTTAGGATCCTTAGTGGAAAGGGATATTAGCACTCACTAGGCCAATTTATGAGCAAGTTGCTATCCCTTTTGTCATGAAGGAGAGTGTTGAGGAGGACACTCTATAATCTATTAGCTCTCTAACCTAGAGTATCATCTAATGTGCCAATCCTACAGTACAACGCCAGCCAAGGGAGAGTTTGACGGGTAGGGTTCCACCCAATTATTTTCAGGTTTGTGGGTCATCATGTACATATGACCCCACAGAAAGTCAGGAGGTTGGTGCATAGGATACATCTACAGTTACAGAGATAGCGATGGTAGATGACATTTTGAATGAGGATTTTAGCGTCAATACTCAGGTAAATGTTAGCATGTTAATTGAATTGAATTTATTAAATTTCATTTTTCAAATGTAAGATTAACTAATTTAGTTTAATGATTGTAATTAAATTTCAGGGTCATAGTGTTGATACTAGATACACTGGCCCTCCACCTATTTTTTACTCCACTGCATCTACTACAGAGGTTTGTAACTAGTAAAGAATTATAAATATTACATGTGAATAGCATTGTTAAATGAATGTATTCTAATATATGATTTTGGATGTTGAATAGGCTAATATTGGAGGTTTCACAAGAACACCTCCCAAAGCTAGTGGAGTACAAACCTTCACGCAAGTTATAGAATAAAGAGTTTAACTAATGAATTGTACTTAATAGATTTGTGTAGTTTATATTCATATCATTGATTACATTACATTGCACATCTTTCAAACTCAAATAATTACCTCACATTACATAACTAATAACTAGATGTTGATAGATGACAAATTTTCAATTACAATATAGTTTTTTAGAAAGTCAACACAAGCAGTGATTCAATTACTTTACATAGCATAAGTAATAACTAGGAGCAACTACCAATTGAATTTTCTTGTCATGGAATTCCATGAGACCACTTTTATTGAGGCATTTTTTCAAACAATTCACTGCCTTGTCTTTGCTATGTATGCTTGGAAATTTTTTATGAAAGAATAATAGTAAGCAATGGCATAGACAAGGCAATGAGTTGTTTGAAAAAATGCCTCAAAGAATTGTGGTATCATGGTGATATCCATCACCATGACACCCAATTTCTTTGAGGCATTTTTTCAAATCGCTCACCACCTTTTCTATGCTACCAAATTTTCCATACATGTCTACCAAAGCATTTTATCAAATAGTTCACTTCCTTGCTGATATGGCTTAAATCCTAAAACAGGTGTTTTCCAACAAACTATGGATGCTTGGAAAAAATATATCAAAGCATAAAAGTAAACAATAACATAGACAAGGCTATGAGTATTTTGAAAAAATGCCTCAAATAAATATGGTATCATGGTGATGGAATGGCGTTCCATCACCATGAGACCACATTTCTTTGAGGAATTTTTTCAAACAACTCATTTCCTTAAGAATAGAAACCAAGCCTTTAGCCAAAATTCCCCTCCAAATCCTTTTCAAGGTCCTCATCCTTATTCTCAATTTACCAAACCATGGAAGCTTCCACCTCTTATTCCACTTGTTCATATCCCCACCCTCCCTCTTCATGTCATGATCCCCCTCCATATCATAACCAAGACCACAACATACCTTCCACCCCACCCCAACATAATACCATAGATAAGGCAATGAACTGTTTGAAAAAATGCCTCAAAGAAATGTGGTCTCATGGTGATGGAATTCCATGACACATTTGTTTCTCATGGCATTCCATCACCATGAGACCACATTTCTTTGAGGCTTTTTTTCAAATAGTTCACTACCTTCTCTATGCTACCACATTTTTTCGTACATGTCTACAAAAGCATTTTATCTAATGGTTCACTGCCTTGCTGCTATGGATAAAAGCCTAAACCAGGTGCTTTCAAACAAGCTATGGATAGCACAAATAGTAAGCATGATAGTAAGAAATATATAGTTCAATAAGTACTCAAAATTTTGTTCATTATCTCATACATTATAAGCCATGACCTACATCACTATTATAGTTTTTGTGATTCAATAATTTGTTGTTTAATTTTTATATGTTACAAGTGAAAACACCTCCAAATTTTCATAGGGAAATAAAGCTTGGTGTTTCTTCTACTATAGATTCCTCAATGCCTCTCACGGGGGTATGAGGAAGATTACAAAATTTCAAATTACATTCATTGTTATAGTTGTTAGTTAGTAAAAAATCAAACGATTATTGATTCATAGTTTAATTTCTATTTGGATGGTTTCTATAGGACTTCAGCATGCCATAGCATGGGAGTGCGAATATTTCCCTTAAGGAGAGTGATCATCTAGTGGCGGTAAGTGATTATTTTGTTAAATATATCATTTTTTATAATGTAATTTCTATATATTAACATATTTACTTGTTATTGTAATAGATAAGGCTTGACAAGGAACTAAACCTTACGAGGAGCACCAGGAGCACCCTCGATATCAAAGTAAACAAGTGATAAACTTATCACCATCTGGTCGACCAACAAAGGGAAAGAGTTTGTTTCAAGATCCTAGAGGGCAATGGCTTTTGATTCCATGGTCTTTTTTTGTATGCTTATATGGCATTTTTCCAGATATATTTTGTATTGCATATATTTGACATTGTATTCGTATATGGCATTCTTGTAAGCCTATATGGTTATTTTTTATATATTTTATACTTATATCAATATATATTGATGTATGCCTAAATGGCTATTTGGTTAATACAAATATTTTTTATTGATGGTGTCCATATTTGCATTATAAACCCACACTTAAATAAATATGAGTTACGTGTATTGAAGTGTATACTTTATTACTTACATGTATACTTTGTGACTCACATGCATTCCAATGTATACTTTGTGACTTACATGTTTTCATGTGTGTACCTTATATTCATGCATATACTTTGTATTAAAGTGTGTACTATGTATTCATGTGTATAATTCAAGGCTTACATGTATTTGAGTACTTGTGCTTTACTTAATCACATGTATGCTTCACTTATTCATGTGTATACTTATTAATTGGTTGTCCCTAGAATTTCTCATTGTTGTCCTTCATGGTTTATCTTGAATATTTATTAATTTATACTAAACAAATTCAATATTTCCAAAATTGATTCACCAACAATTTATCATTTACTTATGTTCTAATTCAATATGGAATCCAAGGAAGAATTTAAAAGGGATAATGCTAGGAGGAGAGGGAAGATAGATATTTATAGTGTAACCTATTGTAACTTCTCTATACAAACCTCTAATGGCTCTTGTATGCTTTGCTATTCCATTTTCTACTTTTCATATCCCATTTTCATAGGTGTATCATCACTTCTCTCAAATTTTTTCCTTCTCCTCTTCTAGGTCCTCACCTCCGCTTATGGTATTCTAAAATAAGCTCTAGTTTGTGGTGGGCACCTACTAAGATTCAAAGGAGTCATTAGTTTTCCCCTTAGTTGTCTTGGGTGATTTTATTATTTCTTGGTTGGTTACAATGTATTTGATAGTTAATTTTGTGGAGATGGAACCTCTCATTCTTTCGAGTGCAACATTTTAGGTAGATTCTTCTTCAATAAGAGCTAGAGTTAATTATTTCTTTTGTTTTCTTTGAAATACTCATTGGAGTGGGGTTAGGATACTTTTAAATGAAATATATGGCTGAGTAGATGCATAGGTTATGAATTGTTCTAGAACCAAATCTACCTATGTAGTTAGCTACTTGGTTTGGAAACTTGTAGGTTTTAATTTTTACTCCTTTTTCATCACCAAATGATATTATTGTTATTTCACTTACTTGAATTTGAGGCTTTTTTGTAGTGAAGGAAGAGGTAGGATTGAAATAATCCTTCTCATATATGTCATCCCATTTATTACCCAAGGAAAATTGACTTAGTTTTTCCACCATGTGTCCAACTTCTTGCAAATATTTTCACCAATTACTTATTCTATATTCACTCCAACCTAGCTTCTTCAAAGAATGTATTTTTTTAATTATAGGTGATATGCAAAAAAAATCTTCTAGAATGTTTGATATGATTGTGAAGGAGTAGGAATAGGGGTTGTAATATCTCATGTATCAACATATATTTATACCTCTTCTTCGGGTTATTTTTAGCTTCTACTTATGGTCGAGGCTCTAGTGTGAACTTATGATCATCATTTTTCTTGATTATCTTTAGCTAGGTAATAAGCCACCATGTGGGCTCATATTTCAATTGACTGATGATTAGGTTTAGCTATAAATATTTCAAATTTTTTTCTAAAATATTGAAAAAATTCCTCTTTACAACAACCATATTGTTGTAAGGGTAAGGAGGATAATTAAAAAATTTCTTTCCCTTGCTATACTTGAGGATGATCATACAACATTTTAAGAGTCATGTAGCCTTCTCATTTGTGACTAGAGCCATAATAGGAATAAGAAAGTTACCTAAATTCAATGTTAGTACATGTGATCCACATAGTAATTGGATCATAACCCCTTCGAGAATGAAAAGGTTTAGGCTTTCCTCAACTATTTTGACACCTAGATGTTTTACATCTTTCATGCAATCATATGCTTTTGGTGTGGAAAACTCGGACTTGTCAATTGTCATGTGAATTTTTCTCTTTTCCTTTGATTTGCATGCCATCATAAGGGATCAAGCCAGTTGAATATAACTCAAAGTGATTCAACATGTTTGGGTGTGAAAGAGGACCATGCCTAGTGTAAACTTACCCATCCAAATGTGTTGGAACAATTAGTTTGGTCATACAAGTTGCAAAATGAAAGTTGCACCATTTTGCAACTTTACATTGCTTGCATTTGACAACTTTTTCCTCAACTAAAAATTCATCATCATGGGAAAATTCCTCTGAGATAGAAAAAAATGAGAGATATTATTATATAGGATCCCAATGAAATCACATATCCTTGGAGAAAGAGTTTGCAAGCATCACGGTTTTTGAGTAGTAACCCGTCAAATATTGCAACCATTTTTCACTTTGGACTATTAAGGGATCAAGTTGATTGAATGTAGCTCAGAGTGATTTGGTATGTTTGGGTGCAAAATAGGATTGTTCCTATTGTAAATGTACCCATATGGATGTGTTGGAATAATTTTTTTAGTTGTACGAGTTGTAGAAAGAAATTTTCACCACTTTGCAACTTTACACTACTTATATTCGACAACTTTTTCCTCAACTAAAAATTTGTCACCACAGGAAAATGCCTCTGAGATAGAAAAAATCAAGAGAGGTTATTGTAGAGGGGTCCAATGCAATCTTGTATCCATAGATGGATATTTTTTAAGCATCATGGTTTTCGAGTAACAACCCATCAAAGATTGCAGTTATTTTGCACTTTTGATTGTTAAGGGATCGAGTCGATTGAATGTAGCTGAGAGTGATTCAACATGTTTGGTTGCAAAAAAGGACTATTCCTAGCATAAATGTACCCATCCAAACATGTTGGAATAGTTAGTTTGGTTGTACGAGTTGTGGAATGAAAGTTGCACCACTTTGCAACTTTACACTGCTTGCATTTGACAACTTTGTCCTCAACTGAAAAGTCATCACCATAGGAAAATGCATCCGAGATAGAAAAACTAAGAGAGGTTATTTTATAGGGGTCCAACATGATCTTGTAACGTCATATTAATATTTTGTAAGAGTCATGGTTTTTGAGTAATAATCTATCAAATATTGCAGTCATTTTGCACTTTGCATTGTTAAGGGATCGAGTCAGTTGAATGTATCTCATAGTGTTTCAACATGTTTGGGTGTGAAAGAGGACCATTCCTAGCATAAAAATACCCATCTAGATGTGTTGGAGTAGTCGGTTTGTTCGTACAATTTGTAGAACAAAAGTTGCACCAATTTGCAACATTACATTGCTTGCATTTGACAACTTTTTCCTCAACTAAAAAGTCATCACCATGGAAAAATTCCTCTAAGACAACAAAATATGAGAGAGGTTATTGTAGAGGATCCTCACACAATCGTGTAGCCTTAAATAGAGAGTTTTTAAGTGTCACAGTTTCTGAGTAATATCATGCCAAAGATAGAAGCCATTTTGCACTTTGGGCTATTAAGGGATCGAGCCAGTTGAACATGGCTTAGAGTGATTCGACATGAAGGGCTACAAACTCATAACCTACATGGTGCCTAAGGATTCTTTATATCACATGTGAACCTCCATCAACCTTGAAAAAATTCCTTTGAACTTGAATATCAAAGAGCAACATCTTTGAAGTCAGCCACAACCACTGACATGCCATTGAACTTGAATATCCTTGGATTCCAATTCTAATATAAGCGTTGTATGCATTTCCTCCAAATTATAAAAAATTATACCTCTTGAATTTGTACAGTGGTAAGACTTATACAACCACTAATATTTGCATTTTTTTTAGTGATTAAGGAAATGAAATTAACTTTATAGATTAAATACCACTTTGCACAAGCATAACAATGAAAAAAGAACTAAAATGAATGCTTAGCAATGTTAAACCAATACAAAGACTTTCTATCCATTAAATAAATTTTATTTTCTTGTTACTATTCACCATTTGTAAATCTCTTACAACTTCTCATAAACAACCTTTACCCTGCATGCATTTGCATGGTTGAGAAAATGCCTCAAATACATGACTCTTGAGGTCTTCAAATTAATTTTTGTCCCTATTCACTTGATAAAGGACTACCCCTTTATGAGTATATTAGACCTTATATTATTGTACTATGAAGTTTCCTTGCTTCCTTCTATTGACTATCATTTGTATGACTATCCTCTAATATTTATATTCAACTCATTGTCTTTAAGACCTAAGGACTACCCTCTTGAATCCTTATAGACTATCTTTCCTCTTGTAATTGCACTCCCTTAACTAAGGTATGCAAAATTTTGTGCAATCTACCATTAATGACCATCTTCAAACACCTTCAATTGTTCCCTTATAACTCTTGTTCTTAAAATATCATGGTTGTCATGAGATTTCTCCCCCTTTTTATGAATGTGATCATGTGTAACTTGTAAAAAGTAATTTAAGTCAAAGGTACTAATAATACTTATGAGGATGAACAATACAATATAGGTTAACATTATGAATCACTCAAGGGTCCATTTAGCAAGGAGAAGTTAGAGGTAATCTTATGTAGAAATGTATGGTTAGTAAGATTTCTCCTAGTCAATGAACATGTCACCATAGCTTCACAAGCTTTCTACATATCTACTTAACTCAACATATCCATAGGAATGTAAATTTTTTTACAAAATTTTTTGTTAGACATGTTTGCAAAATGTGGTACCATAGACAAGCTAGTGAGCTCACTAGCTCACTAGCTTGTCAATGCAGTAGAATTGACAAGGTAGTGGACTGTTTGAAATTAGCTCACTAGCTTGTCTATGTAGTAGAATTGACAAGGTAGTGGATTATTTGAAAAAATTCCTCATATAAATTGGGTCACATCACCGTGAGACCCCATTTCTATGAGGCATTTTTTCAAATAGCCCGCTACCTTGTCAATTCTACACATTGACAAGCTAATGAGCTAGTGAGCTCACTAGCTTGTCTATGGTACCACATTTTGCATACATGTCTACAAAAAAATTTTGTCAAACAATTCACATGCCTTATCCATGATTCCATTTTGTGCCTATCTTGCAATCATGGCATGCCACAAGACCACATTTCTTTAAGGCGTTCCATCCAAAAATTCATGTGACCAAAGAAATGTGGTCTCGTGTAATGCCATGATTGTAAGATAGAAAAAAAATGGAAGCATGGACAAGGCATGTGAATTATTTGACAAAAATGTTTTGGTAGACATATAAGAAAAATGTGGTACCATAAACAAGATATTGAGCCCCCATTTCTATGAGGTATTTTTTCAAACAACTCACTACCTTGTCAATGCTATTGCATTGACAAGCTAGTGTACCTCACCAGCTTGCCATGTGGTAGCATTGACAAGGTAGTGGGTTGTTTGGAAGAATACCTCATATAAATGGGGTCTCACAGTGATTTCCAAGGAGTAATAAGTTTATAGGAAAGTGTTACATCCCATGTACAACATAGAAAGGATATTTGACCACCCTATAGAGGAAGTGGATTGGTCAAATCCAAAAGATTATTATATTGAAAATAGAGCTATAAACATGGTGGTTGGATCAATAAGATGGTTAGAAGCACCATACCCAAACCAAAAATGAATTATCCTAGCTAGGAAAGAGTGGAGAGAAGGGTTACAATCCCTTGTAGGTAGGGTAATCAGGGAAACATTAAAAATATATCAGAACATTAGTGATGATAGTGATGAGGTAAGTTTAGAAATAGAGATGAAAACCAAAATAGATGAAGATCTATTAATGTGGGAGGAGTATATTCCAATTTTCTAAAGAATGAGGGTCACTCCCTCTATTGAACAAGGTATCCAGGCATCAATCAAATCATTGAAAGAATGGGGGATTATTTGACAAAATGTTTTGGTAGACATGTATGGAAAATTTGGTAGCATAGACAACGCAATTAGCTATTTGAAAAAATGCCTCAAAGAAATGTGGTCTCATGGTGATGCACATCACCATGAGACCACATTTCTTTGAGGCATTTGTTCAAATAGTTGACTTCCTTGTCTATGTTGTTTGATAAAATGCTTTGGTAGACATGCATGGAAAATCTGGTAGCATAGACAAGGCAATCAACTATTTAAAAAAAATGAACATCACCATGAGACCACATTTATTTGAGGCATATTTTCAAACAACTGATTGTCTTGTCTATGTTGTTTGATAAAATTCTTTGGTAGACATTTATGGAAAAATTGGTAGCATAAACAAGGCAATCAGATACTTAGTAGAACTGTTTGAAAAAATGCCTCAATGAGATATGTTCTCGTGTACTAGAATGATTGCAGGATATGCAAAAAATGGATTTTTTGAAAAGGCATTAGAAAATTTCAAGCAAATGCAATTTCTAGGTGTAAAACCAAATTCCACTACATTGTCCAACATCCCCCATGCCTATGCCAAAATGAAAGCTTTGGAAAGGGGTATGCACATACATAGAAAAGGATTGAGAAATGATGCATTATATTACATACTGATAACTACTCTCATATATATGTGTATACAAAATGTGGAAGCATACAAAAGGTAAGTCAATTGTTTAACAAAATGCCTCAAAGAGATGTGGTTTAAAAATGTAATTCGCAAGTGTAAAGAATTATGTAGTTTAAAATGTTCCAAGATTGGCTAAGGTTATAATGACAAAAAAAACAATGATGAACATGGAATATGCATAATAACAAAATCAAAGCAAGCCAAAATAGAATTAAGGAAATTGTAAAGAAAATGTGTAAAGACTTCACATACCTAAAAAATGGAGATTCGAATGGAGGAGTTCTACCCAATTATGTAGCCTTTGTTTCTTCTTGCATCAAACTCAACAATTTGAGTTTTTCACAATCTTGTTTCCTTTTCAATGGTCAATTGTATATAACTCTTGAATAGAATTTGGGCTTTAGAATTGATATATATCAAATTCTAAGTGAAATCTCTATTATTTCATGCAAAGGTGGTGGAAAGTTCATAAAAAGGTGGTAGAATGTGAGAACTTTGCATGCAAACTTCACAAAAGCATCAAAAAGCTTATTTTTGAAAAAACACGCGCATAACCAAGAGAATACAAAGAATGTAGGCTTGGAGATCATGGGTGTGTTGACATTTTTACCATTTTTATAGCAATTCAAAATGCACTTTCATTATAATGCGAGTGTGTTTTGTCTTGATATACAAATGGCTACATCTCAACTTCTTCAAAATGTGCTCGTGTTATGAAAATGTTGATTTTCTATAGGTTTATTCTCTCTCTCTCTCTATCCTTAGCCATCCATCCCTCCTTAGCCATCTAGGTCTCTCACTTAACCCTAATCCCTCAACCTTAAACTACAAAAACCCTTGATACATTGACCCTTAAACACTAAACCCTAATATCTCTCTCCCACTCCCTCTCTCTCTCTCTCTCACTCCCTCTATCCCCTCTCTCTTAGCTCTCTCTCTCTCTCTCTCTCTCTCTCTCTCTCTCTCTCTCTCTCTCTCTCTGATGTAGGAGCATCCAGTGGTGTAGGGAAATCTTGCATCACATAAAAAAATATTTTTCCTTAATTTCTTTAGTTGTTTTGAGTTCCATGATGGCACTTAAGGTGTGTAAGACAGTCAAGAGTCAGAAAAGGAAAAAAATGGTCACTTACTATTTTTAGTAAGTTACCTAAATGGGCTCGTATGGACCTGAAAATTTACCCCAAGGAGAAAAACTAAAAAACATCTTCGATCGTGAAAGAATCATCTCAATACCATGCATAGTTTGGGAGATATTAAATTTTCCATCCCAGGAAATTTCTCCAATGCAGCTTCAAAATCATATATGAAAACCTTAGAGGCCTCAAAACAACTAGAAAAGTTGGAAAACTGGCCTTTGGTGGTTTGACATTGTATATCTCTTTGAGAGATTTCCAACAATATCTTATAATAGCCAATAGGATACCTAGATCAAAAGTTATGGCCCTGCGAAGTTGCCCCTCTAAAAAGTGACTTTCATTAAAATTTCTTCCTAGGCCAAAAATCAAACAGCGAGACTTTTGGCACCAAAACAAAAGGGAAAGTTGAACTTTCTAGAACATTCTAGTGCAGTTATAGGGTAAAATAAAAGGGTTAAGTGGGGGTTGTAGAAGGTGGCTCCAATAGTGTAGATTGTGGCTCCAAATAACACATTTTGTTTTCAAAGTTGATTTTGGTGTAATGAATCAAGCCCATGAGGTTGTAGCATGTAAGTTCTGAATTTGTAATTTAATTTTCTAGAAAATAAGTGAAAGTGAGTTATTTTTTTGTCTCGCATCTTCTGTGTTAGTATCTATTGTGGTGATTTGTGTGGGTTTCGGGTGGTGTGGACCTCATAAAGTGGTATCAGAGTAGTAGTTCCTTATTTTGTAATAGAGTATCAAACATGAGGCAATTGCAGTAGGACCTATGAGTCTGGGTTGAGTTCAAGATGCCTCCAAGACTTTCCCAATATGGAAAAGGTAGAGGTCGAGGTGGTGGAGGAAGAAATCTACCTAGAGATGAAATCAGAGCCCTTAGGAGGCAATTAGAAACCTTGCAGCAAGAGGTTCGAGGAAGAGATGTGCATTGAGAAAGAGATGACAGTGAAGATGAAATGGAAGAAGAAGAGAAAGATCCAATGGATCCTAGACAAAGAAGATTGTTTTGAGCGATCTCAAGAATTGGGAAGAGACCTAAAATGGAGGTTTCAACTTTCAGTCAAAGTCTGAATTCTAAAGAAATTGATCGATTGGATCAATGACATGGAGGAATTTTTTGAGTTTGAGGAGATTAAAGATCCTCACATAGTGAGGTTTTCAAAGACAAAATTGAAAGGTCACGCTGGTATATGACAGAAATAGGTCCAGTTAGAAAGAGGAAGACAAGGGAAATTTTAAATGTCCATATGGGGAAAAATGGTGTCAAAACTAAAGAAACAATTTATTCCAGTTGATTATGAATTGGAGCTGCTTAAGAAGATGTAGAGTTTGAGACAAGGAACCAGGACAGTGAAAGAATACACAGAGGAATTTCACAAGGTCCCAATTCATATAGGATTCTAAGGAGAATAATGAGAAAGTTTCTCATTATATTAACGGGTTGAAGCCAAGCATACAGGAAGAATTGGTATTGGTAAGAATGACCACCATTGAGGATGCTTATCAATTTTCAATAATGGTTGAAGAATGACTAGACAAGAGGTTTGAGAACAAACAACGAGGTGGAGGCCATGGAGGAAACACTAGTGGATGGTCATATGGAGGTCGAAATGAAGATTAAAAGAAGGGTGAAGGCTCCAGTAGCAACCAAAACTAGAAAGGAGATAACACCTACCATCCTCATGATCAAAATAATGGAGACCAAAGAGGAAGAGGAAGATCTAGAAGAGGACCAGGAATAGGAGGCTTATGTGGAGCATGTTTCCAATGTGGAGAAGAAGTACATAGAGCCTATAAGTGTTCTCAAGATCAAGGAAGGGAAAATAGAAGACCTGAGGGTAATGCACGAGTTGCACATGTAGATGAAGATGTTGAGCCTTCACATTCTGAGGATGTAGAAAGAGGAGAAGTTCTATTCAATAGAAGAGCCTTGCTGAATGAGGAGAAGGAACCAACTCAAATGAAGAATTTTTTTCTCACCAGATGTAAGTGTGAAGGTAAAGTTTGCAATGTTATTATTGATGGAGGTAGTACTGATAACCTTATTTTAGAAGAGATGGTTATTAATTTATGGTTGGAGAGAAGAAGGCATCCAAATCCATACTGGATTGCTTGGTTGCAGAAGGACCATAAGGCTTTGGTAAATGAACAATTTCTAGTAAAGTTAGAGATTGGAAATTACCATGATGAGGTATTGTGTGATATTATGCCTATGGATTTTTGTCATATGTTGTTAGGTAGATCATGGTAGTTTGATTAGTGAGAAGTGCACGATGGACATGCCAACACCTATTCTTTGACAAAGGATGGAGTTCGTCATAAGTTGAAGCCCTTGAAAGAGGTAGAGGAAAAGGTATGCAATAATGCAAGAATTTTTTTGGTTGATGGAAGAAAGTTCCAAGAAGGTATGAGGCATGAGAATATGTTTTTTGCATTGATCCCTAGAGTTGATAAAGAGGATAATAATGAGGTACCTGTAGAGGTTTCAAATATGTTGAATGATTTAAGGATATTATTTTTGATAACATACCTAAAAGTTTCCCTCTAGTAAGAAATATTAGTCATCAGATAGACCTGATTCCTAGAGCCAGTTTGTCGAATAAGGCAGCTCATCGTATGACTCCAATAGAGAGTGAAGAGTTGAACAAATAATTACAAGAGTTGTTGTTGAAAGGATTGATCAAAGAGAGTTTGAGTCCATGTGCAGTACCTGCAGTACGAGCACCAAAGAAGAATGGGGAATGGTGGATGTGTACAAATTCTAGAGCCATCAACAAGATTGCCATCAAGTATATATTTCCCTTGCCGAGAATGGATGCCATTATGGATTGTTTGAGTGCAGCTAAGTACTTCATGAAGATAGATTTGAAGAGTGGATATCAGTAGATTTGGATTAGAGAAGAAGATGAATGGAAGACAACCTTCAAAACCAAGGAGGGCTTGTATGAGTGGTTAGTCATGCCTTTGGGCTAACCAATGCACTGAGCACATTTATGTGGCTTATGAATGAGGTATTGAAAGAATTTTTAGGGAAATTTGTTATCGTTTAATTGGATGATATTTTTATTTTTGGTAAGACATTGAAGGAGCACTTGATGCATAATCAAAGATTTTTTGAGAAGCTAACAGAGGAGAATTTGTTGATTAATTTGAATAAATGGAGTTTTGTGAAGAGAGAGTTGGTGTATCTAGGATTTTTTGTCTCAGTAGAGGGTCTTAAAATGGATCTAGAGAAGGTGAGATCTATCATTGAATTACTTACCCCGAGGAATCTTATAGAGGTAAGATCATTTCATGGTCTAGCAACTTTTTACATAAAGTTTAATAAAAAAATTAGTAGTATCTATGTACCTCGAATTGAAGCGATGAGAGGGGATAGAAAAGACTTTAAGTGGACTATAGGTGTAGCCAAAATTTTTGACATGTTGAAGAAGAAAGTTATAGACCAACCTATTTTGGCACTTCCAGATTTCAATAAGGTCTTTCAGGTAGATTGTGATGCTAGTGGAACTGCCATAAGAGCAGTTTCAAATCAAGAAGGTAAGCTTGTTGCCTATTTTTGTGAGAAGTTAATTGATGCTAAGAAGAAATACTTTTTCTACGATCAAGAGTTTTATGCTATAGTTTAGGCTTTGAAGAAATGGAGACACTATTTGTTTCCAAAAAAAAAATTATATACTGATCACCAAGCTTTGCAGTATCTCAATAGTCAAGGAAAGTTAAATCAAAGGCACTTAAAATGGGTTGAGTTTTTGTAGATTTATACCTTTGTTTTGAAGCATGGGAGTGGAAGTTCAAACAAATTTGTAGATGCCTTGAGTAGAAGGAAAAATTTGTTGATAAAGATGAATATAGAGGTTGTTGGGTTCAATGAACTCAAGAGTTTATATCCTAAAGATCCAAACTTTTCATAATCATGGAAGGCTTGTTTGGAACCTGTTACATTAGATATGATAAGATGGTTGTATTTCTTAATCTTAGATGGGATGTTGTTTAGAGGAATCCAATTGTGAAATCCAAGGAGTTCTATGAGAGAGAATCTAATCAAGGAGAAGCATAGTGGAGGATTGGTTGGACATTTCGGTCAAGATAAGACCATTTCTCTTGTTAGTGAGAATTATTATTGGCCCCAATTACAACAAGATGTGAAGAAGTTTGTACAAAGTTGCAGAGTATGTCAGATAGTGAAAGGAACAAGTAAGAATACTCAATTGTATCAACCATTACCTATACCTGAGAGGCCATGGGAGGATATTAGCATGGGTTTTGTTCTTGGCTTGCCAAAGATAGAGAGAGGGCACGATTCCATATTTGTGGTGGTGGATAGATTTTCAAAGATGGCACATTTCATTCCATGTCATAAGACTAGTTATTTTGTTCATGTTGCAGATTTGTTTTTCAAAGAGGTGGTGAGACTACATGGTCTACCAAAGAGTATAGTTTCAGAAAGAGATGCCAATTTTTTTGGTTATTTCTGGAGGAAATTATGGAAGAAGTTGAAGGCATATTTGAAGTTCAGTTCTACAAACCATCCACAAACTGATGGAAAAATGGAGGTGGTGAATAGGATTTTGGGTAACCTGCTAAGATACTTAGTAGGAGATAAGCCTAAGGTATGGGATTTGATTATACCACAGACAAAATTTTCTTGCAACAATTCTGTCAATATGAGCACTAGTAAATCACTATTCCAAATTGTGTATGGGAATAGTCAAAAAATTGCTTATAAACTAAGAAAGATGGATAAGGGGGAGAAGAGTAGTGTTGAGGATGAAGATTTTGTTGAGCACCTAAAGACTTTGCACGAAGAGGTGAAGAAACATATCAATAAGATGAACTCACAATATAAGGCTAAGGAAGATCAGAAAAGGAGGTATAAAGAGTTCTAGGTAGAAGATGAAGTTATGGTTCATTTGTGAAAGGAAAGGTTTCCAGTTGGTACATAAACCAAGTTAAAGATGAAGAATTTTGGACCATGCAAGATCTTGAAGAAGCATGATTCAAGAAATGGATATGAGGTAGAAATGCTTGATGAAATTCATATTTCACCTATGTTTAACATTTCAGATTTAACAGAATATAATGGAGGAATTGATGAAGAAATAATAGAATCATAGTGGAATATCCCAACACCTACTTCAAAAAAGGAGGAGATAGAAGAAATTTTGGATAGTCGTGTGGGTAAAAGCACAAGAAACAGGCAATATGCAAAGTACTTGGTGAGGTCGAGAGGAAGGCCTATTGAAGATTCATCATGTTTGTCTGAGGCTAAGGTTAACCGTCTTGGTTTTCCTCTAACTCTTGAGAAGTGATAGGGTCACTTTTCAAATTACCCTGGTTGTCTGATGCTGGAGCATCCAACAATCCAGGGAAATCTTGTAACACCCAAAAAATTTGTTTCTCCTTAATTTATTTAGTTATTTTTAGTTCCATGATGGAACTTAAGGGGTGTAAGACAGTCAAGAGTTAAAAAAAGGCAAAATATGATCACTTACTATTTTTAGTAATTCGGTCTACATAGGCTCATATGGACCTAAAAATTTACCCCAAGGAGCATAACTGAAAAAATATCTCCAGTCACAAAAGAATCGTCTCAATACCCTGCACGGTTTGGGAGATATTAAAGTTTCCAACCTGAGAAATGTCTCCAATGCAGCTTCAAATTTAGATATGAAAACCATAGAGGCCCCAAAACAGCTTGAAAAGTTGATGAACTGACCTCTGGTGGGTTCGGTGTTGTAGATCTCTTCAAGAGCTTTCCAATGTTATGTTATATTAGCCAATCAAACACTCGGATCAAAATTTATGGCCCCACAAAGTTGCCCCTCTAAAAAGTTAATTCCATTAAGATTTCTTCCTAGGCCATAAAAAAAATGATGGGACTTTCAGCACCAAAACAAAAGGGAAAGTTGAACTTTCTAGAACATTCTAGGGTGGTTATTGGGTAAAATAAAAGGGTTAAGTGGGGGTTGTAGAAGGTGGCTCCAATAGTGCAGATTGTGGCTTCGAATAATACATTTTATTTTCAAAGTTGATTTTGGTGTAATGAATCAAGCCCATGAGGTTGTAGCATGTATGTTTTGAATCTGTAATTTCATTTTCTAGAAAATAAGTGAAAGTGAGTTATTTTTCTATCTCGCATATTCTATTTTGGTATCTATTGTGGTGATTTGTGTGGGTTTTGGGTGGTGTTCCTCTCTCTCTCTCTCTCTCTCTCTCTCTCTCTCTCTCTCTCTCTCTCTCTCTCTCTCTCTCTCTCTCTCTCTCTCTCTCTCTCTCTCTCTCTCTCTCTCTCTCTCTCTCTCTCTATCTCACTTCTCCCTCCATCTCTCCCTCCCTCTCTACCCTAAACCCTAAACCCTCAACCCTTAACCTTTTAAACCCTTAAACCCTCAACTATCAACCCTTAAACCCTAAACCCAAATCCCTCTACCCTCTTGACCCAATACCCTAAACCCTCAACCCTATACCCTCAATTCTCAAGCCTCTACCCTATACATTGGATCCTCAAATCTCATCTCTCTTTTTCCTTCCCTCCTCTTCTCTCCTCTTTATCTCACTTCTCCCTCCCTCCCTCCATCCCTCCCTCTCTACCCTAATCCCTCAACCCTTAAACAATTAAACACTCAACCTTAAACCCTCAACCCTAAACCCTTAAACCCTCTACCCTCTACCCTCAACCCTAATCCCTCAACCCTATACCTTCAACCCTTAAACTCTCTACCCTCAACCAAATATCCTCTACCTTGTACATTAAACCCTATACCATCAACCCTAATCCCTCAACCATATACCCTCAGCCCTCTACCCTCAACCATAAACCCTCAACCCTTAAACCCTAAACCCTTAAATCCTCTACCCTCTACCCTCTACCCTCCACCCTCAACCCAATACCCTCTACCCTCAACTCTAATCCCTCAACCCTATACCCTTAATTCTCAACCCTCTACCCTAGACATTGGATCCTCAAACCTCTTCTCTCTCTATCCTCTCCTCTTCTCTCCTCTCTATCTAACTTCTCCCTCCAACTCTCCCTCCCTCTCTACCCTAATTCCTCAACCCTTAAAACCTAAACCCTCAACCCCTATACCCTCAACCCTTAAACCCTAAACCCTCTACCCTCAACCCAATACCCTCTACCCTATACATTAAACCATCTACCCTATACATTGGATACCCTCAACCCTATACCCTCAACCCTATACTGTAAACTCTCTACAATCAACCCTAAACCCTCAAACCTAAAACCTCAACCCTTAAATCCTAAACCCTTAAACCCTCTACCCTCTACCCAATACCCTCTACCCTCAACCCTAATCCCTCAACCCTATACCCTCAAACCAATACCCTAATCCCTCAACTCTATAGGTCCTCAACCCTATACCCTCAATTCTCTACCCTCTACCCTATACATTGGATCCTCAATCGTCATCTCTCTTTGTCCTTCCCTCTTCTCTCCTCTCTATCTCACTTCTTCCTCCATCTCTACCTCCCTTTCTACCCTAATCCCTTAACCCCTATACCCTCTACCCTATACATTAGACCCTCTACACGATACGCTCTACCCTCTACCCTAAACCTTAAACCCTCAACCCTATACCCTCAACCTTATACCCTCAACCATATACCCTCAACCCTCTACCCCTAACCCTCTACCCTCAACCCTATACCCTCAACTCTTAAACCCTTAAACCCTCTACCCTCTACCCTCTACCCAATACCATAAACCCTCAACCCTAATCCCTCAAACCTATGCCATCAACCCTTAAACACTTAAACCATCAACCCTCAACCCTAACCCCTCAAACCTAGTCCCTCAACCCTTAAAACCTTAAACCCTCTACCCTAAACCCTAAACCCTCAACCCGTAATCCATAAACCCTTAATCCCTCAACCCCTATCACTAAACTTGAACCCTTAAACCCTAAACCCTCAACCTTAATCCATCAACCCTAATCTCTCAACCCTCAACCCTTAAACCCTAAACTCTCAACCCCTATACCCTCTACCCTATACATTGGACCCTCAACCCTCAACCATAATTCCTCAAACCTAAGCCCTCAACCCTTAAACTGTTAAACCCTCTACCCTAAACCCTTAACCCTCAACCTGTAATTCCTAAACCCTTAATCCCTCAACCCTAATCCCTAAACCCTCAACCCTTAAACCCTAAACTATCAAGCCTTAATCCCTCAACCCTAATCCCTCAACCATCAACCCTTAAAATCTAAACCCTCAACCCTTATATCCTCTACCCTATACATTGGACCCTCAACCCTATAACCTCAACCCTCTACCCACAACCTTAAACCCTCAACCCTCAACCCTTAAACCCTCTACCTTCTACCATCAACCTAATACCCTCTACCCTCAACCCTAATCCCTCAATACTATACCCTCAACCCTTAAACCCTTAAACCATTAAACTCTTTACCCTAATCCCTCAACCCTAAACCCTTAATCCCTCAACCCTAATCCCTCAACCCTTAAACCTTCTACCCTCTACCGTCAATAGTAAATTCTCAACCCTCAACCCTTAATCCCTCAACCCTCAACCCTTAAACCTTAAACCCTCAACCCTTATACCCTCTACCCTATACATTGGACCCTCAATCCTAATCCCTCAACCCCAATCCATCAACCCTATACCCTCAACCCTCTACCCTCAACCCTAAACCCTCAACCCTCAACCCTCAACCATTAAACCCTCTACCCTCTACCCTCTACCCTAATCCATCAACCCTATACCATCTACCCAATACCCTAAACCCTCAACCCTAAACCCTCAATTCTCAACCCTCTACCCTATACATGGGATCCTCAACCCTCATCTCTCTATGTCCTTCCCTCCTCTTCTCTCCTCTCTATCTAACTTCTCCCTCCATCTCTCCATCCCTCCATCCCTCCCTCTCTACCCTAATCCCTCAATCCTTAAACCATTAAACACTCAACCATAAACCCTCAACCCTTAAACCATTAAACACTCAACCCTAAACCCTAAACCCTCAACCCTTAAACCATTAAACACTCAACCCTAAACCCTAAACCCATCAACCCTATACCCTCAAGCCTTAAAATCTCTACCCTAAACCCTCAACCCTCAACCCTTAATCCCTCAACCCTAATACATCAACCCTTAAACCCTAAACCCTCAACCCTCAATCCCTAAACCCTCAACCATCAACCCTTAATCCCTAAACCATAATCCTTCAACCCTCAACCCTTAAACCCTAATCCCTCAACCCTCAACCCTTAAACCTTAATCCCTCAACCCTTAAACCCTTAAACCCTCTACCCTCTACCCTCTACAATATACATTAAACCCTGAAGCCTCAATTCTCAACCATCTACCCTATACCTCAATTCTCAACCATCTACCCTATACATTAGATCATCAACCATAGTCCCTTAGCCATATACCCTAAAACCTATATACTCAACCCTATACCCTCAACCCTCAACCATAATCCCTCAACTCTAAGCCCTTAAACCCTAAACCTCATCCCTAAACTCTTAAACCCTTAACCCTTAACCTCTCAACCCTTAAACACTTAAACCCTCAACCCTCTACCCTATACATTGGAACCTAAACCCTAATCCCTCAACCCCTATCCATCTCTCTTTATCTATCCATCTCACCTCTCTCTCCTTCCCTCTCTCCTACCCTCTCCTTCTTTCTATATACCTCTTTCTCAATCAATACCTCTCTCTCTCTCTCTCTCTCTCTCTCTCTCTCTCTCTCTCTCTCTCTCTCTCTCTCTCTCTCTCACTAGCACTCCCTCTCTCCCTATCTCTTTGGTCTCTCCCTCCCACCCCCTCTCTCTCTCAAGTATCTCTCTCTGGAACCCTACCTAAGTCTCTCTAGCACTCCCTCTCTCTCCCTATCTCTCAGGTCTCTCCCACCCACCCCCTCTCTCTCAGGTCTCTCCCTCTAGCACCCTAATCTAGGTAATCCTCTTCTCTCTCTCTCTCTCTCTCTCTCTCTCTCTCTCTCTCTCTCTCTCTCTCTCTCTCTTCTCTCTCTTCTATATATATATATATATATATATATATATATATATATCCCTCCTAATTCTAGCTAGATAAGTCCTCTCTTTACTCTAACTCTCTTAATTTTACTCTCTCTCCTCTATCTCAAGTCACTCCCTCCCACACCCTCTCTCCTTTCTTAGGTCTCTCTCTCTCACTCCCTCTCTCTCACTCCCTCTCTCCCACACTCTGTCTCTCTCGCACTCCCTCTCTCTCCCTATCTCTCAAGTCCCTCCCTCTCACCCCCCCTCACACTCTCAAGTCTCTCCCTCTACCACCCTACCTACATAACTCTCTCTTTCTCTCCCTCTCTCTCCTCTCTCTCTCTCCGTACCTAGCTAAGTCCCTCTCACTCCAACCCCTTCTCTCCCACTCCCTCTCTCTTAGGTCTCTCCCTTCCACCTCTCTCTCTCTCTCTCTCTCTCTCTCTCTCTCTCTCTCTCTCTCTCTCTCTCTCTCAGGTCTCTCTCTCCCACCCTACATAGACAACTCTATCTCTCTCTTAAAATTCTCCCTCCCTCTAAAGACATACATACATATAAGCATACATACATACATACACTCATACATACATATGTACATACAATATTACATACATACAAACATACATACATATGTAAGTAAAATATTATGTACATACATACATTGATATATACATACATACATACATACATACATACATACATACATACATATACATACACTGATACATACATACATACATACATACATACATACATACATACATACATACATACATACATACATGTCATACAAGCATACATGCATACAAACATACAAATACATATACATGCATTTAATATACTAACATTTAACACAAATCAAGACATAATGTGAGCGTGTTATAACATGCTCATGTCATATCTTGCTAGGCAAGTCTTGGGCAGAAAACACAAAAAACATGTCAAAACTATAAAATAATGTGAGCGTATTATAACACAAGTGTGTTATAATGCGCTCATGTTATTTCTTGCTTTTGGAATACCCAAGCCTTAGGCTTGGTATTTTCATTGGAATACCAACCCTAAGGCTTTGAGTGCCTTCCCAATGTCCAAAGACATGTTTTTGCAAATTCTACAATATTTCACATAATCTTGTTTATGCTAAGCATTAGGTTTGCACATGTTTCAAGGTCGGACAAATAAAACACTTGGGTAATGTTAGGCTCTCTCTTAGCTATCTAACAATGTAATTGTTTTAAAATTTTGATAATGTTAAGCCTCTAATCTATAATTTCTTTTGTTTGTGTCTATTTTTTGGCAAAAAATAGTGTTTGGTATTTTTTCGTTATAAATGAACCATTCATTTGTTATTTCAAATAAATTACATTTTTAGAAACTAGACTCCATTCTAAACATATTAAAAAAAAAAATCAATTATTTTTCAAACTTTATAGGGGTAGCACAGCCAAAATTCTCTTTTGCAGGAACTTTCCACTTTGAAAATTAATAAAAAATCAAATATTCTTTAAAAAATTATCACAAAAATTGGGCATAAACTACATATTATTAGGTAATTTCTCACTAAAGTGATTTTAAAAATACTATAAAAAATTAACCTTTTGAGGGAGCCACAAAAGTCACTATGTTATATTTTTTTGATAAAAACAACACTAATTTTTGTGGCCCTCTCTTTTGAACCCCTTAATCTCTACCATTTAAAAAAAAAAGATAGTAGTTTAGAAAGTAGACTTGGAGCACTACAATCCTTTTTTTTTTGCATCTAAAAATTTTGAGTGTAACTATCCTCAATTTCACGTCCAAGGTCAGTATTTTCTAATTTTAGAAAAAAAGTTGCCACTTAAGACCCCTTTTTGGCCTCCCATCCTTTTGCACTTACACGTATAGAGGGTAAAGGTTATTCCTAACCTTAAATTTCCACCAACATTAAAAATAGCCTTCATCCTAAATGGTAAACATGAAAAATTATGTCTTCCTTTGATTTCTCTTCAAAAGATCAAGTTAGACGAATGAAATGATAATCAGACATTAGGTGTCGATCTTTTGCTTTAACCTTTACTAAAACTAAATGATAAGATGAAAGGTGAAAACATGCACCCTAATTCCTAAAACCTTTCAGACTTCAAGAGTTGAGAATATTGTTTACACTAAGCTAATAATGATAACGAAAGAGGTGGGTATGTGCAAGATCATGATGGGCCAAAAAGTGGCGATATGATGGGTATGTGTAGGGTATGTGGCTGACGGCTATTTTTTTACCCAAAATTCATGAAACGAAAAGGATTTTTAAAGGAGATTCTGAACTCTCCACCAATATAAATTATGCTTTACTTTGAATTTTAAAAATAATTATTATTCATTTTCTACTAGAATTATGACTAAAGTCCTAATTGATAGGCTAATTGAAAAATATCTATAGCTTTCAAACAGTATCAAATTTTTTGAATCTAAAACATGTGTCACATTCTATACTTCGCATCCTATAAGATTAAAAAAAAATGAATTTCATGAAGTATTAACCAAGTTAAGGTGGTCAGACATACGAGTTTTTATATTTTTTAAAAAGTTGTAATAAAAAATTCATAATTAATTATTTACATGGAAAAAAATTACAAAAAATATGCATCACATCAGGACATGAGTCCTCTACTTATATCTAAAATTTTATAAAAAAATATTATCATTTTATTGTCATTAGGGTGGTAAGACAGACACCTACTTCTTACTTTTTCCCTGAAATTTATGTACTACTACATTGAAATTTCAAATTTTCACCAAACAGAATTATCATTTTTTTAAATAAAACTAGTAGTTTAGAAACTACATTCAATTTTCTATAGATTCTATTCTTACATATTTTTGAAATAATATAAATAACTTATTCATTTTTTTACGTCAAGTTTCCTAACTTTGATTTTTCTAAATTTTTTGCCACTTAAGGGCCTATTTTTTCCATGATGATCCTACACATACCTAGGTAAGAGGGATCTATGATCCTTCATACTCGATTAAGAGCAAAACATATCTTCATAAACTTCTCACTGCAGGCAAAGGGGAAAGCGGGTTTCCTACTTCCGATGTTAGATGACATAAAACCCTATTAAAATGATTTGCCTTCTAAGTAAGAAGCAAAGGGGATCCCCAATCCCCAATGCTCGAGAAAACCATTCATGCCTTAAGAATTGTGATTTAAAGTAAGGGGTACGAGGGAACTCTAATCCCCAACATCCGAAGAACTATACAAATATTTTTTAATTTTAAAATACACATCTTAAGGGATGAGGAAAAGGGCAAGCCTGATTGTTGATCCCCAAAACCTTATAAATTTCTTTGTAACAATGCAAGATTTTGAAATGCAAAGTTTATGGTATCTAACATGGCTTTTTTTGTAGGGTTTTATTTACTTAGAAATGTAAATGGTAATATGTGGAATTTGTGTTTGCAAAAGGGATTCCACCTAAGGATTATGATGAAATGAAGTTATAATTCAAAGGTTATCATCCACCCTTCAAGATGTTCTACCTCTATACTGAGATTTCAAACACTGACCTGGGACATGTCAACTTGCATGAGTTTGAGAGAAGGGTCAATAGTGATGGTGTTATGACTCTTATGGCTAGGTCTCTTTCTAAGTCATATTTGGTGGAGGTTGTTGCTTTCCCAGTTATTGCTCAATCTCTAGAACTAGTGTTGAAATGTGACCAACGTTCTATAGCCACAAGACCCAAAAGATCAAGGGATCCAATGGAGAAATTGCACTTTATTTAACTCTTGAAATGATAGAGAAGGTTTTCAAAATATCCTCTCATCATGAATATAAATCAATAGATATGTAGAAGATAGACAAGAACTTTAAGGATGCCCCAACTAATAATTTCAGCTACTTCAATGACCACATGTTAGAGAAACCTAGGAAGGTGGCTTATAAATTGGAAAGGATACAACACAATCTGAGTGAGTATAAAGAAGATTCCAAGCACCTAATTAAGTTTCTAAGTTGGTATTTGGGAAACCTAATGCAAAGTTTTTTTTTCCTTGGATGTTGAGATTTATTAAGATCATCAATTCTTCTCATAAGAAAAATATTGATTGAGCTCACCTTATCAATGACACCATTCATGAGAAATGTGCAAAGTTCTCTTATCCACCAAGTTTTTCATGACTTCATACCTTTTATATCTACTAGTTTCACAGGCCTCATTCCCAAGACTCACTAGGGTAGGCTCCTATGTGCTGGGAGAAGTAACCATTTACCAACATTATCTTTAGTTGGAGTTGAAGGCTAGTTTTCACCATTTCAATGTTGTCAATGATAATTTCATCTATATGATAATTCAGAGCTTGGAGTGAGACTTATCTAGGAGAATCTCCCTTGAAGCTATGAAATTGATTGGAGAAATCGGGTGCTAGCTCATCCAATACAAAACATTTACCTAGACCTCAAAGTAGCAGGCTTCTACAAGATGCAATACAAATTTCCTAGGTATCCATCAGGAAAGTTGCTTCTACTAAAGGTTTGCAGGAAGATCATTGAAGTACAAAAACTCATTGTAAGGAAACATAAACATGGATATGGTTTCCCAATTCAAATAGGAGTGTATTTTTGTGTGAATACACAAAATGTTAAAAATGCAGAGCTTGAGATGTCTAGGTATAGTTTTGATGTGTACAATGATGCTCATAGGAGATTCAACCCCATTAGAAAGATCATCAAAGTGACAGGATCATACTTCATCCATGAACCCGAATTTGAGGATCATTAGGAAAATTGTGAAGAAGAGTTTGAAATAAGATTGAAATATTATTGTCGATTGACAATATTTTTGATGAGACATTGCTTGAAGGTTAGGATTCCAAAAAAATAAGTAGAATATGGAAAGGTTCTGGATCTAGCCTATGTTACCCAGAAGATTTTTGGTATTCCTATTTTCAATGTGGATTATTAAGTAAATGAGAATGACAACATTAGGGACATGACTCAATAGGTGGTGGAACACTTTCAATGTTGGTAAAGTGCATCGTTCACCATGGAAAAACCACCAAATAAGCCAAAAGATGTTGAGGAGAAGGAAGGAGGAACATTAGCTAAAGTAACTATGAAGAAAGAGCATGAGAAACCTTCCTCAAGTGCCCCTACAACCAAGAAGAAAGGAAAGGGAAGCCATGATAAAGAAGTAGAGAAGAAAAGAAAAGGAATTGGGCCAATCAACATTGTTTTTGAAGAAGAACATGAGCTAGAAGGGGAGAAGCTATAGCGGAAAAGAAGAAAAAGGGTAGGAATTGGAGAAAAAGTAGCTCAACAAGAAACTGAAGAAGCCTATTCCTCTACTCATCCCCATGAGTTACCACTACCAAGTCCTCCTCCATCACCAAATAACAAAGCACTTGTACCACCACCTCAACCTCCATTATCAACTACTCTCATTCCAATGGGCTAATTACCTCAGGAAGGAGAAATTTTTGTTGAAGATGTTGTGAAAGAAATGGAAGTTGAGAAGGAGCCTCTTAGAGAGGAGGAAGTGCAAAGGGAAACATTTGATGTGTTTCAAAAGGTTCCCCTTGATGTAAATTTAGAAGTGATATCAAAAGAAGAGAATAAAGAAAGACCTCACATAGATGAGCATATTGATCAAGATGAGGCATTGAAACAACAAGAGGTTGAGCAAGAAGCCAACCAAGAAGAGAAAGCTATTAAGGAGAGACCTCAAACTAAGGAAGTACACCAGGAAAAGGCTCAGGAAGAGGAAAAGAAAACTCAAGAGGAGCCGAAGATAAAAATTGGTACTTCTTAGGATGGGAGGATAGTCTCTACTCCTCCAAGAGACACCACTACTGCAATACATGTCTAGTTAAACCAAACCATCAAGAAGAGGTAGAGGACATATGTAGAAACCCCAAAGTCAAGCTTAATAGCACTGTCAAAGGCATTCTAGTCTCCTAAAAGAAGAAGGAAGAAGGATCGAAGGATTTATACCATTTCAATGGATGGATAGGGAAATAGAATAGCTATTATAGAAGTCCCTCTAGTGGATAAGTTGGAATCCGAGATGAAACCTAATGATTACCAAATCCGTTAGGTGGATTTGGGGGTACATACAAGGGATGGAGAGTAAAAGTATCTTCAAATGTTAGTATCTCTTACTTTGAGAAGGATACAGAAGGATGGGAACACAAAGGATGAGCTTAAAGCTCAAGTAAAACAATTGATAACTTGCATAAGCAATCTTATCAGGCTAGTAGATGAAAAAGATCTTTAGTCTTCTCTTCAAGCTGCCTTGAAAGGTGAAATTAGGCCTTCTAGCCTTGGTGAATGGATTCTAGCAATGCAGCAACTTGAAAAGATAAGTTCTTGGAATTGAAAGAAACTATTTTGAAATAATTGGTCAAAAATTACCATGCAATTAGCGATGAAGATAGCCATGCCCAACAAATTTCTTTAAGAATTGACAAGGAATTTTTGCTGTGGGAGGAGTATATCCCAATACTCTAGAAAATAAACAAAACTAAAGAAGAAGAATTTCTTAAAATGATAGTGATTGAATATGGGGAACAAGAATCAATTCCTATTTGGATAAGGGCAATGGAATTCCAAACTAAGATTTTGAATAAATGTAAAGGTAGATTGAACAATGACAAGGATCAAGTACGGAAAGAAATGAATGACATTCGAAAAGTAGTAGAAGACCTGGGGTGCACGTTCTGGGACAATCTTGTGCTGGTGAGGGAATTTGAAAGGATGATTGAAGAATTATAGAATATGATGTGAGGATAGGTTACCCATGAATGCATAGACAACATGGTTAGAAAAAAGGTGAAACTCTAGTCTCTTCAAGAAGATTTGGAATCTTTCACCAAGATACAACAGCAAATGGAAAAAACCACCTTTCATCAAAAGATTAAAATTCAGTTTCACAATGGGCCATCAATGGAGAAAATGAATGAAGTAGTGCCTACATGGACTAAAAACATTACTAAGTAGTTGAAGATAGGATGGAGGTTGCTACTCATGTTGGACTAGATGTGTTGGAGATGTTTTGTTGTTTGCTGAAATTGACATGTAGTTTCTAGTTTTGTGCCCCTAGATCAAGGATGTCCAAGATGTACGTGATGATCACTATAAGGATTGGAGCATATGTTATGCAGAAAAATGAAATGGCGTGGAATTTTTGAAACTACTAGTTGGTTCTACACACATTTTACTTTTATTTAAGTTACTTTTTATGCTTTCCTTAAGTTTAGCAAAGATTCAACTACAATTGGGTCACCCGATTCAATTTTATTTTAATTTAATCTCAATTCTATTTCAGTTAAAACTCAAAGTGTTGGAGTTTGACTCTAGTCACTTTTTAATTAGATCCACAATTATGGGACCTCTATTTTCTATTTATGTTGAATTTGGGATCATTCTAAAGGTTTGAATTCTTATGTAATTTTTGCAACTACAAACAAATACAATCTCAATGTGGAGTTTTTCTTGCTAACTTTGGTGCAAACTATTGATTTACTTATTTAAGGATTATGTTGGTATTGCATGCATTTGAATTCAGTGCCATGGTGATGGTATGATCATTCTATTTTAATTACAATTGCTAAATTGATGAGATATGAATTTAATATGTGGAATTAAGTAGGATTTTATCCTAGATCTGCACATGATTGATGACATTCTAATTGAATGAAATTCAAAAATCTTAATGTGTTTCATGTTTTCTTTGAAGATTGCACTTCATTAATAAGTAAATGTGCAAATATTGTTTCTATTAATGGTTGTTTCTGGTAAGATCTCATTTCAATGTGCAGACGTGATTGATTGGATGTTTTATGTTGGTGTTCGGTTAGAATAGATTTATGTTATTCCTTGTTACCCTACTTCTTTTCCACTTTATTTTATAAATGGTTCATACATTGTATAGAAAGAGCAATAAAATAATTTCCAATTTGCTATGTTCTGAAATGCAATTTGCTGCTTTAAATTACTAAGATTATCTTTTGTGATTGCATATAATTTTCCAGTTATCTAAATTTTAGACCCCCTTGTGAAACTACATTGATCTTACAACTGTGTTATCCACATATTCAAGACCCAACAAAAACGAACATTGGAGTAGTTCTCAATACTTTTCAAGAGAGGCCATAAATGCATATTGCCTAGCACGTTGTGTGTGACCAAACTCACCCTCAACAAGATCTATAAGAATATTGAGTAATGCACAACTTGAAAAATATTTTTAGGCTAAAGTGGTTCACGCTACTTATTCATGTTCATGGATAAATAAATATAGAGTATCATTTAAATATATGATAAAGTTCATGGATAAATAAATTCAATGATGGTAATTTATGTATCATTTAAATTCAAATTAATTATGAATAAATAAATATAGAACTTATCATTTAAATTCAAAAGTATTATGCTTATATTAATTTACAAGTATGATAATTCTGTAACATTTTTCCATGCATGATTGTGAACCAATTAGTATTCTCTTTCTAGTTGGCACTATGATATCTCTAAGTCAATACCCTGAAATAAATGATGAAGTTGAAGAAATGTATAAAGTTCTCTATGTTAGTGCTATAGGATGCCTTACGCATCCCATGGTCTATATATGACCTAACATTTCCCAAGTAGTGGTAATTCTCAATAGATTTATGGAAAATCTTGGTAAATAATTCAAATATCTACATGGAGCATCTAACCATTACATTTTTTTATTATGGGACTAAAGATGTAGGAAAAATGGTTTATTTACAAAGATCTATTTATTCTAATGGAGTTGGTAATCTAAATTTTAGGAAGTCTACAAGTGGATTTCTTTACTTTGTTTGGAGGTGAAGTTAGTTAGATGAGAAAATAATATTCTACAATTGCATTTTCCACTATAGAAGCAAAGTATATAACTACAATACATGCTTGTAAAAAGGAAATGTGTTTATAGTTGTTGTGTAACTAGGATGTAGGCTTTGAGCGCAAATAGATCAAAATTGGATGCAATAGGGAGAATGATATCTTCTTGGCTGAAAACCTAATGTATCATGCTCATACAAATCGTATTAATGTTTAGTATCACTTTGTCCAAGTGATAGTTGAGGTTGGAAAAATCATGTTACTAAAGGTTGACACCTCAATAAATGTTGTAGATTCTCTCACTGGTGAAAAAAAAGAATTTCAGTTGGTGCAAAGAGGCCATGGACCTTACCTATGTTCTAGAGCTCGGTTTATTATTTTAGTTTCCCTTTAAATTCTCTTATAAGCTATACGATAAGTGTGAGAATGTCCGAATATGCATCATACACCTTGCAATATTCTAATGATAGAACTATTTATTTAATTATTTATACCCATTTGAAATGGCATTAGTTGTCACTTGTAGTTTGTAATTTGACAATTTATGATTGTCTCTTAATTTTCATGGGATTTGCTAATGCAACTATGATAACTTAAAAATAAGTAAGAGTTGTTGAAATAGAAAGAGCATGATCAGGCCTGGAATTTGATGGCCACCCTTGCCTGTCATATGAAAATTTTGTGACAGTTTGTTCATTTAAATACTTGTCATTTTACGTTTTATGAAAAAAATTTAACTGTCAAAAAAAATATTTGAAGTACCTAAAAAAATCAATATATTAGTAATCTATGAAATATTATTTTATAAAATAATTATGTTAGAAAATTTACAAATTTTAGAAACTATGCATGCACTCAATTAGTAAATCCAATTGCATATAATAAATTTTATTGATAATTAAATAATTATATATATGTAATTTACATTTTGACAATGCATAGAGTATTAGATTAAGAATAATTATATTGCACAATATGATTGTTTTTTCCATATATTTATTCTCTAATTTGTAAAATTGTATTACTATTTTGACTATAAATTAATTTATTGATTTCATATGTGTAAATATCATAAAAACACATTTAAATATCAATTTCAAATCAAATCTAGCAAGAAATAATTATATAAAATTAAAAATAGTTCAATTGGCAAATTGATCTATCTAAAATCATATTTAAATATCAATTTCAAACCTATCTAGAAATAATTATATAAAATTAAAAATAGTTTAATCCTTATTCAACTCATTATCTAAAATTTCAAAATACCAATAGAACACAACTACTCGAAAAAAATCAAAGGTGAATAGTGTAAAATAAATGTTGTTGAAAAAACAATGCTATAAAGTGAAATTAGCTGCTATTGTTCAATTTTTTTTATAGTTTAGTCTTAAATTCATTTATCTAAAACCATAAATTATTTGTAAAAGGAAAACAAAATTTCAACATCTCACCAATAAAACCAAATGCTCTATTGAAGAAAATCAAAGCTAAGAATCACTTACACAAAATGCTATAAAATAAATTTGTTGAAAATAAAATGTTATAAAATAAATGCTTTGAAAATACAATGAAAATTTGTGCTATGTTATTCATAAGAATATCCTACATATATATTAAAAAACTGTAAAATTATAAAATATTGATAATTAGAAATAAATCTTAAATCTTAAATTTATTGTTAATTGTAACAAGAAGTTTCTAAATTATGTAGAAAATAAATCTTGTTAAAATATTCAAAAAGTTAAAAATCAATTATATTCTATTTTGAAAAGATTTTGAATTAATATATATTTTTATAATAAATATTATAAATCATATATATTAATATAAAGCAATGATAATTATTAGTAAAAAAGTCAAAATCTTAAAAAAATTAGAAAGAATTATATTTAATCTTGAAAAGATTCTATTCTCAAGAGATTTTGAATTAATAAATATATTTATAATAAATCATATATATTAATATAAAGTGAAATTAGAAAGAATTATTTCAATTTTCAATTATAAACTAATTTATATTTTTATCATAAACATTATTATATATATATATGCCTACAATAAATTTTTACAGTTTAATAATAATTTGAAGTGTCATATTTACGGTTATATAAAAATATAGCAAGTCAAATGATACGGTCTAATAAATTTTTAGGTTGTAATATACGGTCCAAAATGCAAAAAACGGTCAAATAGACCATCAAATTCGAGGCCTGAGCATGATGAGGAGTAAAGTGTGGACTTGTAAAAAAGATCACCAAAAAGGCAACTAAAATCACAATTTGAGAGATTTTGTTGAAATATGAAGTTTTTAACTTAATTTCTCTTAATATGGGTGTTGTGATTTTTGTATGGATAATGCTGCCTAAATTAGCTAGTGGTTTCTAGCACATGGTTTTAGAAACTATTCATGAGTTGTGGTTTTTCTCAAACCTCATGTATATATATTAAGTGTTTGAGTTAAAGTAAAAGTAAGTTAGTTTGCAAGTTGTAGTAGTGAAGTGCTTAAAAATAGAAGTTGTATTGACATAATTCATTTGAAGGATTAATACAAATTTTACATGTGTTAAATGTGGAATTTTTTTTTCTGACAAGAATTTCTCCACATATATTTTATCCTATGATTTACATTTCTTCTATGATCATTTATATTTCCATCTATAATTTATCACTATTTATATATTTGGATGCTTAAAATTTTCAGAATACTTTCTACATCCTATTTTTACAACGGTCAAACATATTGTAAATTGCCATGCATGATAGAGATAAAATCCAGTTTTGGGTACCCTTTCAAAGTTTATCACTGTTCAGCCTTGGGAATAGACGATTAGAATATTAGAGGTCTAAATTTGAGACCAACCATAACCATTTTTAGGTTTATGAATTCAATCGACTGTACATTTGACAAGAATTGAATAATAGAAGGCGCGAAATTTAGATTGTGATGAATAATCTGAAAGGCTTACATAGAAAAGTTAAGAGACAATATACAATCCATCATGATGATAGCTCAGCCTTCACTCACCTAAAATTGGCTTGCCATGTATTTGTGTAGATGTAAACACAAGATAAAGAAAACAATATCACAGTTAAAAGCAAATTCAAAGTACAGGCCTTTGAGGGAACCAATGTCACATCAACGTAACCAGCGATAAAGGAGCCCGCTTTATAAATGAAAGTGACATGAAACCGTGGGCAGACAAAATCAATGCAAATCTAGTCAGATCGACATTGTTGATAAAGTCCAGACTTATGATATTCAGAAACAGTTTCAACCATTTTTTTTATTTTAAAATCCAGTTCTTTATTGGGGGGATGGGCGATCGGCAATGGCATATGTCCCCGATTGGCTTTTTACTTTCGAGACATTTTTATGGAGGGACTCCCCTGACATCCTCACATTCCCTCGTGGCTGGGATGCCCCACATAACATCATTCTCTTCCCGAACAGAACACTATTATATAACATTTTGAGGGTCAAATTGGACGGCCGTTTGTCCATACTTTCTTTAACCATTAAACACGATCATGCTTTTTATGCAGATAGAATCAGATAAATTGTTAGAAACTGAATGTTCTCAGAGACTTTTGAACACAAGTGTTTCAAGGCTGAAATGTAAAAAGAAATAGGCATCCAATCAAATATTCTACCTTAGATGGGACCACGTCTGAAGGATAAGTATTTATCTTTCAAAGAAAATATCTAACAACAATATGATGCACCACATAGTCGATGGCATGAATATGGAGAGAGTTTTTGGCTGAAGAAGTAACCACAACGGTGTACTAGCTCGATAGGGCACCAAGAAAAGATTTGGAATGGTGTCATTCATAAATAAGTTCGGTTACAAAGGAAGTTGAAACAAATTTGTTGTGAAAAGTGTTTTGTATATTTATTTACATTATCGGTCGAATTTAATGATGGATGGTTGAGAATGTGGTAGAATGATGGTTGATCATTGAAAAATATCTGACTGTTCAATGAACCTAATATAAAATAAATAAAAATAATATTAAAAAAATAAAACACTTTATACAAAGCAGATATTCCTTCTACATTTCCACTAGAAAATATGTTTTACATTCACTACTTGAAGGCGTTCCTTATATGAAGTGGACGACCTCTTTTAAAAACCAATGGTTGAAAGTTACAGAGAAGGATCCAAGATGATTGAAATGATGTCAATCATCAAATTTTCTAAAATATTAAAAAATATAATATATAATTAAAGAAAAAAAACTACACTTATCCAATCTTAGCTTTAAAGTAGGGAAAGGTAGGATAAGAATGCATTTTTTTCTTTAAAAAATTTCAAACTTAGATTTATAGATTTCTTATGATAAATATAATATATAAACAAGAGTTGCAGAGAAGTGAAGTTCCTACCAAAATGTACAAGAATAGTCTTTTTTTTTATATCATGAATTGAAAGTTTGGGGTTAGATAAATAAATCAAGATAGACACACTACCAGTTTGCTATCTATGAACCTATGGCTGCTACTAGAGTCAATTAGCATTGTAATTTAGTTCTTTTTTAAGAATGGATTTTTGGATAAAACGTGATAGGGATGGTTGGTTGTTTGATTGATACTTTCCCTTGTTCATCATTAGGTTCTATAACTTTCTTGTTCTCATTTGATGTGTTCTCAATATACAATAGATTCTATCTATTCTAATCTGCTTTTGCATCTAAAGCACAATCTTTTATCGTGTTTATCTTCTATTTGGTGAACTGTCAATCTAATTGGTTATGGAAGATATATGATGTTGAAGGGCTAAACTACTGAAAACTAGTTGATGACTATTGTCTGGTGGCCAAATGTCTTTCCTTTACTCTCCTGGTTTTATTCATTACATAGTTGTTAGACAAGGGGTTACAAGAAGTCTTACATTATGTTGAATTTGATCCTTCAATCCTGTTGAAAACAAGCCCAACATGTTGTCATCCAAAACACCTTCCACTTGCAAGCTTAGGGGTGTCAACTAGTCAATGTATTCCTTAATTTTTCATCAATTGAAAGCTTGGCTAGCTGATTATAAAATTGTTGTTGTAATTCGAAATTAGTTCTTCTACAATGATTAACAATGTGATAATAAATTATTTTTTTGTCCACATAATCAACGATACCATATGAATTATTGTGGCTTCAAATAAAGAGAAAAAGATGGGCAATAATTACTTTTTGTTGGGATGGAACTTCTTATAATTTGAAAAACTATTTTTTTTTACATATCCATGTGACTGGATCTTGACCAACAAGTTTTCATATCAATCTTGTGAATAAAATTATGGGGACCCAAATGAAAATCTTTGATTTGTGCTCTTGGTGAGAGAATTGATTTTGTAGGCAAATAACATTGACTTTGAAGCCAAGTGTATTTAGGCAATGAAGCCCTAGAATTGGGTCATTTGTTGAGGACGGTGGTTCAAAGTTTTTTGTGTATTCTATTAAAGTTTAAACACAGATCAACTCATATAATTGATGCAAGTGTAATATTATGGTGTCTCCTCCACTTCTTAATCCATATCCTCCTTGGAAGGAGTCTTCCATGATGTGGCAGTGGACCATACACCTCCTTAGATAGAAGGTCGTGTTGTGTTGACCTAGCCTATAATATAGGCTAATCAGCAACTTATGCACTTGAGTTTTCCTTGCTAAGAATATTCTAATGAATGCTATATTTTGCAAATCTTGAAAACTTCCCAAGTATAAGAAAATAGGGTTGGAAAACACTTGCATTATTGTGATTGACTTGTTCAGATGTATGATCCAACGATTGCTATATTACAATAGTGGGTGAAAACCCAAATCTAGACCTTTTATTAATACCCCCTTGTTAGCCTGGCTCAAAGGAAAACCCTTAATTATTATCTATTAAAAGTTTTTTATTTGGACCCACAATTAGACAATGAAAAAAAGTTTGAACTAGATTCCTAGTAGAACGACTGTAGATCTGAAGTGAAGATAAAGAAAAATTGGGGACAAAATAACTGATTTACTTGGGATATTGTCCAAACAAAGGGTTTGATAACAATAGTAATAGAAGTTTAGTACTACTTTTAAAAAAGATTAGAATGGTTGCATATATTATAGATCGACAAGATAGAAAGTGTCCAATTACAAAATAAAGATGCAAGAGAAAAATACAAAGAACCACATGATATGAGTGAAAAGAAAGTATAGCATAGGATATCGGAGTTAGCCATTTTGAGGGGAATAACTCCCAAAGTCTTATAAGAACATGTTTAAAGAAGATAGTCATGCTTTATAAAATAGAGTAAAGAACTCTAGATAAATTCCTCCAAATAATTCCATTGCCTCTTTCTAGTAGTCTATCAAAACAATGTTGTGGACTTGAAATAATGTTATGGAAATAACAAGCAAACCAAAAAAATTGTCAAAGTTCAGGAAACCATTTGCATTTTTGTAAACTCTCTCTAGACTCTCCATAAACACACCTTAAAAAAAATGTCAAAATTTCCAACTATACTTTAACATTAGCGAACATGTCAAAATTGATATAAAGGGATTGAATTGCAAAACCCTGAATCTCAAAAGAACTAATTTTACACTACAAATTGATGACACTTTGCAAAGTAATGAAGATCTCAACCAATTTTTGAAATATTTATGATATAAAACTATACAAACTAAAGAAAGAATATTATGAAGATCTCAACCAATTTTTAAACTATTTACAATCTCAAAATATACAACTAAAGAAAGAATGGCAAAGCCAACATAATAACTATAATCTTGCAGTCTTCAAGCCTGCTACAGTCATGAATGATTCTAAATGGGAGGTGCTCATCTCTCAATTTAAAAATCTTAGGAGTCAAAAATATCAAAATTTAATCTCCTTGAACACAACTTTCCTCAAGTGCTAAATTAAGCATCCAACATCTAACTATTTTCATCTACATCAACAAAAAAAAATTCAGCAGTAGAAGAAGCCATCAACTCATCAAAGTTACTTGATTTCACCAATATTATTTCGACCTGCAAAATCAATAAAATAGAAATAGTCATACCCATCTCATGCATTTGAATATAACTGAAAAATTGTAAGACTAATTCAGTGGTCATTTGATTTGGGGTTTATACCTTGGCCTTATTGTTAGGGTTAGAGATGGCAGATCTAACAATTAAATGCAGATTTAATAATAAACAGAGAAACTAAAACATACACAGAATAAATCATAACACAATGATTTAACGTGGTTCACCCAATCTGGGCTACATCCACCAAACCGCAGCCATCCAATACTTTTATTATCCAGTGCAAAACCTATTACAATCTTGCGAATAATCGTGTTTTTCATCATACTGAAATACCCATCCGAACCTCTCTTTTTTTACCAAGCTTAGAAGCTTCCAGATTTTAGGGTTCTACAAAATCGTATTTTTCCTTTTTCATTGATTTTTCCCTTTTTCGGTGATCACACGAAAAAGTAGGAAGAAAATTTTTC